>JARQOC010000004.1:361874010-362030156 GCA_033576535.1 Allobates femoralis
TTTACTGTAGGTGTTGTTCAGCATAGTACTGTCAACGGAGTCTGTACTGGGGCCGGGTTGCTCCAACCCTGGTCGGGTCCTTGGCTATCCCCTCATGCGCTTTGTGTGTGACCCTGCTGCTGCTTTAGCTAGGCTGCTGGCCCTGTCTCCCCTCACGGGTACCAAACTTGCTAGGCAACTTGAGTCTTAACTTTGTGTTTCTGACCCGCCGTGTTGCTTTGCTGTGGCACAGTGAAGATATATAACCTCCACTAGTCCGGTGTTTACTGTGCTGCTTGTGTCAGACACAATTTTGGATCCGGTATTTAGTCTTTGCGCATCTCCAGGGTGAGTTATAGGGTAATTCAGTCTCCCAGATGTGTTCCTTTGTTTTTCTTAACTCCTCACCTCAGACCCTGGCTAGGCCTGGAATTGGGCAGCGGACCTTGGGGTGAGCCTAAGGCAGCGCCTTTACACCCATGTCCTTCTTCCTCAGTCCTCTCAGGAACTGAACTCCAACTGACTAACTGCCCACTTCCTCTCCACACCAGAATATATGGGGAAGCAGCTTTAGCTCCCCCTTCTGGCCTGGAGGCGCTAGTGTAGGGTTGTGGGTTGTGTGGGGAATTAAACCTTGATGATGTTACTGTTGTACATTAACCTCCGGGGTGCCACAATAGCAATTCTCTCCCATAGTACAGGACCTGTGATAAGGTAATGAAGAGTGAAGGCTGTATCATCACATGTAATGAAGAAGGAGTGCTGTCATGTGATGCTCCAGCCCACCCTCTTCATTATCTCATCACAGATCCTGTACTATAGGAGAGAATTGCTATAGATCGGCTGCAAGATCACAGTGACGACAGCAGTTAATGTGAGCACATGCTGTACTCCAGAGGTATGCTGGCACCTCTGAAGTGATACCAGCTGTGCCTGTGGTCCCCAGTGCAGCAGTGACACAATCTCCACTGGGGAAACTACGTGGTGCTGATACTTAGAGTGGAGGAACATTCATTAGCTGCTCCCCGCTCACTACTCAGTGCTGACAAGTGGGGAAGCAGCTAATGAATATTCCTTCACTCCAAGTATCGGGCACACATGGTTTCTTCAGCACCAGATTATAGCAGTGGGGACATTCTCCTGCCTCCCCCATGCTCCCACTCTACCGCTACCCCCTCCCCACAGTCATTAAAAGTACATTCGGACCATAAGAAGCACCCTCCACTTTCCTCCAGAATTTGGAGGAAAAAAAGTGCATCTTATGGTCCGAAAAAATATGGTAACAATTAGTGCTTTTTCCCAACAAAAAAAAACCTTTTTAGAGGAAACTGAAGGATTTGACAATCACTGCTTTGAGGCCAAACACAGTCTTCTTATGGGAAACGCAAAGACTTGGCAATCACTTGTATTAAAAAACCACGGCTTTTGTAATGCACATATATTTGGTAATCACACTTGATCTTAGCAAAAAATGCCTATTTCTGGATGGACCTTCTTGCCCTCCTATTCTATCTAAAAAGCGATTGAGTAGCTAGCTATCTTTTATTATAGCATGGATGGAGCAGGAGAGAGCAGTACAGAGATTCAGCAGCACTGTCCCTAAGCAGTAACACTCTGAAAATGGTGAGGATGGCAAATGTTAGCTTCCTATTTCCTGAGAAACATGTGACGGAGGCAGCCAATGACACAAGCCAACCAGCGATATAAGTTCTTGTGTCTACAACTTGCGGATTTTATGCACCCTGATTGGCTGCTGTACCCTCTTGCCCTCCTATTCTATCTAAAAAGCGATCGAGTAGCTAACTATCTTTTAGTGTAGCATGTATGGAACAGGACAGAGCAGTACAGAGATGCAGCAGCACTGTCCCTAAGCAGTAACACACTGAAAATCGTGAGGATGGCAAATGTTAGCAAATGTTACACGCCAACCAATGACACAAGCTCTTGTGTCTACAACTTGCGGATTTTATGCACCCTGATTGGCTGCTGTACCCTCTTGCCCTCCTATTCTATCTAAAAAGCGATCGAGTAGCTAACTATCTTTTAGTGTAGCATGGATGGAACAGGACAGAGCAGTACAGAGATGCAGCAGCACTGTCCCTAAGCAGTAACACACTGAAAATCGTGAGGATGGCAAATGTTAGCAAATGTTACACGCCAACCAATGACACAAGCTCTTGTGTCTACAACTTGTGGATTTTATGCACCCTGATTGACTGCTGGCCCATAATATCCACATAGAAAGTGCTGGGGAAAATATGGAGTTCAATACTACTCTTATCTCCCCCCACCCCTCATCTTATCAAACACGTCCCACGTACCCTACACAGTCAAAAGGTAGACGAAAACATCACTTAAATGCATTAGTGCTTTTTTCTATCCAATCAGTTAACGAACAAAGCCACATTCACCGATTGGTTTTTTTTGTAAATTGCTCAAGTTTCCAATTTTAAACAGAATTGTTAATGTTCGTGCCGAATTTGAAATTGGTGAACATGTTCAGGGACAGTTTGCTCATCTCTATTTAAGATTGAAGAAGAAGCCACAAAAAGTAAACCTTAAAAACATGTGCACACGTTGACTATGTCAGATTTTTTCCACCTCTGCATTTATAAGCCAAAACCATGAATGGAGCAATCAATGGAAAAGTATAATAGAAACTTGAGTGCCACTTCTGCATTTTTAACCTAGTTAATCCTGGTTTTGGCTTACAAATACTGAGATTAAAAAACTACCAAACGCTCAATTGTGTGCATGGGGCCTAAAGCAAATTTTAATAAGTGCTATATTTATAGTCTTAAAATTTTTTTTTGCAGATAACAACTAATAATTTAATAGATTCCTTGTACGTTGGATATTGAAGTACGCCATAGGAAAATCTAAAGTGTACACAGCCATATAAATTTTAAAATTCTAAGAAGGCGCATATTGCTGCCAGACTTGTGCAATTAAATGGATATTAGGATTCACTCCTTTGTAAATCAATGTGGCTTATCCATTATTTTTCCATATGGAATCCATGTATATAATTAGAAAGGTGTGGATTTTAAAATCTACAGTGTTGTTATTGTTCCATGTAATTTTTTTCACTCTTTGGGAATAAGTTATGAAATGTCCTATTCACTTACTCGCAAAAGAAGTGGAATATCAGAGGATTTAGGCTATAAATCTGCAAACATACCCTTAATAGTAAGAAGCCAGTAGTAAAATCCCTGCTTTCAGAGGTGTTTCTTTCATGTAACATCTTCCTCATTCTCCAAGCGACTGTTTTGTACAGATCAGTGTTACTGTAGTTGGTTGTTTATTCTCCTGTTAGCACAACTGCTAGCCAATGTTCTATTGATTTTTGGTGTTTTGCTATAAAATAACACATTTTTCTTCAAAACTCTAAATCCCATTGCAAACATATTTTGTCATATCTAGCGACTATAAACCATTTTCTTGCATTAAATTACTGCCTTCAGTAATCAAACCTGCTGGTATGTTTTTTCTGTGTTTCTTTTTTCTCTACAGGGAAGAGCATACAGTTCTGTTGTAGATTTATAATATGCAGCGCAACATCATATATTCCTTTTCACCATAACAGAAAATACTTGTAGCATGTGCAAATATACCTTATGTCTAGCTCAAATTCCTTTATTTTTTGTTACAATCCATTGAAGGTCGTTAGAGATGAGTAGAAGAGGAAGATCGAGTATGAGTCGGATATCTTGAAATTTAGAGTTTCAAGTGAAGTCGAATATTTTGGAATTCAGTATGTGATTTGGGCCAAAAATAAACACTTGCTCGGCACCACATTGCTTAATAAATAGAAAGCAAGCAATTACAATTGCATTGCCGCACAGACCTCCTCATAATGCCCTGTAGGTATTATATTTTATGAATTTATCATACCTTTTAAAGTGGTAGTCAGTACCTAGTGGAGGACATTTTGTACAGCAGGGTCATTTCCCATCTCCAGAATCACTGGGTCCAGTGAGTTCCTCTCTCTCTATATCTGTCTCTTTCTCTCTCTCTCTCTCTCTTGCACGCACCTGCAAAATTGTAAGCTTTTACGGTCAGCAGGGTCTTCTCTCTCTTTACTGTAGAATGAAAGCTTTTATGGTCAAGAAGTTTGGATACCTTTACACGCAGCAATTTTTGGTGGCGATAGGAGGCAATCTAACATGCGCGTGCAAGTTTTTCATGGTCGCCTGAGATCGCTTTTACACACCGCAATTTCGCCCTCAACCTAAGGCGACGTGTCGCCCCGGAAATTGCCACACCAACAGCGGGAAACATCCGGTAGACTCCCCTCGCTTCTTCACATGCCGCAATCCCCAAAGGAATGTGGGCGCACATGTGTAGCGTGGCAAGAACATAGGCGTGCCAAATTGTTGTACACTGCGCCCCAAACACGCTCATTGGACAACGCAATAGCAATATGATTGCTCAGCCTGCGCTGGAAGGCTGGCTAATACATGACGCCATTGCCATTGTGTGGTGGTGAATGGACAGCTCTTCAAATATGGCGCCCTGTGAAGTGACACCCAATGGGAACACAGTAGCCACCACCAATCTTCACAGATGGGGCACGGACTACAGCACGCTGTGGCATGCCTACGGGAGATCAATAAGCGACGCAGATTCCATCACTATTTCCCGTTCACACGCCAAAAGCCAGGAATCTCGCCTTCATGATTGCCTCGGATTTTGGAGCAGTGCTCTGTAATCGGAACCAGACGACAGGTTTTATCGCCGCCAAATTACACGCAATTTGACGGTGATGGTGCCAGGGCGACATATCGCCGGACAGATTCCTCGCCGCGGTTGCGGCTTGTAAAGGTACCCTTACAGATCTGAGGAGTCTCCTCTGCAAAAAGAGTAAGTTGTGCTGGGGTACTTCCAATTATTACGATTTTATGACCAACGAGGTTCTCTCTTGCTATTCTCCCCTTTGTGTATGTTATGAGCACCATCCCAGCACCATAAATCAATGGTCAGCACCATGGAATCAATGGTGCTATATAAATAAATAAATAATAATAATAATGAGCAATTACACATTTTTCAGCATTAAAAATGTAAATCAGGTTTTGGGGAAAAAATTCAGTGAAGTCAGCAAATGCAAATGCTAAAAGATTCACTCATCTCTAGAGGACCTTTCAACAGTACTACATTTTTGACACAAATATGCCATGAGAATGACTATATGACTTTACTGCATATATAAAAATGCTGTAGAATTAAAATAATGACTGTGCCATAAATATGGCAGAATCTGGGATTCTCAGGCTGTGGGTTTCGGACACAAGTTGCACCTCATTTTGTAATGTTAGCAAATTATATGAAAAAGCAACTCTCAGCTGCTGTGGAGCTCAGCTAATCTTGTGCTAATATATATGACTACAAACTGTTTAGAAAGACAACCAGTAAATTTGTTACCAAAGCTCTGGAACATACCTTATATACTCGAGTATAAGCAGACCAGAGTATAAGCCGAGGCCCCTAATTTTACCTCCAAAAACTGGGGAAACCTGTTGACTCGAGTATAAGCCTAGGGTGGGAAATGCAGCACCCCCCCATCCTAATATATAACCCCTCATCACTGTAGATAGCCCCTCATAATGGTGTATATAGCCCTGTATATACACTGCATATAGCCCCTCATAATATCGTGCCTCCATGACTGGTATATAGCGCCCCCATCAATGGTACATAGCGCTCTCATCGCTTGTACATATCACCCCCATCTCTGGTATATAGCGCACCCATCCCTTGTACATAGCACCCCCATCCCTGATACATAGCACCCCCTTCCCTGGTACAAGAGCCCCATCCCTGGTACATAGCCCCCCCTATCCCTGGTACAAGAGCCCCCATCCCTGGTGCAAGAGCCCCCATCCCTGGTACATAGCCCCCCTATCCCTGGTACAAGAGCCCCCATCCCTGGTACAAGAACCCCCATCCCTGGAACATGAGCCCCCATCCCTGGATTATGAGCTCCCATAGCTGCTATAAGGGCCCCATGCTGGCACTCACCATAAAATAACAAACTTCTTACTCACCTTCCGACGATTCTCTACATTGTCTGCGGGCTCCGTGCATCCTCCTTCTGGTCTGCCGGCTTCTGATCATGGGACTGCGGCGCAGCAGCGATGACGTCACTAAAGCGTCGTTCACATGATCAGAAGCCTGCAGACCCGGAGGGAGGACACACGTGGCCCACAGACAGTGCAGGGAATCATCAGAAGGTGAGTAAGAAGTTTGTTATTTTATAGTGAGTGCCAGCATGGGGTCCATATAGCAGCGATGGGGGGGTGAGTATATATAGTGCAATGCAAATGCACCGTTCCCCCTGCCGCTTATGGACAGGGAGATGCAGTGCATATTGCATTGCACTAATGAGCGGGCCCTCGTGACCTCTAGCTCCTTCTGCAGTCTCTTCCCCCCTCCTCCAGCCCCTGGTCACTGCCCCCCCACACTCAACCTGTACACTGACTCGAGTGTAAGCCGAGGGGGGCACTTTTCAGCACAAAAATTGTGCTGAAAAACTCGGCTTATACTCGAGTATAAACAGTAATATGTGATGTATCACAAGAACACTGCAAGATTATTAAAAGAATATTTCTTCTAAGTCACCCAACCACATTTTGTTCATTGCATGCATTTACTGTTTCATTCTGATCTAATATATAATTACCCTAAGGCCACTTCCGTCATATTCGGCAGTGTTTCCGTCGTCGTGTGCGTGGCTGCCACACTCGCAATGCCTTTGCGAGTCCTTGCTGACTCTCTCTCTCTCTCCTGCCACACTCGCAATGCCTTTGCGAGTCCTTGCTGACTCTCTCTCTCTCTCCTGCCACACTCGCAATGCCTTTGCGAGTCCTTCCAGAGTCTCTCCTCACTCGCAATGCCTTTGGCAATGCCTTTGCGAGTCCATGCACAGTCTCTCACTCTCAGGACCTGAGATGATGTCACTGGTATGGGCGGGGCTATATCACATGACTGTGACATCATCACAGGCACTTTCATTGCTGCAGTCAGCACAGGAGACATCATGCCGCTGTCTCACATCAGACGTGTCCTCATCGCTGATTCTCTGCCTCTGACATCCTGCGATCACAAGGGAACATAGAGCTGACAGAGGACCCCGGACTGAGCCCCCAAGAGCTGATCTCCAGGATACAGGTGAGAGGAGGCTGCACAGGAGCAACGCTCTGCAGTGAGCAGCCTGCACAGGAGCAATGCTCTGCAGAGGGGAGGCTGCACAGGAGTAATGCTCTGCAGAGAGCAGGCTGCACAGGAGCATTGCTCTGCAGAGGGGAGGCTGCACAGGAGCAATGCTCTGCAGAGATGAGGCTGCTCAGGAGCAATGTTCTGCAGAGAGGAGGCTGCACAGGAGCAATGTTCTGCAGAGAGGAGGCTGCACAGGAGCAATGTTCTGCAGAGAGGAGGCTGCACAGGAGCATTGCTCTGCAGAGAGGAGGCTGCACAGGAGCAATGTTCTGCAGAGAGGAGGCTGCACAGGAGCAATGTTCTGCAGAGAGGAGGCTGCACAGGAGCATTGCTCTGCAGAGAGGAGGCTGCACAGGAGCAATGTTCTGCAGAGAGGAGGCTGCACAGGAGCATTGCTCTGCAGAGAGGAGGCTACACAGGAGCAATGCTCTGCAGAGAGGAGGCTGCACAGGAGCAATGCTCTGCAGAGAGGAGGCTGCACAGGAGCAATGCTCTACAGGGAGGAGGCTGCACAGGAGCAATGCTCTGCAGAGAGGAGGCTGCACAGGAGCGATGCTCTGCAGGGAGGAGGCTGCACAGGAGCGATGCTCTGCAGGGAGGAGGCTGCACAGGAGCGATGCTCTGCAGAGGGGAGGCTGCACAGGAGCAATGTTCTGCAGAGAGGAGGCTGCACAGGAGCATTGCTCTGCAGAGAGGAGGCTACACAGGAGCAATGCTCTGCAGAGAGGAGGCTGCACAGGAGCGATGCTCTACAGGGAGGAGGCTGCACAGGAGCAATGCTCTGCAGAGAGGAGGCTGCACATGACCATTGCTCTGCAGAGAGGAGGCTACACAGGAGCAATGCTCTGCAGAGAGGAGGCTGCACAGGAGCAATGCTCTGCAGAGAGGAGGCTGCACAGGAGCGATGCTCTGCAGGGAGGAGGCTGCACAGGAGCAATGCTCTGCAGAGAGGAGGCTGCACAGGAGCAATACTCAGCAGAGAGGAGCCTGCACAAGAGCAATGCTCTGCATGAGTGGAGCCAACATGCTGGCGACGGCGGAGTAAAAATGCCGTGGCGGGGAACACAATGACCCGCTGATAAGTATGACAGTCAGAGTGCCTCTGCAATACTCTGCAGAGAGGAGGCTGCACAGGAGCAATGCTCTACAGTAAGGAGGCTCCACAGTAGCAATGCTCTGCAGAGAGGAGGCTGCACAGTAGCAATGCTCTGCACAGAGGAGGTTGCTCAGGAGCATTGCTCTGCATGAGGGGAGGCTGCACAGGAGCAATGCTCTGCAGAGAGGAGGAGGCTGCACAGGAACAATGCTCTGCAGAGAGGAGGCTGCACAGGAGCAATACTCAGCAGAGAGGAGCCTGCACAGGAGCAATGCTCTGCATGAGTGGAGCCAACATGCTGGCGACGGCGGAGTGAAAATGCCGTGGCGGGGAAGACAATGACCCGCTGGTAAGTATGACAGGCAGAGTGCCTCTGTCCTCTGCTGACCACTCTGCCCGCCGCAATCACTGCTAACCACTGAGCCACCATACTCCTGCTAACCACTGAGCCACCGCGCACTACTAACCACTGAGCCACCGCGCAGTGCTAAAGTGCTAACCACTGAGCCACTGTGCAGTGCTAAAGTGCTAACCACTGAGCCACCGCACAGTGCTAACCACTGAGCCACCGCCCAGTGCTAACCACTGAGCCACCACCCAGTGCTAACCACTGAGCCACCGCGCAGTGCTAACCACTGAGCCACCGCGGAGTGCTAACCACTGAGCCACCGCGCAGTGCTAACCACTGAGCCACCGCGCAGTGCTAACCACTGAGCCACCGCGCAGTGCTAACCACTGAGCCACCGCGCAGTGCTAACCACTTTTCCTTTATTTTACAGGACTTTTGCAGTGTATCTGTTGATACACTGCAAAAGTATTCGGAATCGCTATGCTCACAATGAGTAGCGAGTACTGCTACATACTCATTGAGGGTACAGCGATTCCGAATATTATGGAACTCGCCCATCCCTAGTCACCACCCATCTGGAAAGGTTTTCCCCCTACCATATACTAATGTGCAGCAAACAGTAAGTTGATATCACAAACCATTCCCATTTTATTTAGGTGTATCCTTATGAATGGCCCACATTGTATTTCTTACCCCTGACCAAAGATAAGCAGGTAGCAACACCCATTAGAAAGAAAAACACACCCACATAATGGCATAGAGCGGACTTTCCCAGAGTGACACAAATAATGACAACTTAATCCCACTGATTTAACTTCAGCACAATTACAATTTGTGCCTTCATAGCAGCAACACGCAAGAAAAAAAATGAGCAAACACCCAAAAATAAGTAAATAATAAGCAAAAGAATAGGAGCATGTTCACACTTGCCATTAAACAGCAACACCCAAGAAAAAAGCAAAAATGAACAAATACCTTAAAATAAGTAAATAATTAGCAGAAGTTCATGTATAAATAGGGTACTTAGTTAACTTTTTTTAATAAAAAAACAATATTTTTTATAAATAAACACAAGACATATCGAAGTAAAGCTACCATTATTATAAAATATAATGTGTCGCAAAGAATACCTCAAAATCAATGGGATATGTTGAAACATTGCAGAGTTATTGCGACATAAAGTGACACATGTCAGATTTGACACGGTCATTAACTGGTTAACAAATAAATACCTTGCCACTCACCTATTTCACCTTCACAACATCCCACCACATGGCACTCTTACCTCGCCCCTCACCTATTATACCTTCACAATGATCCACAGCACAGTATTCATACCTCGCTGCTCACCTATTTCACCATCACAACGGCCCACTGCTCGGTACTCTGCTCAGTTTTGCCTCTTCTTTCCTTTAGTGTGCAACATCCTCTTCAAGGATCTTCACTCTGTGCTGGACTTCCCAGTAGTGATGGGTAAACCTGAACTGTGAAGTTCAGGGTCCCTACCAAACACCTAGTGTTACAGTTCAGATTCAGGGGCTGTAAAAAAAATAGTTATTAAATAGCAGCTCATACTTACCGTGTCCTGCCGTCCCACCACGTCTACTTCCAGAGTATTCACTGCAAAGGTACCCAAGAGCCAATCACAAGTGTGTATTTTCTGATGAAGTAAGGAGATGCTTTGAAACACGTAGAATAAACTACCATATGCTGTGATGAATATCTTGGATTTCATTTTTTGGCAGCAGCGCAGTCCTGATACCACGCTTTCCGTTTTCCCTGATACACTGTATAACTTACTTGTCTTGGTGCATGTGGTTTACAGAAGCAGCTGCCTCTAACGCTTGATTGTGTGTCACAACCTTATAAGGTAAAGTCACGCTGGGTGTAGGGAGACATCCAGAGCTGGACGACGACAGGGGAGGGGAGAGGAGTCCCTGATGCTAAGGGCAAAAAGGGGAGATGGTGACCCCTAGAACAACTAGCGCTGACATCGGGGTGCCCTAACGTTCCTTTACAGTTTCTGCAACTGTCGCCGCCAGGATACCTATTCCCTGACTGTCCCTGGACTACCACTACACAGGCCTCAGAGCGGGTAAACACTAGTCAAACCAGCTAGCACCTAGAAAACACACAAGGAAAACATACAGACTGGGAAGAGATACACTTAGCTTTAGCAGATCCAAGCAGCAAACCAGCAGGCTCCAAGAAACACTCCTTTGATCCAAGAAACAATGAGGAACACCTGAGGCTATCACCAGCAGTGCATTCTGGGAGTCAAGGGAAATATATAGGCAGCTCCAAGGTAAGAAATCAGCTGGGTCCTAGTGACCTCCAGCTTCAACTAAAAGGGAAAGGCCTCTTAAAGCAACAGAGACATTTTTATTTAGGATGTGGACTGTTTGGCTAAATGCTGGGACCTTCTGTGAGTGACCTCTACAATCTCATTCGTGCCTCCTGACGCACCCGTGACAATACCCCCCCCTTCTACGAGTAGTCTCTGGACACTCAGGACCAGGCTTGTCAGGATGGGAGAGGTGAAAGGCATGGACCTGCCTGGCACCCACCTCTGATGCTGGCACCCATATTCTCTCCTCAGGATCGTAACCCCGCCAGTGCACCAAATACTGAAGGAATGGCGCAACATGCGAGAATCCAGAACCTTAGAAATGTGAAATTCCAAATTCCCATCCACACAGATTGTTTCGGGCGGCAAAGGAGACGGCTCAGATGAAGGCACATACGGTTTGACAAGAGATACACTTAGCTTTAGCAGATCCAAGCAGCAAACCAGCAGGCTCCAAGAAACACTGCTTTGATCCAAGAAACAATCAGGAATCAGCTGGTCCTAGTGACCTCCAGCTTTAACTAAAAGGGAAATGCCTCTTAAAGCGACAGAGACATTTTTATTTAGGATGTGGACTGTTTGGCCAAACACTGGGACCTTCTGCGAGTGACCTCTACAGTCTCATCCGTGCCTCCTGACACACCCGTGACAGGTGAGCACTATATCACATCGCTGGGTAACACTTCTATTGCGCTTTTTCTTTCCACAGGTTATTGTGAATTACAGACGTGTCACAGCAGGGTAGATGCTAGAATGTATGGGCGGGTTTCAGATCACTCCAGCAGCCAATCACAGACGCCCATTCTCAGTGAGACCATCTGTGATTGGCTTTTGGTCCCTCACCGATTGACTGACATCAAATTACTGTAAAAATAAAGAAATAATTAAAAATAATTTGTGTAGCACTCGGTGGTATTTTTGATTCTCAGCGCAGATAAAGTGGACAGCTACGGGCTGCCACCATCAGCTGCCTGACTTTACCTTGGCTGGCAACCAGAATACAAGGGAGACCATTTTTTTTTTAAATGATATAAATAAATAATAATTTTTATAATAAATAATAATTTTTAAAAATGTGTGAGCTTCACCCAAGCATTCTGGGGCCCCCACGCTGAAAATCACAGCCTGTAGCTGCCTCTGAAAATGGCACATTCTTTATTAGCACCATTTTCATGCGCTTTACTCTGCTCTTCCAGCGGCCCTGGTGGCGGTGGCACCCTGGGTAATAGCGTGGTTAATGCCAGATTTCTATTGGAAGCTTTTAATAAGCCCAAAATTCATAGTGTTGGGCCAATATTAGACACCCCACTATGAATTTCTAGTAAACATAAAAGAAAACAACACAGAGAAGAAAAATTAATAGAAACAAAAACACAATTCCCATCTTTATCTAACCAAAAATCCCTCCCTCTGATGTAATCCACTGCGAACATCTTCCGCTCTGCTGCATATCTCTGCAAGCAGGCACATGCCTGCTCACAGCAATGGCAGCCACACACTGACAGCTGACCATAAGAAAGGTCTTCTAAGTTCACACCACGGAAACGTGCTGAGAAAACGGGTTTTGATTTTCACACTGACCAAGAGAAGACAATCCGATGTACTTCAAAACACCTTTAATTGTGCCGACGCGTTTCGTAGCTGACACGCTACTTCCTCAGGGCTTACAATGAGGTTTTCAAACGTTCTGTAATGTTCATCTACATGACAGTGCTGAAGCTTTCTATTCTGATGCCACTAGAGATGCAAGGATAGAGATGACAGAGTAGTCAGAAAATCTGGGGTCAGTTCCAGGAGAAAGCCTAAGCACTGTCATGTAGATGACCATGGAAGAACATTTGAAAACCTAATTGTAAGCCCTGAGGAAGTAGTGTCAGCTATGAAACGCTTCTCTTGGTCAGTGTGGAAATCAAAACCATTTTTCTCAGCACGTTTCCCGGATTCATAACCTAGCGGGGGTCCACATCGGCCATCTTCAATCTTGCAGTATCACACAACCGGACAAGGTGAGTTGTATGACCTCCAGTACACCCTGTTAAACACAGTTAAAGCCCTATGTGCGCTCCTTTCTTCTCTTTTCTCGAGTTTACACCTAAGCAGCTTCAGGTGTGAACTCAGATTTCCCCATGAACAGCATCACTTGGCACACCAATCCCAGCCATAAAGTGAGCGCTTCTCTCACTCACTTACGTCTGGGCTCAGTGTGTGCCTGGTATTGCTGCAAGCAGACATTTGTCTGCTTGCAGAGGTATGAAGCAGAGATAAACATGTTCCCTGTGGATTACGTCAGAGGGAATTTTTTTTTTGTTAATTAAAGATGGGAAACAGGGTTGTCTTGTGTATTATTTCTAATAAAATATTTTTTCTCTGTTGTGATTTTTAATATTTACTAGAAATTCATAGTGGGCGGGTCTAATATTGGCCTAACACTATGAATTTTGGGCTTACTGACAGCTGCCAAAAGAAAGCTGGCATTAACCCCTTTATTACCCAGCGTGCCAGCACCACCTGGGCCACTGGAAGAGTCAGGGTACAGCTCCAGGAAATGGTGCTTTTATAAATGTGCCATTTTGTGGGGCAGCTGCAGGCTGCAATTTGGGGGCTAGAAAGGTTTTGGCACCCTGCACTGAGGATTCCAGCCTCCAGCTGCCTAGATTTAACTGGTTTGAAACCAAAAATACGGCAAAGCCCTAAGTTGTTTATTTTAATTATTTCATGAAATTCATTAAATAATTAAAAAAAAGGGATTCTCTGTATTTTTGGTTTCTTAAATCCTTAGAAGCTGCCGAATGTTTTTTTTTTTAATTACTTGAAGGAGTCATTTTATATAAAGGATTAAAGACACTGAGCAAAATGCATGCAGTTTTATGCCAAAATTGCACCAAAAAAGCACCACGTTCGAGTCACGTTTGACTATGAACCCCGAATTTTAAAAAAGTCAGAGTGAGTCTGCTGAACCTAACATCGGTGAGTTCGCCCATCACTAGTTTCCAGCTTTAAGTAGGCCTTCAACTTTATAACTTCATGACATGTACAAGTAGAGAAGATGACCAGTAGAAAAGAATGGATCCTTTAATATGGGAATTTGCAGACTCTGTCACATTTATCCAAATAATTTAATTTGTAACGAATATGTTCGAGAGAATCACATAATTAACATGATTCCAATTGCCTGGAAAATATGTGAAGGATACTGTCAATTCCCCTCAAGATCTAATGAACATGTTTTGAGATGGATAATGCAAACAGCCATTTAATGTCAACATGACTTCTACCTAGTTGGTAAAAATGACAACTGAAAACAAACAAAGGTAATCAACGGCATATTGCCCAACACATTGCAATATAAGACTTTAGACTACCTATATTGTGTAAATAAATAAAAAAAGTGTTCACTCAATGTGACAAGCAAGAAGTAACCAGGGAGTTTGCCCCAGGAGAGAAACCGGTACCGGGACAACGCACCTGTGAGAACCTACAAGGCTCACAGAAACCTGATGACCGGGGAGGTCTCCAGATACAGCCCCGACTCCCAAAGAGCCTAGGAAGAAGGGGATCAGGAACAGCAGGCCACTGCAGTGTCCAGAGAAGGTTCACCCGACGGGTACAAGGGAGAGGTGAACAGGGAACAGGAGGAGGTCAGATTAATCTTTAGGAGATCAGACTTCACCGTCACTGAGAGGCAAGGGAAAGAAGGAACAGGAATGGCACACAGTGAGGGATCCATCTATCAGCCAGAAATTCCACTTGCAGCACCCGTAGCATTTGTCGTTGCAACATCCACTGCACTGAAAGACTGTAATGATGACTAAACGTTTTCCAGTAAAGTACCCAGTGAAGTGATTTATCGACTCTGCTGCATCCTTTTTTGCATGAACTGTTTCCTTACAGAATCGCTGCCCCGGTGGTCCAGTCCTGCCTGCGGAGGACTACACCATCATTGCCACAATACCATCCACATCCGGAGGACTGTAGCGGTGCTGGTGAGCATCACCAGGTACTGCAGGTGGCCTCACGAACTTATATACTTTTATTCATTTAACCATTAACTACCAGGGCCACAGCCTTGGGCAGCCACCCGTGACATCCCAGACCGAACCTGAGAGCTGAGTACCCTGCCCTGGATGCGTCATACGTACTGTATGAGCCCCTGTCCTTGGTTGCCCACATCTATTTTTAACATGTAACCCTTTGTTCATCCCTGCGGCAGCAGGGATGAACAAAACATACGGCTGCCGCAGACATTTACAAGTACCTTGCGGCAGCCACATGGGTTCCCATAGGAGCCCATTACAGCAATCCCCGCTGCGGTTTCCTAACCACTGCGAAAACTGCAGCCTGCATGATTTTTACCGCAAACTGCAGATCCGCAAGCGGTAACCAGATTGCATGTAGTGCAATCCGGTTACTATAATGGGCTCCTATGGGGAGCTGTTCCTGATCTGGTTTTGAGCTTTTTGACAGCTCAAAACCGGATCAGGATTTCAAAATTATGCCGCAATGTGACCCCAGCCATAATGATGGAAACAAATAACTTTACTCAGGTCACCAATTCAACAATTCATCTAGAATGCTGATGACTAAGGCTAGTGGGCAGTGCACTGCAGTAATGCAAGGACAAGTTCAATATGAATTATACATATAATAGCACAGTTGAGTACTTGCCAATAATATGTATACTGAATGTATAGAATGACAAGAAATAGTGATTCTACATTTCCAAGAAGCAATATCCATAGTATTGTTTTTCTTGAGAGTAAACATGAACAGACCTATTAGAACATGTGTGAAGCATATGATGACCATTTGCTATTTTTATATGAATTGTAATCAAATAGGTGTAGAAGTGATAGCCTCACACACTGTTGATCCTCTACAATAATAAAGGTTTGCTCTCTAAAAAAAAAATTATACAACAATAATAATAATAATAGTATTAGAGAAATAAAATATAATAAAAATATTCACAAAAAAATTCCTACAAAATATAAAGCTATCCTAAGTGGATGTTTTAAGGACATTGTAAGGTTGCTGGATGTCACAGCCTCTTTTACATGTGGCATTGTTTCCAAAATTCACACCCTGCTGATGTATTTGTAATAATACACACCTTGACTCTACACTTACCCTTTGTAATTGGGGTAGATGACAGCAGTATAGATGACAGTAATGAGAGCAGGGTAGTGGACAGTAATAAGAACAGTAATATGTTTCAATATGTCTCACAAAGAGAAAGCAGAGTCTTTCATTTTCTGGGGTTTTGTTAATTTTTCCCTGCTTTACATCTCCTGCATATGATTGGTCATCATGAGGGGCAAAGAATAAATGCTCCCAGAGAAAAATCTCTGCTACTGCTTTCTTGATTTAAAAAAATACCTAGATTATAAACTTTATACTAGCTAACATCCCACCAATAGAAAGGAGTAATTAAAAACATCAACATTTATTTTTTATTGTCTCTGCTGCCATGATTTGAAAAGTTTTAAATGATAAAACTGATAAAAAGGTTATCTTAAAGAACTAGAAAAAATATTGCTTTAACTGTCTTGTAGTGTTCTTAAGGGGGTGTCACACGCGTCAATATCGCCTGCACGATATCGGCTGCACGTGACGTTGCAGCGATATTGACGCGTGTGACATACTGCATCAACCAGCGATAAATCGCTGGTTGATGATCGCCAGGTTTCAGAACCAGCTCTGAAACCTGGCGATTGACGCCCGGTGGACACGCAGCATCGCTGTGTGTGACACCGGGACTAGCGATATTCCAGCTCCCAGCGCCTCTCACGAGCGCTGGGAGCTGGTATCCAAGGTACACTGCGGGTAACTAGGCAGCGCGCGCTGCCTAGTTACCCGACGTGTACCTTAGTTACCAGCCTCCTCCGCTCACCCGGTGAGCGGAGGAGGCTGGTAACTAAGGTACACGTCGGGTATCTAGGCAGCGCGCGCTGCCTAGTTACCCGCAGTGTACCTTGGAGACCAGGCTGCTCCCGCTTCCAGTAGGCTGGCAGCGGGAGCAGGACATCGTGGAAACGATATTTAAATCGTTTCCATGATGTCACTGGTCAATTGATCGCTGGTGAGTCTGTCTGTGTGACAGCTCACCAGCAATCAGCAGTCAATGTCGTCAGCGATCATCTCGCTGACGACATTGACGCGTGTGACACCCCCTTTACTCTTGCTAAGCTTTCTATGCACAGTGCACACTGATAACTTCAATGCTGTTTGAGCCTTTACATGTGTGTAGTTTTTTTTATTTCCTGAGATGTTTCATAAGTTAGCAATAAACACACCAATAAATGTTGATTGGATAACAGTAATACAAGTATAATAAAGAAGTCACTATCATTTATTACTCTTTTTACCACTCTTTTTACCACAATACTCTTTCTGGATTCTGTAAATAAGTAGGAAGTGCTGAAAAGATTTGAATGTTAATATACACATGTGGTTAAAATTGTTGGTACCACTGGTTTAATGAAAGAAAAACCCACAATGATCCCAGAAATAAATTGAATCTGACAAAAGTAATAATAAATAAAAATTCTATGAAAATGAACAAATGAAAGTCAGACATTGCTTTTCAACCCTACTTCCACAGAATGTTTAAAATAATTAAACTCAAAAAATAGCTCTGAACAGTAATGATTGTACCCTTAACTTAAATATTTTGTAGCAGAACCTTTTGAGGCAATCACTGCAATCAAATGATTCCTGTAACTGTCAATGAGACTTCTGCACCTCTCGATAGGTATTTAGGCCAACACCTTAAGAGCAAACTGCTCCAGTTGTCTCGTGTTTGAAGGCTGCCATTTCCAGACGGCATGTTTCAGCTCTTTCCAAAGATGCTCAATAGGATTTAGGTCAGGGCTCATAGAAGGCCACTTCAGAATAGTCCAAAGTTTACCTCTTAGCCATTCTTGGGTGTTTATAGCTGTGTGTTTTGGGTTATTATCCTGCTGCAAGACCCATGATCTGCAACTGAGATCAAGCTGTCTGACACTGGGCAGCACATTTCTTTCTAGAATCCCTTGATAGTCCTGAGATTTCATTGTACCCTGCACAGATTCAAAACAACCTCTGCCATGTGCAGCAAAGCAGCCCCAGAACATAAAAGAGCCTCCTCCATGTTTCACAGTAGGGAAAGTGTTCTTTTTTTGATATGCTTCATATTTCCATTTGTGAGCATGGAGCTGATGTGCCTTGCCAAAAAGTTCCATTTTTGCCTCATCTCTCCATAGGACATTCTCCCAGAAGCTTTGTGGCTTGTCAACATGTAGATTGGCAAATTCCAGTGTGGCTTTTTTATGATTTTTTTCAACAATGGTGTCCTCCTTGGTTGTCTCCCATGGAGTCCACTTTGGCTCAAACAATGACATGTGGAGCGATCTGACACTGATGTTCTTTGAGCCTGAAGTTCACCTTTAATCTTCTTAAGGCCGCTTCACACTGCGGTAAGGTCCGGTCGGGGGCTGTCAGGGATGAACCTGACAGCCCCGGACTGGATCAGCATATAGAACTGGAGGGCTAATTTGCCCTCGGTCCGGTGTGCAGCCGCACTCAGCTGCCGCTGCTGATAGGTCAGGACCGAAGCTCATGAGCTAGCTGCGGTTCTAATCTAAATGCAGTTCTAAAAAGACATATTTCTGGTATTGCCGCATTCTGAAATGCCCGATTTATCAAGATATAAAATCAATTAATGAGAGCTGTAAACTGCGTAACGGAAAAAAAGGTCCAATGTCAAAATTACATTATATTGGTCGCTGCAACATTGCTATAAATCCCAATAATTAGCAATCAAAACAGTGCATCCACCAAAAGTGGTATCATTAGAACCGTCAACTCAAGCCGCAGAAAATAAGCCATCACACAGCCCCAAATCCCAAAAAATGAGAACCTTATGGGTCACGGAACATGGCGCAAAAACTGAGATTCTTTTTTTTTTCCAACTTCTGAAGTTTTTTCACCATTTAGATAACAGTAAAAGTATACATATTTGGTTTTTACGAACTCGTACCATCCTGAGGCATCACGCCATCATGTCAGTTTTACCATACAGTGAACATGGCAACTAAAAAAAAGCAAAAAAATAAATGTGTAATTGCACTTTTTTTGCAATTTCACGGCATTTAGAATTTTTCCCATTTCCCTGTACACTATATGGTATAATAAATGATTGCATCTGAAAGTACAACTCTCCTGCAAAAACAAGCCTTCATAAGTCTATATTGACGGGAAAATAAAAAAGTTCTTGGAAGCAGGGGAGCAAAAAACTAAAATGGAAAATGAAAAATCGCCCGGTGGTGAAGGGGTTAATTTTAATACCTATTAATTTTTTATTTGAAAAAATAATTAAAAGAAAAAAATGTGTGCGCTCTTGCAGTATTTTGATTGCCTGCAAAGCAAAACCAGGCAGGTGGGGGTTGGGATTCTCAGAGTGGTAAGGCCCAAGCGTTCTGGGCCCCCCATGCTAAAAACTGCAGCCCTCAGCCGCCCCTGGAAATGGTGCATTCATTGTAGAGCCATTTCCAGATGCTTTATCCGGCTCTTCCAGCGGCCCTGGTGGGGGGGGGGTGGCAAGCTGGGTAATAATGGGGTTAATACCAGCTTTGTATTCTCAGCTGGTACTAAGTCCAAAATTTATGGTGTCACGCCAAATTAGACATGGTCACCATGAATTTCTAGTAAACATTAAAAAAGACAACACAGCACAGAGATTTTTTCTCATCAGAAATGAAGTAAAAATCACATTTAGAGAATCCATCTTTATTAGAAAAAAAATCCTCAGTCCAACATAGTCCACAGGGAGAGCAATGTCAGCTCTGCTTCATTGCTGTGCATAGACAAGTGTCTATACCAAGCGAGAAGCAGGCTGACACGGACAGTGACAGCCAGACTTCAATCAAGTTCATAGCTGAGCCATAAACTCAGGTGAACCCTGACGTCACTGCGAACACTGCCGACACTGGCCGAAAATTGCCGAGTACCAAGCAGTGTAGTGCATATTGCTGGAAGTTAATGAGTGGCTCTGGAAGCAGAAGTGGTCGGGAGACAGCAGGACGGCAGGTCGCATAGTGAGACTGGTAAGTATAATCGTAATATTTATGAATAATGTGCCTTTTTTTTACAGCTGACAGACCCGAACTGTAACACGGGTTTCCCAATGAACTGGTGTTCGAGATCTTGCGCACGAATACTAGGTGTTCGGTACATATCCCGAACTCTACAGTTCGAGTTCGCCCATCACTAGTGGTGAAGTATTAAATAGCATTGTGTTCATACTCTGTATATCTGTATTGCTGAATTTCACCTTGTCATATAATTAGTTTGCTTGTTATCCGCTGAGCCATTCCCTTGTAACATGCTTATGTATGTGTAAAATAAATGCCTGTTGTTAAAGGGATCCTGTCACCTCCAAAACGCCTCCTAAGCTATCAAAACATGTCCCTGCAGAATCCTATCACTAATCTCACAATTCTTTTGTCTCCTAAAAGCATCCTGTGAAAGTGCATAAAAACGTTTAATACTCACTCATTAGGGATTATAATTAGCAGGGGCTATATTCTTTAGCCCTTAGGGCGTGTTGCTTTGCAGCCTGAATGATCCAGCCCTCTCTCTTTGTGCTGCTGTGATGTGCAGCTGAAGGCAGGACTAATGATTTGCATTCTGTGAGTGACAGAAAGGGGAGGGCAAAGCCTGCACAAGCAAAGCAGCACAGAAAGAGAGAGGGTGGATCCTCGAGGCTGCAAAACAACACGCTCTAAGGGCTAAAGAATATAGCCCCTGCTAATTATAATCACTGATGAGTAAGTATTAAAACTTTCGCAGGATGCTTTTAGGAGACAATAGGAGTGTGAGATTAGTGATAATATGCTGCAGGGACACGTTTTGGTAGTTTAGGAGGCGTTCTGGAGGTGACAGGATCCCTTTAAGTTACTACTGTGTCAACCTCCTCTGCATTGTTGCATCCACATAACCTGTTTACATTACCACAAAGTGGTACAGGCTTTGGATATTTACCCCTTGTGATGGCTCTATTACTCTGCCCTTGGTGTATGTGGATACAAATACTTGGTAATCCACTGGTTAGAGAAAATGGATTAGACAGAGTTAGAATTGCTGTGAGAATGATGTCTGAAGTTCCAAATAAATGCATGCCCTGTTAAATGTTCCTGGCGTATAAAATATTTCTTCAATATTGGTTTTCATTGCCTAATGAAGAGATACAAACCTTGAAACTGTGAGATTGATTAATTTTCAGATAAAGATCATTATACATTACACCCCTGAATGCAGCATTGATTTATTCGGCTTATATAACATACAGCAGGATCTCAGCATAGATTTCCCACAGCCAGCATTGCCTGCACTTATTCTGACATATTCCTAGTTAAATCATATATTTATAATCTATCTATCTATCTATCTATCTATCTATCTATCTATCTATCTATCTATCTATCTATCTATCTATCTATCTATCTACTTGTCTTTTTAAACATAAACTGTGTACTTGAATGTCATTGATAAATTAGGTTATTCTCAAAATTCTAATAGCAAGTAAGGCTGGTGTCACACTTGACATGAGTTTTTTTAGTGACTTTAAAAAATTCATGCGTTTTTTCATGCGTTTTGTCATGTCAGCATGAGTTTTTTAAGGTGTGTAATGGCTCCCTGCGTTTTTGGCTGCGTTTTTAAATCCGCACCAAAAAATAGTGCATGCTCTATTTTTTGGTGCGTTTTGAAAAACGCATGCGTTTTTATAACATGGGCCCCTATGGAAAACGCATGCAAAAACGCATGTACAATTAGTACCATTTAGTGCCATTCAAAACGCATGCGTTTTCCATAGGAGCCCATGATAAAAAAATGCATGCGTTTTCTAAAACGCACCCATAGGCCCCCATGTTAAAAAACGCATGCCCTAATAGCAAAAACGCATGTGTGTGACAGTACCATGCGTTTTTGGTGCATTTCCAAAAACGCATGCGTTTTTTAATATGGGGCCCTATGGGAAATGCATGCAAAAACGCATGTATAATTAGTACCATCCAAAAACGCATGCGTTTTCCATAGGAGCCCATGTTAAAAAAACGCATGCGTTTTTGGATGGTACTAATTATACATGCGTTTTTGCATGCATTTCCCATAGGGCCCCATATTAAAAAACGCATGCGTTTTTGGAAATGCACCAAAAACGCATGGTACTGTCACACACATGCGTTTTTGCTATTAGGGCATGCGTTTTTTAACATGGGGGCCTATGGGTGCGTTTTTGAAAACGCAGGTCTCCAAAAACGCTTGTAAAAATTGCAAGCGTGACCCTAGCCTAACTGTGAACTCTCTAAATGGCTATATAAAAAGTCCATAGAAAAGCTTATTTTCCTTATTAGTAGTAGTATATTTTGTTATGCCATTTTACATAAAATTCCACTGCAATTTTAATATGTCATATATAATAATCATAATAGGCATTATTTGCTTTCACTGTATGAACTGTACAGTCATGGCCAAAAGTTTTGAGAATGACACCAAAATGATATTTTCACATGATCTGCTGCCCTCTGGTTTTTATTTGTGTTTGTCTGATGTTTATATCACATACAGAAATATAATTGCAATCATATTATGAGTACCAAAAGGTTATATTGACAGTTAGAATGAGTTAATGCAGCAAGTCAATATTTGCAGTGTTGACCCTTCTTCTTCAGGACCTCTGCAATTCTCCCTGGCATGCTCTCAATCAACTTCTGGACCAAATCCTGACTGATAGCAGTCCATTCTTGCATAATCAATGCTTGGATTTTGGCAGAATTTGTTGGTTTTTGTTTGTCCACCCGTCTCTTGATGATTGACCACAAGTTCTCAATGGGATTAAGATCTGGGGAGCTTCCAGGCCATGGACCCAAAATCTCTGTTTTGTTCCCTGAGCCATTTAGTTATCAACTTTGCTTAATGGCAAGGTGCTCCATCATGCTGGAAAAGGCATTGTTGGGCGCCAAACTGCTCTTGGACGGTTGGGAGAAGTTGCTCTTGGAGGACATTCTGGTACCATTCTTTATTCATGGCTGTGTTTTTAGGCAAGACTGTGAGTGAGCCGATTCCCTTGGCTGAGAAGCAACCCCACACATGAATGGTTTCAGGATGCTTTACAGTTGGCATGAGACAAGACTGGTGGTAGCGCTCACCTCTTCTTCTCCGAATAAGCTGTTTTCCAGATGTCCCAAACAATCGAAAAGGGGATTCATCAGAGAAAATGACTTTACCCCAGTCCTCAGCAGTCCACTCCCTGTACCTTTTGCAGAATATCAGTCAGTTCCTGATGTTTTTTCTGGAGAGAAGTGGCTTCTTTGCTGCCCTCCTTGAAACCAGGCCTTGCTCAAAGAGTCTCCGCCTCACAGTGCGTGCAGAAGCACTCACACCAGCCTGCTGCCATTCCTGAGCAAGCTCGGCACTGCTGGTAGTCCGATCCCGCAGCTGAGACAGTTTTAAGATACGGTCCTGGCGCTTGCTGTTCTTTCTTGGGCGCCCTGGAGCCTTTTTGACAACAATGGAAGCTCTCTCCTTGAAGTTCTTGTTGATGCGATAGATTGTTGACTGAGGTGCAATCTTTCTAGCTACGATACTCTTCCCTGTTAGGCCATTTTTGTGCAGTGCAATGATGGCTGCACGTGTTTCTTTAGAGATAACCATGGTTAACTGAAGAGAAACAATGATACCAAGCACCAGCCTCCTTTTAAAGTGTCCAGTGGTGTCATTCTTACTTAATCATGACTGATTGATCGCCAGCCCTGTCCTCATCAACACCCACACCTGTGTTAATGGAACAATCACTAAAACGATGTTAGCTGCTCCTTTTAAGGCAGGACTACAATGATGTTGAAATGTGTTTTGGGGTTTAAACTTCATTTTCTAAGCAAATATTGACTTTACAAGTAATTGCTGTTAAGCTGATCACTCTTATTGACATTCTGGAGTATATGCAAATTGCCATTAGAAAAACTGAAGCAGTAGACTTTGTTAAAATTAATATTTGCATCATTCTCAAAACCTTTTGGCCATGACTGTATGTCACTGTGCAGAGTCAACTTGAACACTTTCTCCATTTTCTTACATTTCCATGAGGATAAAACACAAATTCACTTATAAGCTAAGCATTTATTGCCCCAGAAAGAGTATGGAATATTGTGAACCACAAATTTAATAATTTAAGCATTTTTTTCTACCCATGAAATCAGAGTATTAAAGGACATGAGTAGAAATGGATGAACCCGCAGATATTCGGGATCGTATGAACTGGATGTACTTTTTTAAGTTCGGGTTCAGGTCCAGACTTGACTCAAATTTGAGCCCGATTCCCCGAAGCCAGACTTTAAAGTTATAAAATGATGGCTAGGAGGTTATAAAAATAAGCAAAATGATTATTAAAACAGCAGCATTATACTTACAGAGGACGTCGCTTTGTACTTTTGAGCTGCTCATTAACGTTCTGATTATTCGCTTCACTCTGCATCCAACAGCCATTCACAGATGCCCACTCTCTGTGACAGAATCTGGGATTTGCTATTGCACCCCCACCCATTGTGCCATAGTCTGTGATTGGTTGCCATTGGCAATAAGCTAGTTATCATAAGGGAGTAAGAATGTTTTTTTTTATTTATGGAGAGCTTTGCTGTATTTTTGATTCTCAGATCAGATAAGGCAGCCAGCTATGGGCTGCCACCCCCAGTTGCCTGGCTTTACCTTTGATAGCTATCAAAAACACAGGGGATCCCATTATTTTTTTTAATTATTTAAATAAATAATTTAAGAAAATGCATGGGCTTGCTTCACCCTATTTTTGATTGTCAGCCAAGATATAAGCTAGGCAGCTGGGGGCTTGTATTCTCAGTGTGGTGAGGATCATAGTATTGGACTCCCAAAGCTACTAAATAGCAGCCCACAGCCACCCCAGAAATTGGCACATTCATTAGAATTGTCACTTCCTGGTGCTTTATCTAGCTTTTCTCAATTTTCTGGTTCGGTGGCATCGGGGTGGTAGAAGGCATTAATGACAGCTGAGAATTGACAGCTGTTATTAAGCTCTAGATTGATAATGTTCAAGCTTCTATGAAATCTGCACATTATCAATCCTGTGAGTTAAAAAACTCACATGCAGAGAAAAAAAACTTTATTTGAAAAAAAAAAACAACCCTCTTTTCCCATTTATTAACTCCAAACATACCCTTCAATGGTAATGCACAATGCTATCTAGTGAAGCAAATGATCCTGGCTCTGCTACATCCAGAGACTGCATTGATGGAGCAAGCGTCCTATAGCTGCAGTCACGGGGATCACACTGACTGCCATGGGGAATGGTGATGTGATGTCACTTGCTAACCACACTATTTGTTGAATGACAGTGCAGGCTTTACAGGAGTCAGAGCAAGGGATGACATCATTAAAATAACTAATACCGTATATACTCGTGTATAAGCCGACCCGTGTATAAGCCGACCCCCCTACTTTTGGCCCCAAAACCTGGGAAATCCTATTGACTCGTGTATAAGCCGAGGGTGGACCCCAGCACAGGTATACAGCCCCCAGCAGTGTGGTATACAGGCCCCCCCAGTGGTAGTATACAGCAGCCTCCCCAGTGGCATATACAGGCCCCAGCAGTATATACAGCAACCCCAGTGATATACAGCAGCCTACCCAGTGGTATATACAGAACCCATCAGTATATACAGCAGCCCCAGTGATATATACAGACCCCACCAGTATATACAGCAGCCCCAGTGGTATACAGGCCCCAGCAGTATATACAGCAGCCTCCGGGGTATACAGCAGCCCCTGGGGGTATACAGCAGCCCCCAGGGGTAATACAGCAGCCCCCAGGGGTAATACAGCAGCCCCCAGGGGGTAATACAGCAGCCCCCAGGGGGTAATACAGCAGCCCCCAGGGGGTAATACAGCAGCCCCCAGGGGGCAATACAGCAGCCCCCAGGGGTATCCAGCAGCCCCCAGGGGGTATACAGCAGCCCCCAGGGGGTAATACAGCAGCCCCCAGGGGGTAATACAGCAGACCCCAAGGGGTATCCAGCAGCCCCCAGGG
Organism: Allobates femoralis; assembly: GCA_033576535.1. NCBI lineage: Eukaryota > Metazoa > Chordata > Amphibia > Anura > Aromobatidae > Allobates > Allobates femoralis. The sequence continues at coordinate 361,900,094 of JARQOC010000004.1, forward strand.
GGTAATACAGCAGCCCCCAGGGGGTATCCAGCAGCCCTCAGGGGGTAATACAGCATCCCCCAGGGGGTAATACAGCATCCCCCAGGGGGTAATACAGCAGTCACCAGGGGGTATACAGCAGCCCCCAAATGCTGGCAGTCACCCCCCCTCCTTGTAAGGGCCCCCCTGCTGCTTATCTTACCATCCCGGTCTTCTGCACAGCGCCGGTCCTCGGTGCTCCGTTCTATATGCTCCGTCTCCGCTGCATCCGGGATCCCCGGCCGTCGCACGATGACGTCATATGCCTGCGACGGCCGGGGATCCCAGATGTAGCCAGACGGGAGCATGAAGAACGGAGCACCGAGGACCGGCGCTGTGCAGAAGACCGGGATGGTAAGATAAGCAGCGGGGGGGGGCTCTTATAAGGAGGGGGGGTGAGTGCCAGCATTTGGGGGCATATATGCACTTCTTCCCCCTGCCGCTGATTGATAGGGGAAGCAGTGCATATATAATGAGCGGCCCCACGTGACGGGGCCGCTCATACAGCAGCCTCCCCTTGCCTCCTCCAGCCTCCCCAGCCCCGGACACAGCCCCCACCACGCAGCCTACCGTATTGACCCGTGTATAAGCCGAGGGGGAGACTTTTCAGCCCAATTTTTGGGCTGAAAAACTCGGCTTATACACGAGTATATACGGTAGGTGGGAAGATGCATTGAGTTTTTGGCCACATTAAGGGTTCACCAAGCACTTGTGTTTGGTTTGAACTTTAATTTTTTGCTGATAGACTTTAATCGAAATCTGAATGCTGATTCTTGCTCCCCAAATCCCAGGCAGCATGAAACACATATGGGCTCTGACACTGTAGCCAAATATGTACTTTCTGAAATGCTGTAGCATAAATATAAACATACCTGGTTGAAATGACATAGCTAGTGGTGTCCGATTCATGCTGACCATAGTTTGAGCAGCATGAATCAGCTGTTAGGTTCTATGAAAAGTTTAAATATTTCATATAAAAAAACATAAATATTGCACATACATACAAAACACACAATAATCTTTAAAGGCTTCCTGTATTAGTAAGTGAAGGAAAACAATAAAACCACATAATGTATATACTCGAGTATAATCCGAGTTTTCCAGCACAAAAATTGTGCTGAAAAGTGCCCCCCTCGGTTTATACTCGAGTTAGTGCGCTGGCTGAGTGGGGGGGGGGGGTGATCGGGCACTGTAGGAGGTGGGGGAGGCTGCAGAAGGAGCGGGCGGTCACGTGACGCCGCTCATTAGTGTAATGAATATGCACTGCATCCCCCTGTCCATCGACGATAGGGGGAGCGGTGCATATTGCACTACACTAAGTCATCTGGCCCCCCCCCTGCTGGCACACTGTCCCCCATCAGGATACAGAACCCCACCCCCCGCCACCGCACTGATCTCACCCTCTGACATCCTGCAGGCACCGGGCGTCCTCTGTCCGCTCTTCTTGTCTGTATGCCGGCTTCTAATCATGTGACCGGTGCAGTGATGACGTCATCGCTGCTGCGTCGCTTACAGCAATAGAAGCCGGCATACAGACAAGAAGAGCGGACGGAGGACGCCCGGTGCCTGCAGGACGTCAGAGGGTGAGATCAGTTGGTGGCAGGGGGGGCTCTGTATCCTGATGGGGGACAGTGTGCCAGCAGGGGGGGCCTGTATACTACTAATGGGGCCTGTATACCACTGCTGGGGGCTGTATACCACTGCTGGGGGCTGTATAACCACTGCTGGGGCCTGTATACCACTGCTGGGGGCTGTATTACCACTGCTGGTGGCTGTAATACCACTGCTGTGGGCTGTAATACCACTGCTGTGGGCTGTAATACCACTGCTGGGGGCTGTAATACCACTGCTGGGGGTGACTGTATACCAGTGATTGCGGCGACTGTATACCAGTGATGGTGACGACTGTATACCAGTGATGGCGGCGACTCTATACTAGTTATGGGCACTATATACCAGTGATGGCCGATATATACCAGGATGGTGGGGTATATACCAGTCATAGGGGCCTTTTTTTAACAGGATAGGGGTCTGCTGCTTTTCTTACCCTAGGCTTATACTCTCGAGTCAATAAGTTTCCCTAGTTTTGGAGGGTAAAATTAGGGGCCTCGGCTTATACTCGGGTTGGCTTATACTCGAGTATATACGGTAATCAGATTTAGATCTGTACCCTGGAAATGTAAATTATTTATCAAGTTTCATATTTACTTTCTGAATGCTTGGATCATATTTATAGAAATGCCCTTCAGTTTATTAGGCAAATTAATGATTGGATAACATAAATTGAGAAAAGTACAATGCATACAAAGTCTGCTAAAATTTTCGAAATAGCTTGTGTAATATATTTACTAAGGGCTGCTTCACACTGCGGTGTGATCCGGTCTGGTTTTGTGCGGGATGACCCAGACAGCCGCGAACCAGATCAGCACACAGGACTGGGGGCTATTATGCCCTCCGATCCTGTGTGCAGCGCACGCAGCTGCAGCCGCTGACAGGTCAGGACCGCGGCGCCCGCGGTCCTGACTTATCAGCAGCGAGAACTGCGTGTACTGCACACAGGACCGGAGGGCATATTAGCCCCCCAGTCCTGTATGCTGATCCAGTCCACGGTAGTCAGGGTCCCCCCGGACAGAACCGGACCGGATCACGCCGCAGTGTGAAGCCAGCCTTAAAAAAACTTATCTTCACCTCTGGTTTCACACTGCAGTTTTTCCCTGATCAGGTTCGATCAGGTTTTTGTGTCAAAACCAGGAGTGTCTTCAAAACGCAGAACAGGTGTAAATCTATCAATTATAGTTTTTCTATTAATTAAATTAATCCATAAAAATGAAAAAAGAAAATGTTTGTGTAAAAAAAGTACTTTTTTCATTTTTACGGATCAATTTGTGAAGCACCGGGGGTTTCCAAATGTTGGCTACAGGTCCTATGCTAGGGATGGCCTGCATCTCAATGGGGAGGGTGCAGCTGTGCTGGGGGAGAAAATGGCTAGAAGGTTGGAGTGTTTAAACTAGGGATTGAGGGGAAGGGTATTCATTGTACAGGAGGGGAAGATAGTATAAATAGTAACCTGGGCACAAATAATGATATTGAGGGTGGTATGGGGGATGGGGTTAGAGCAGTCAATTTAGTAGAAAGAAATAGAGGTAAAGAGAGATGCATAAGGTGCATGTATACTAATGTCAGAAGCCTTACTAACAAAATGGAGGAATTAGAATTAATTTTGTTGAAAAATAATGATGAGAGCCATGACTGGGCTGTTAATTTACAGGGCTATAGTATGTTCAGAAATGACCATACAAATAAGCGAAGGGGAGGTGTGGGTTTGTATGTAAAATCATCCTTAAAACCCATCCTTCGTGATAATATATGTGAATCTAATGAAAATGTAGAGTTCCTGTGGGCGGAGATAAGGGAAGGGGAAAAAATAATAAATTACTGATAGGAGTTTGCTATAAGTCTCAAACAATATTGGAAGTGGAGGAGAATATCCTCATAAAGCAAATAGATGAAGCAGCCACTCAGAGAGAAGTCATTATTGTGGGGCACTTCAACTACCCTGAAATTCAATGGGAAACAGAAACAGCAGTTCCAGCAAAGGTAATAGGTTTTTGACAATTATGAGAGACAATTACCTTTCTCAACGGGTTCAAGACCCAACAAGAAGGGGGACACTGTTACTGTTAGACCTAATATTAACCAACAGGCCGGATCGCATATCAAATATATGGGTTGGAGGTCACTTGGGTAACAGTGATCACGTATCCTTTAATAAGATGTTTAGTAGAGGGTCTACAAGGGCAATAAACTTCAGGAAGGCAGATTTCCAACGGTTGAGAAATGAGCTTAGTGCAATAAAATGGGATAATATACTGAGACATAAAAGTACAAAAAGCAAATGGGAGATGTTTATTAGCATCCTGAATAGGACCTGTACACAATATATACCCTATGGGAATAAACATGCTAGAAATAGGAGGAAACCACTATGGCTAAATAAGGCTGTAAGGGGCGCAATACGTGACAAAAAGAAAGCATTTAGGAATTAAACCAAGTTGGTAGTGATGAGGTATAAAACAAATACAGAAAATTAAATAACATCTGTAAAAAGCAAATCAAGGCAGCAAAGATTGAGACAGAGAGACTCATTGCAGGAGAAAGTAAAAAAAATCCCAAAATATTCTTTAACTACATAAATAGTAAGAAACTAAAAAATGATTGTGTTGGCCCCTTTAAAATAGTCTGGGTGAAATGGTGGATGAGAAAGAGAAGAAAGCCAATATGCTAAATGACTTTTTGCATCTGTATTTACACAAGAATATCCCATGACAGACAACATGATCAGTAATAACAAAACTCTCCATTAAATGTAACCTGCTTAACCCACCAGGAAGTATGGCACTGTCTAAAAATCACTAAAGTTGGCAAATCCCCTGGCCTGGATGGGATACACCCCATAGTTCTGCAGGAATTAAGTACCGTCAGTGATAAACCATTATTTTTAATCTTTAAAGATTCCATAGTAACAGGGTCTGTACCACAGGACTGTCGTATAGCAAATGTGGTGCCAATATTCAAAAAGGGGACAATAATTGAACTTGGAAATTATAGGCCAGTAAGCTTAACCTCTACTGTGGGTAAAATCCTAGAGGGTTTTCTAAGCGATGCTATACTGGAATATCAGAAGAAAAATAACCTCATGACCCAATATCAACATGGGTTTACAATGGACCATTCCTGTCAAACTAACCTGACAAACCTCTATGAAGAGGTACAGTCATATGAAAAAGTTTGGGCACCCCTCTTAATCTTACTCATTTTTTTTTGTTTAAAATAGGGTTTTTGCAACAGCTATTTCAGTGTGATATATGTAATAACTAATAGACACAGTAATATTTCTGGATTGAAATGAGGTTTATTGTACTAACCGAAAATGTGAAATATGCATTATTTCAAAATTTGACAGGTGCAAAAGTATGGGCACCTCAACAGAAAAGTGACATTAATATTTAGTAGATCCACCTTTTGCAAAAATAACAGCCTCTAGTCGCTTCCTTTAGCTGTTAATGAGTTCCTGGTTCCTGGATGAAGGTATTTTTGACTATTCCTCTTTACAAATCAATTCCAGTTCAATTAAGTTTAATCGTCGCCGAGCATGGACAGGCCGCTTCAAAACATCCCACAGATGTTCAATGATATTCAGGTCTGGGAACTGGGATGGCCATTCCAGAACATTGTAATTGTTCCTCTGCATGAATGCCGGAGTAGATTTGGAGCAGTGTTTTGGATCCTTGTCTTGCTGAAAGATCCATCCCCGGCGTAACTTCTACTTTGACACAAATTCTTGAACATTATTCTCAAGAATCTGCTGATACTGAGTGGAATCCATGCGACCCTCAACTTTAACCTTCCTAGCGGTATTCCCGAGCCTGACTCGGGGTTAACATTCACTGCCAGAAGCGGTAACCCCGAGTCAAGCTCGGGTTTACCCGCGGTCGCGGAAGATGCGGTGAAAAAAACGCACTTGCCGCGATTGCCGCATAGCCGCCGCACTTGCGGCGCGGTTGCGGTAATCGCCATAGTAAGTATAGGGGGACTTGCGGCAGGTGCGGCAAGTGCGGTTTTGTTATTACTTATAATAAAAATTGTGTTTTGACTTCGGGTGTGCAAGTTTTTCTGCATATTCTTTCCTCTTTTTTGACATATACTTCTTTTATGCAGTCTTGCACCCCTTATTTACTCGAGAGCTGTGCATCACCTCCTTTTTGGTCCCGGTTTTGCACTTGCGGCAGGTGCGGCCGCGAAATAACCGCACTTGCCGCACCTGCCGCACTTGCCGCAAGTGCAAAACCGCACTTGCCGCAAGTCCCCCTATACTTACTATGGCGATTACCGCAACCGCGCCGCAGGTGCGGCGGCTATGCGGCAATCCCGGCAAGTGCGGCAGATGCGTTTTTTTCACCTCATCTGCCGCGACAGCGGGTAAGCGCGAGCTTGACTCGGGGTTACCGCTTCTGGCAGTGAATGTTAACCCCGAGTCAGGCTCGGGAATACCGCTAGGAAGGCTAGAGTCTTCTTTGATCAGGTAATTACTACGAATTGCAGGCCTACTGTACATAACACCAAATTTCCAAGCCAAGAAATGGTACCGCTTTTAGCACAAAATTCCTGACAGAATCATACCGCCAGGGAGGTTAACAAGATTCCCGGTGCCTTCATTGGCCACACAGCCCCAAAGAATGTTAGACCCTCCCCCAAATTTGACAGTGAGTAGCAAGCGTTTTTCTTGGAAAGCTGTGTTTTTGTGGCGCCATGCATAACGCCTTGTTGTATGACCAAACATCTCAATCTTTGTTTCATCAGTCCACAGGACCTTCTTCCAAAATGAAACTGGCTTGTCCAAATGTGCTTTTGCATACCTCAGGCGACTCTGTTTGTGGCGTACATGCAGAAACGGCTTCTTTCGCATCACTCTCCCATACAGCTTCTCCCTGTGCAGTGTGCGCTGTATTGTTGACCAATGCACAGTGACACCATCCGCAGAAAGATGATGATGCAGGTCTTTGGAGGTGGTCTGTGGATTGTTCTTGACTGTTCTCACCATTCTTCTTCTCTGCTTTTCTCATATTTTTGTTGGCCTGCCACTTCAGGCCTTTACAAGAACTGTGCCTGTGGTCTTCCATTTCCTTACTATGTTCCTTACAGTGGAAACTGACAGGTTAAATCTCTGAGACAACTTTTTGTATCCTTCCCCTGAACAACTATGTTGAACAATCTTTTTTTTCAGATCATTTGAGAGCTGTTTTGAGGAGCCCATGATGCCACTCCTCAGAGAAGATGCAACTAGGAGAACAACTTGCAAGTGGACACCTGAAATAGCTTTTCTCATGATTGGATACACCGGGCTATGAAGTACAAAGCTCAATGAGGTTACCAAACCAATTTAGTGCTTCAGTAAGTCAGTAAAAAGTAGTTAGGAGTATTCAAATCATGAAAATCAGAAGGGTGCCCATACGTTGGTACCTGTCAAATTTTGAAATAATGCATATATCACATTTTTGGTTAGTACAATTATCCTCATTTCAAACCTGAAATATTAATGTTTTCATCAGTTATTACATATATCACACTGAAATAGCTGTTGCAAAAAAAAATTTAAAACAAAAAAAAAATGAGTAAGATTAAGAGGGGTACCCAAACGTTTTCATATGACTGTAAGTTCTGGACTGGACCAAAGAAATGCAGTGGTCGTGGTGTATATAGACTTTTCAAAAGCTTTTGATACGGTGCCACACAAAAGGTTGATACATAAAATGAGAGCAGTGGGGATAGAGGAAACTATTGGTAAGTGGGTTAAAAACTGGCTCAGTGATAGGAAACAAAGGGTGGCTATTAATAGAACACACTCTGAATGGATCACAGTTGTCAGTGGAGTACTACAGGGGTGAGTATTGGGCCGGCTTCTTTTTAACATATTTATTAATGACCTTGTAGGGGGCATACAGAGTAGAATCTCAATACTTGCAGATGACACTAAACTCTGCAGGGTAATCAATACATAGAAGGACAATTTTATATTACAGGAGGATTTATGTAAACTAGAAGCTTGGGCTGATAAATGGCAAATGAGCTTTAATGGGGATAAATGTAAGGTCATGCACTTGGGCAGAGGAAATAAAATTTATAATTATGTGCTTAGTTGCAAAACACTGGGAAAAACTGTATCTGAAAAAGACCTGGGTGCATGGGTAGATGACAAACTCACATTTAGTGCTCAGTGTCAGGCAGCTGCTGCAAAAGCAAATAAAATAATGGGATGTATTAAAAGAGGCATAGATGCTCATGAGGAGAACATAATTTTACCTCTATACAAGTCACTAGTGCGACCACACTTAGAATACTGTGTACAATTCTGGTCTCCGGTGAATAAGAAAGACATAGCTGAACTAGAGAAGCGACCAAGGTTATTAGAGGACTGAGGGATCTGCAATACCAAGACAGGTTATTAAACTTGGGGTTATTTAGTTTGGAAAAACGAAGGCTTAGGGGTGATCTTATAATAATGTATAAATATATGAGGGGACAGTACAGAGACCTTTTTAATGATCTTTTTACTCTTAGGCCTGAGACAGGGACAAGGAGGCATCCTCTATGTCTGGAGGAAAGGTTTAATCATAATCACAGACGCGGATTCTTTACTGTAAGAGCAGTGAGACTATGGAACTCTCTGCCACATGCTGTTGTAATGAGTGAGTCACTACTAACATTTAAGAATGGCTTGATGCCTTTCTTGAAAACTATAATATTACCGGTTATATATACTAGATTCTTTGATAGGGCGTTGATCCACGGAACTAGTCTGATTGCCGTATGTGGAGTCAGGAAGGAATTTTTTTCCCCCAATGTGGAGCTTAGTGTTGCCACATGTGTTTTTTTTGCCTTCCTCTGGATCAACATGTTAGGCTATGGGTTGAACTAGATGGACTTAAGGTCTTCCTTCAACCTTAAATACTATGTTACTGTGTATGTAAGCATGAATTTTTTTTCACCATATTACAATACAGTACATTGTTAAATGGATGTTGAAACTGAAAAGCGCAACTCTTCCTGCAAAAAAACAAGTCCTCATGTGGCTAAGTCAACAGAAAAATAAAAACTTCATGGCTCCTGGAAGACGTGGGCTACTGCCCATGAAATGCGCCGACATTAAAGTTCTTTCGGTATAGTTCTCTCTGTATCCCGACTGTCAATTTGGATCGTTAATCAGCCCATTTCTGTATCCTGTGGTTCTATAATGACTTTGTGGGTTGTTTGCAGCAGCTGATGTGGCTCATATGTTGGTTGTGACTTGCACAACTAAATCTGGGTAGTACCCTCGCTACTACCCTTAGCATACAATACACAGGTAAGACCCTATGAGCGCTCCTCTCCTTCTGGAAAGTAGGGGGAGAAAAGTCAAAATGACAAAAAAAAAATAAAAAAATTGCCCGGTTGGGGAAAGGTTAAAAAGCATGATATTTGTTGTAATAATATTGTTTGAAAGATCCCTAACACTAAGTTTTGTAATCTAAGAACTTTACTGTTCTACACAACTATTATATGATTAGACATAACAGTATCAGTCTCCATTACAGAAAGTCATCAGTCAAGATGAAAGGTAACAATACATATACATAAACTGGAGCAGGGTAAGCATCACTATGGCTATATTTGGCAGATGTTATACTTTGTATCATTATAGAATATTGTGCTGCATAAGAACAAGACTATAAAAATATATTAGTGTTTTCCGTTCCATGACACATTCTTACTGCAATGCAGAGAATATGATTATTGGATTAACAACAACAGTTTGTCTATCGAGGGCTATAAGACAGAGAGCTAAAGAAATAAGAAATAGGACTTCATGCATGTTACGATAACAAAACTAGTCATTGGTAAGAATAACTAGAAACATAAAACTCAAGATTCTTTTCTGCCTGGAATAAGACTTTGGTTTGTAGAGATTTTAGAGATTTGTTCTTCCCTAAAATTAATTGCTATTCTTCCCAACGTTAGTATAGATGTAGACAGAAACAAGTGCACAGTTTCACAACTACTGTTTTGAGCAATTGTTCCTCCCCGTTGGATTACAGTAGTAAAGGATTTAAACCAGCAGTACCTATCTTAGAAGTTTATCATTCAGCCTCAGAGAACCCTTAAGCAATATTTATATTCCACAATCTGATCTCTATCATGCTGTTTTGTATTGTAATGCTAAGATGACAGGAAATACATAAGATGCATACAAATAACACCAACCACAAACACACTACTACTGGATAATACATACCACATAGCTGTACTTTAATGGAAAATTAATTAAACACTTTCATGTATTAATAATTCTTTGTATAAATGATAAACAAGCTAGTACTATTAGGGTAAGTGCACACTTACCGGCGGGTTTGTCGGCGGCGGCTGGGCGGAACCCGCCAGGATGCTCCGGCGCCGTCCACCGGCTTCCTGGCGGGTATGTGCGGCGGGAGCCGGGCGGGTGACGGGCGGTAGCCGGCGGTTGCACAGCGGCTTCTCGGCGGCGATTCTGCAGCGGCTGGAAGCAGCACATGATTCTGCTTGCAGCCGCTGCAGAACCGCCGTTTTATAGAACAAGCTCATTCTTTGCTAACCCGCTGGGAAACCTGCGGGTTAGCAACGGATGAGGCTGTGTAAACCGCCGGAGTGTGCACAGCCTTGGTCGGTTTACATTGGTTTTAATGTTAATCCAAACGCCGGTTTGGATTAACATAAATTTACATAAAACTAATGTAAACAAACCGGCGGTTTACACAGGTAAAACGCCCAAAACCCGGCAAGTGCGCACATAGCCTTAGTGTAAAGTGACAACGCAGGAAGATGAAAGGTTTGAGATATTACATTACTTTAGAATAGGAATGTGGGTTGTACAATGACAAGAGATCTAGCTCCAAAGATATAAATGTATTAAATCAGAGATCGGGAACTTTTTTCTGCCAAGGGCCATTTGGATATTTATCCCATCGTTCTTGGTCTAACAATAATTAACTCACCCATACTGTGATGGCTTCGATATGCTTCTCTTTGGAGACGTGTGATGTTAGCTGGTATTCATGAAGTTACTACTCACAACTACTTTTCCAGGTTTGCATCAGGCTGGATTACTTTGTAATGAGCAGTTCTGAAAAGAACTTACAGCAGTAAATAATTCAGAAAACAAGGCTATACTACACTACATGTCTCATGACCGGAGGAAATTCATCAATGCTCACATTACATTTATAGCAAGTTGGTTACATACATAAAATATAATGAGACACTGAGACTACTTTAAATACTTTAAATTCATCACATAGGAGACACTGGTGCAGGAGCATTTATATTACATAGGAAACCACCCCAAGATTGCTGTATATGCATCACATAAGAGATGTTAGGGCTGAAGCATATACACCACATAGGAGACACCACCGCTGGAGCTTATACATCACATAGAAGAAACTAAGCCTTCAGTATATTAATATACATCACATCGGAGACACTGTGGATGAATCATATGAATCACATAGGAGACACTGGAGCTGAAGCACATACATTGTATTAGAGATGCTGGGGGGGTATATATCTCACATAGGAGATGCTGTAGCAAGAGTATATAAATCATATAGGAGACTCTGCGACTGAAGTATATGCATCACAAGAGACAGCGTGGCGGAAATATTAACCACACATCAGACATTTCAGGTGGGGTATGCATATCACATGAGACATTGGGGCTAGATTATATATATCAACAGAAACATTAGAGCTGAAGAATATGCATCATAGGAGACATTGGAGCTTGAATGTATACACAGGAGACTTTGGAAAAGGAGCATGTACATAACAAGACATCAGGGCTGCAGCATACACATCAAAGGAACACAAGGGCTGCTGTTGTTTCTGTCTTTATCTGTGGGACAGAAGAGATTTGCATGCTAACTCCACCCAAAAGTACTTCCATAAACTGGCACTGGCCAGAGTCAGGATATAATGCTTCAATGCTTGCACCACAGTGCTTGGTGTGTGCGTGTTATCACTGTGCAAAAAGAGTTAAAATGGCAGGCTGCCAACCTGAGTACTGTGGTCTCCAGGAACTCTCCATGTGGCCAAAGAAAAGATCATCTGGGCCACAAACAGCCCACCGATTGAAGGTTCCCCACTCCTGCATTAAACACAGTATTTTTCTTAGCTTTCACCAACTCTACATTGGTGAGTGCTATAATAGTTCTTAAGAGTGTTTTCTCAAGGTATTTGTCATTCACTCCTGTCAATGTGTCCTCAAGCATTCTTAGATGCTGCTCTCCATGAAGACTTTCCTCTCAAGGGGTCTCATTATATTCATTTCTTTACTCTTTTGTCTGCTCCTGAGTGCTCCTCACTGCTTCTTTTGCAATCCATAGTTCATTTCCCTGCATTCTAGATCTTTTAACTGAGGTCTTTGCAGGCATCCTCACTTAGTACAATATATTACATTTCTAATTTAGTTATACACTCATTCTACATATATCACGAGACAGATAGAAAACTATAATAGTAAACTACTGTCATGTCTCAACACAGGCACAGCGTGGTTTGCCAGTGCCAATGGCAAGGACAAAGAGATTATTGAATGTGCCACAAAGAAATTTGGTTTACAACAAAGTATTTCACTGTGGTCTGAATGTTCCTTATCATTCATCGGGAATCTTATCTAAACCCAGAGCATAAGAAATGTAGGATGTCATTTTTTTTTTAAAACAAGCACTTCACTGCTATTCTATGCCACCATCCCCACAACCCATCATTCTGTCCTCTGCGCCCCTTCTTTTTCCCCTCCACTGTGATGTGCATCTTCTCCTGAGTCTTCACTCCAGGCCTTGGCTTCTGGCTCAGCTACGCCTCAGAAGTCACTGGGCACCATGCAATCATTTGTTTGTGACTCGCTCCTGGCGGGACCGTGGGGTACTTGGAACCGGGCCCTCTCGTCGTTGTCTAGGGCTCTGGGAGGTCACAGTTGCGTGACACGGTCCATGATCCCCTCATCAGGCATGCAGTTAAAAAGCGATGTTTGAAAAATGGAGAAAAATAAAATATAAAAACAAAATAAAAGAGTGTCGTGATGCCAACCGTGGTATGCGGCCGGTATAGCAGCTGCTGCAATCGGGACCTTTGGGGATGATGGGAGTAGCAGCGATGATGGTTCAGCTCTCCAAAGGAAGAGTAGGTTCCCAGGGCAACCGTGAAGTTTAGGGATGTGAAACGTTCGTTGGGGGTGCAAGGACGTAGCATACGGAATAACTGACAGACACAGGGGTAGCAGTTTCCTTTACGTTTACTGAAGTCAGAAGCAGTTTCATCCAGGACACAGTTCACAAGTGGTGTTAGGGGTCCGGAGCCTGGAAGCAAGTTCAGGTTTTCCACACCTGGCAAGTCCTGAGGCCTCCCTATTGCGCTACTCCCTTTGGGCCTTGGCTGCTTGAAGCTGTGCTGTGACACTCTCCTTTCTTGTCTGTTCTGGCCGTTTGACAGGTGGCTTGAGCCCTTTTGGTGGTATTCTCCTTTTCACTGCGTCTCCCTGAGCTCTCTTTGCGCCTGTGTCTCCTGGCCTTGTGGTGGGTGAGCAACTTGGAATTACCCGCCCTCTGGTGTTGGCTGCTGGGCATAAAGTCCCTTGTGACCTTGGACTCCGGTGTCCGTCCTCTGCTCTGTGCTGGGGCGAGCTAGCTGTGCTCCACTGCCAACACCTTTTCTCCACTTCCCTCATACCCTCATCTACCCGGTCCCTCACACTGGCTAGTCAGTTTTCTCGGACGAGCCTAGTACGGCTCCTGATCGTAGGATGTCTTCTACAGTCCTCCTGGGAACTGAACTGGCTGACCCCTCCCGCAGACCAGAATTTGTAGGGGACCTGCCATTAACATGGGTGTAGAGCTCCCCCTTCTGGCCTGGAGTTGGGATTGTGTCGTGCTTATGTTTTGCCTGAGTTAGGTACCTTTCCTTGCTTCCAAGCTTAATATTGTGGCAACCGGACCCTGGGGCACCACATTTGATACACAATGTAATGTCATGTGACAACTATTTTAGAGGAAACAACAATAGTAGCCATGCTCACGGCAAAGTTGCATTTTGCGTACTGCAATTTTTGTCCCCTACAGGAGATTTTTAATTTAAAAGGAACCTGTCAGCTGTTTTAGACCTTCTAACTTAACCCTACCTGTCCCTGCAGCCACATACTACTGTCCTAACCATCCCTCTCTGGCTAATCTTGTATTTATAACAGTGGTATAGAACACTTTTTAAACTTACAAAATCTCTGACGATGGGGTGTTCCTGATGGGTAGGCGGTGTCTCCAGGGCCGTGCTCCCCCAGTCTCACTGTTCTAATTACACCCTGATGGGCGGCATCATTCCTTCAGGACCGATGTCCTGATTTAAATCTCCCGCCTCGCACTTCCTGGTGTATGGCGCGATGCTGGGCGCCACATCACGCCGCGTCATACCCGGGCATGCGCAGTGTGCCGGGTATAGAGCACCCAGGCCACCTTCAACATGCGATCTGCGCATGCGCTGAAGGCGGCCTTGTGTCGGCGCAAGGTCGCCAAGCAATGATCCCCAAGCTTTTCACACCCGGCACACTGCACATGCCTGGATATGACGTGGTGTGATGTGGCGGCCGGCACCCGCGTCATACACTAAGGTAAAATTAGGCAGCTGAGGGTGGCAGCTCGAATCCACCCACTTTCACTGGGCTGGACTGAAAAATCCTGCAAAGCCCCACACTTTTTTGAAATTATTTATTTATTTAACACACTATGATGGCAGGTTGGTTTCCATATAGTACATGAGCGTCTGTGATTGGCTATTGCAATCAGACTGCATTTCCTCAATCTGGATGGTGATTATGCTTGGTTGCCATACACATTAGTGTTTGGTAACCAACCTGCCATCATAGTGTGTTAAATATATAAATAATTTAAACAAGCATGGGGCTTCGCAGTATTTTTCAGTCCAGCCCAGTGAAAGCGGACAGCTGCAAGCTGCCACCCTCAGCTGTCTAATTTTACCTTGGCTGGCAAAAGAAATGCGTGAGCTTTGCCCTATTTTTAATTGCCAGCCAACATAAAACTAGGCAGCTGGGGGCTAGTATTCTCAGCGGGGTGAGGGTCTATGGATTTAGGGCTCCCCACCCTACAGAATAGCAGCCTGCAGCCACCCCTGAAAATGGTGCATTCATTGTAGCGCTATTTCCAGGCGCTTTTCCAGGCTCCTCCATTGGCCCTGGTGAGAGGTGGCAGTCAGGATAATAAGGGGTTAATACCAGCTTTGTATTTTCAGCTGGTATTAAGCCCTGAGATTCTTAACCCCTTCCAGATGCATGATGTTACACAAACGTCATGGATTTCAGTGACTTCCCGACCCATGACGTTATGCATCATCATGGCGTAATCCCGTTCCTGCAGGTCAGGAGACCATGATCAGTGAAATGCCTCCTGGCTTGCAGGTATGAGGGCACCTGTAGTTTACCCAAGGGGGTGGCTTTGCCCCCCATTGCTACAGTCGCGGTGATTGGCGGTTGAAAGTGAGACCGCCAATTACCGCGATTGTAATATTTCACCAATGAAACTTGGTGAAATATTACATTCCAGCCATGTCTGAGGTTGCAGTAGTTCCAGCCATTGGCTGGAGCAGGGTGACCACTGTGTCAAACCCCAGATCTGATTGGAGCTAGCATCCATGTGACGGTGTAATATGAGGCTCACGGAGTGCATCCCTCCTCAGCCTCATCCCATCTGTGGACAGGAGACTGAAGAAGGAGGTAGCCAGGGTGCCGCTGCCCCACTACCACCCCAAGTGATGCCCCCTGCACGCCTATTGGACTGCTCTTTTCTCCCATGCACTGTCCAATCCCGCTGCTGCGGCTCCTGCAGCCCCCTGGTATAATTCGATCACCCCCTGTCCCCCACTGCATAGGCGGCAGGTATGGGGGACAGGGGATAATTGGATGGCAGGTGATTCTGTAGAAGCCTGTGGCAGCGCAATTGCAGGGTACGGGTTAGCGATCGCAGGCGCATTTATGTCAACGCTGTACTGAGATGTGTAAGCCTCAGTACGTGTATGCCAAGCAGCGGCCAATCAGATTGGCCGCTGCTTATCGTACATGTACTGTGGCTTAGACACCTCAGTATGGCACCGGCATAAATGCCCACTGAATCGCCGACCCCTCCCCACTCTCCTCATACATTGGGATGCCATCGCCGGCTTCTGCAGCCCCCTGGTGCCATCCGATCACCTTCTGTCCCCCATGCCTGCCGCCTGTGATCAGATGGCATCAAGGGGCTGCAGGAGCCAACGACGGCTGCATTGCAAGATACGGGGAGCGCGGGGAGTAATCGGCGATTCGGCGGGCATTTATGCTGGCACTGTACTGAGGTGCCTCAGCAGCAGTATATGTACACCATGCAGCGGCCAATCAGACATGAGCTGCTGCCAGCATCTATTCGGCCGCTGCTTGTCGTATATGTACTGCTGCTGAGACACCTCAGTATGGCGCCGGCATACATGCCTGCCGAATCGCCGATCACTCCCCGCTTTCCCCATACCTTGCGATGCTGCCGGCTCCTGCAGCCCCCGGTGCCTTCCGATCACCCCCTGTCCCCCGATGCACAGGCAGCAGGCATGGGGACAGGGGGTGATCAGATGGCACCAGGGGGCTGCAGGAGCCAGCAACATTGCAAGTTATGGGGAGATCAGGGAGTGAACAACAATTCAGTGGGTACTTATGCTGGCACCATTGTGAGGTGTCACAGCAGCAGTACATGTATGCCAAGCAGCAGCCAATCAGAAGTGAGCAGCTGCCGGTGTCTGATCGTCCGCTGCTTGTTATATATGTACTGCTGCTTAGACACCTCAGTACGGCGCCGACGGAAATGCCCACCAATCACTCCCCGCTCACAACAGCTGTGTGTATGAGTGAGTGTATGTTAATGTGAGTGTGTGTGTATGTGTGTATGTGTGTGTGTGAGGTGTGTGTGTATGTGAGTGTGTATGTGAGTTTGTCTCAGTGTGTATGTGAGTGTATTTGAGTGTGTATGTGAGTGTGTGTATGTGAGTAAATGTGTATGTGAGTTAGTGTGTGTATTTGAGTGAGAGTGTATGTGAGTGTGTGCGAGTGAGTGTGCGAGTGTGTGTATGTGAGTATGTGAGTGAGTGTGTATGTATGTGAGTGAATGAGTGTGTGTATGTGAGTGAGTGTGTATGTGAGTGAGTGTATATGTGAGTGAGTGTGTATGTGAGTGTGTGTATGTGAGTGTGTGTATGTGAGTGGGTGTGTATGTGAGTGGGTGTGTATGTGAGTGGGTGTGTATGTGAGTGTGTGTGTATGTGAGTGTGTGTGTATGTGAGTGAGTCTGTATGTGAGTGTGTGTGTATGTGAGTGTGTGTGTGTATGTGAGTGAGTGTGTGTATGTGAGTGAGTGTATGTAAGTGATTGTGTGCAAGTGAGTATGTGTGTATATGAGTAAGTGTGTGTATGTGAGTGTGTGAGTGAGTGTGTGTGTATGTGAGTGTGTATGTGAGTGAGTGTGTATGTGAGTGTGTGTGTGTGAGTTTGTCTGAGTGTGTATGTGAGTGGGTGTGTATGTGAGTGGGTGTGTATGTGAGTGTGTGTGTATGTGAGTGAGTCTGTATGTGAGTGTGTGTGTATGTGAGTGTGTGTATGTGAGTAAGTGTGTGTGAGTGAGTGTGTGTGTATGTGAGTGTGTATGTGAGTGAGTGTGTATGTGAGTGTGTTTGTGAGTGAGTGTGTATGTGAGTATGTGTATGTGAGTGAGTGTATATGTGAGTGTGTGTGAGTGTGCATGTGTGTGAGTATGTATGTGAGTAAGTGTGTGAGTGTGTGTGTGTGTGTGTGTGTGTTGAGGCTGGATGATGGGGGCTGCATGTGGGGAGGATGGGTGCTGCACGTTGTCCACTACCAACTGCAGCTAATTTTCCATTCAAAAAGTCAAATGACGCTCCTTCTCTTCCGGGCCCTACCTTGTGCACAAACAGTGGTTTATGACCACATATGAGGTATCAATGTACTCAGGAGAAATTGCCCAACACATTGTAGGATTCGTTTTATCCTAATACCCATGTGAAAATGAAAAAATTGAGTCTGAAAAACATTTTTGTGAAAAAAAAGTACTTTTCCAATTTTACGGATCAATGTGTGAAGTACCTGGGGGTTCGAAGTGCGCACTATGCATCTAGATAAGTTCCTTGGGGGTCTAGTTTTCAAAATGGGGTCACTTGTGGGGGAGCTCCAAAGTTTAGGGACACAGGGGCTCTCCATACGCGACATGGTGTCCGCTAACAATTGGAGCTAATTTTCCATTCAAAAAGCCAAATGGCGCTCCTTCCATTCAGAGCCCTACTGTGCGCCCAAACAGTGGTTTATCACCACATATGAGGTATCGCTGTACTCAGGAGAAATTGCACAAGTGCTCCAGCATGTAGATGACTGGCATAGTCATTCTGATAATGGCATCTTCAGTGCTAAACACCTTAGTCGCCAGTTCAAAACTGTGCAAAAGGGTGCAGAGGTCCTTGATCTGTGACCACTACAGTAGCGTGATTTGCCCCACCTCAGGATCTTGTTGGCCAAGGCTGTATGTGATGAAATTCTGCACCAGGGCTTGTTGCTGCTGCCTCACTCACTGCAGTTAACCAGCAAGATGAAACACCTTTACACATCTTTAAATGGTGGAAGTGAGCACACAATGACCATGCCTTGTGCAATAGCGCATCTAGGTTGGGATAGTGGGCTAGAAATTGATGGATAATCAGGTTCAGAACATGGGTCATTCAAGTCATGTGTGTCACCTTGCCCCGGCATAGGGCCACACTCAGGTTTGCAGTGTTTTCGCACATGACCTTGCCTGCCTGCAGATTCAGTGGAGACCACCATTGATGAAATTTGGTCTCCAAAGCATACCACAACTACTCAGCTGTATGACTCACATTTCCCAGGCATTTTAACATAGTGACTGCCTGATGCTGTTCAGCCCTGCTAGCAGTGTAGTAAGGTCTGCTTGATTCCTTTTGTACAGTTGGAACACGTGTCACATTCCCAGACAGGTTTTGCGGGCAGGTGTAGGCTGTAGAGGAGGTGGAGGAGACAGAAACAGTGAAGGAACTGCTACATACAGAGGTCATCTCGTACTGGGGGACTGCGATGACCTTGCACAACCCCAATTTCAGCCTTCTGTGATGATGGTCCTGTCCCGGGACTGCTCCGTGCTCTCGCAGCCGGCGGCAGTGTCTTCCACGTCACTTTCAGTTCCCGGTCACGTGATCGGCCTGTGCCGTGACGTCATGGCAGGTCCTTAAGCCAGATTCTCAGTCTCCTGGGTGACGCCAGGTCCTTTCCAGGTAGTTAATGAATGCCTAGAGCTGCTCCTGCCGCTAGTCCCTCACAGAGAGAACAGGGAACATGGAAGAAAGTTGAGGTGGCCTAATTAGGAACGCTAAGGCAGATCTGCAAAAATTGAGAGGAAAAATTGGAAAAGTGGTTAACAAACCTTTATTTGCCCTCTACATCCCACAACATGTTTCGACAGTGAATGTCTTCATCAGGTAGAGTACAGGGCTTAAGAGGGAAATTACATATAAAGGGGTTGGTTCACTATGATTGGACCTACAATTAACTCCATTAACCCTCACTTTGCCATTATATAAAAAACATATAAACACTCAGATACAACAATTCCAAATTACACATAATAGCACTTATTTAACTAGATTTCTTTACAAAAATTACATGAAAAATCCTATATAAAAAACAAAAGTATCATAAAATGTTAAAAAATATAAAAACCTAATAATGATTATGATTATAAAAATAATAAATAATGATATAATAATAGAAAAAATAATCATTTTCCACAGTGTTTTCCATACTACTGAGTCCTCTCATCAAATTTTACTCATATTAATGTATAAGTTGTCCCATGTGCCAACTACTATCACCGCTTGGTCAAATTGTGTCACTCAGGAGCCAGAGGGCCCATCTTATATATCCAGAAACTCTATTTTCTTATAATAGCGCTCAGGCAATCCGTTTCTCTGTCAGTTCCTTTGATGGCAAGACGCATAGTGCCTTGAGACATTATGCAATTGATAGCCTATTTTGATATTGTGCCTATGCTTATTCAAGGGTAAGTGCATTGCTGGAATTGTGCAGCCGAAAGTACTGAAGACCACACAGGCACTCCAGCACATATATCACATGAGATGTTTGACGTATGACTTTATGGTTAATGGAAAAAGTCACTTTCAGGGACCTAGATGTAAATGATTTGGCCCCATTCGAGATGACCTGACAGCACATACATTTTGGTACGTTACAGGGGTAACAGCCATTGTCCCCACAATGGTTTTCAAAGTTTCTTTTGGTCTCAGACCTGTGTTGCTTGGAGCTACCAGATTACGTAAAGTCTTGTTCTTTTTATAAATAATAATCTGTTTCTGCAGAGCATGTTCAGCCAGTATAGGATCATTCTTTAGGATGAGCCATTACTTCTTAACCAGATTTTGAATGGTGACCCTAGATTGACAAAATGTCATAACTAAACTCCATCTTGCCAGCCCTAACGTTTTATTCTTGCCACTCTCTTTGTTGACTATTTTTTTAACACACCTTTCCTGTTTGAGGTTCTTGGTTCGCCCGAAATCTTCCTCCAATAACTTCTTAGGGTAACCCTTCCTCAGGAAGCATTTTTTAAGGGTTTTGGATTCTTATATAAAATCAACATCCCTAGTGCAGTTTTTCCTCACCCTCCAATACTGGCCATATGGTATGTTTGTGATCCATCTGGGGAGGTGTCCACTATCGAATTTTAGATAACTGTTCACATCAACTGGTTTGAAAAACGTTAATGTAAACAAACTGAACTGTCAGGTCCAAGTACTGGAGGGCTTGTGAGGAGATTGCTGCTGTGAAAGAAAGACCCCAAGTGTTTTAATTAAGTTCTGCGATTAATCTAGAGGCTTCTTCTTCTGTCCCTCTCCATATTATTATCAGATCATCTATGTATCAGCGGTAGTATACAATGTACTGTTTAGCTGCTTTAGACTGCACAATGGAGGCGGACTCAAACGCACTAATATATAAGTTGGCGTAACAGGGTGTGAATCTCATCCCCATTGCGCAGCCTCTGGTTTGGCGGTAAAGAGTGCCCCCAAATGTAAACACATTGTTGTTCAATATGAACCTTATAGATGCCAAAAGAAAGTCTTTCTGTTCCCGGGTCATCTCCTTATTTACAGTGAGGTATTTGTCAATGGCCTTGATGCCCTGCTCATGAGGTATATTGCTATATAGAGCAGAGACATCCAATGTGATGATAAAACAACTTAGTTCAGGGGGGAACTCTCTAAGTTCTTTTATGAGTTGTGTTGAATCTTTTAAGTAGGAAGCCAACCTCACTACGTATTTTTGTAAAAACAAGTCTACATAGTGGGAGAGGTTGCTTGTAATAGATTCAACACCAGAAATAATGGGACGACCAGGAGGGTTTTTTGGATTTTTTGTGGCGTTGTGGAAGAAAATAAAAATATGGAACCTTGAACTGTGGGATATCTAAAAATGTCTTTTCTTCTTTGTTTAAGATTCTGATGCCATAGGCTCCTTTGATAAGTTCGTTATGTCTAAGGAAGATAGTTATCAATGGATCTATGGTCTAATTTGTCATAATAATCATGGTCTCCAAAAATCCTCTTCTCCTCCTCCTGGTACCATTCCCTGACCATCACAACAATCCCTCCCACCTTATCTGCATTCTTGATAATATTCTTGTTGCCCTTCAAAGAGGAAATTGTTTTCCTCTCACCAGGACTAAGATTGTCTTTTCTTTTGGAATAATCCAGAGTGCGCAAATATTTCAAAATAAGCTGTTGGAAAGTTTCAATCTGCGCACCCTTATGATGTAGGGGGTAAAATTTATTGGACTGGCTCTATACATCCATATGTATGAACTCTTCCTCATCTATTTCACTGCGGGTGGGGACGTCTAGTATTATAGAAGAAGGAGCTCCGTTTTTGCTCCTTTCCTCAAGTAAATAATGACGTATTGTCAATTTAAAAAAAAAAAATCATTCAGGTCTAAGTATAGGGAGAACGTATCAGGTGGTGAGTTTGGACAAAAGGTAAGCCCTTTCTCTAATAAGGATGTCTCTTCTTTAGTTAGAACATATTTGGATAGGTTGAAAATACCAGATTTTTTTATATTCTGAGTCTTTTCATCCCCAACCTCTATCGTATTAGGGTTTAATTCTGTTTCTTCTGGATGAGATCTAGATCCAAGGGAAGATGCTTTACTAGTTCTGCCACTCCCTCTGCATCCCTTAACCCTCTTTTTTGGATGATGACCTGTGGCCAATTAAAAAAAACAGAGTTATTTTTGTATCTTTCAGTGCAACCGGATTTCTTGTCATGTTTTTGGAATTGGTTTGCACCACTTCTGGTGTATTTCCAGGGAAGGGATTGGGATTAACCACGGGTGTGACCTTCACTAAGGGCAGGATTTATAATACCGTATCTACAGTGATCATACTATTCTTTAGATTATGATTCTCTCCTCTATCTTCCCCACAAATGGAAGGTGGACAATTCGATTGCTCAGCAGTAGATGGAATCAACATCTTATTATGGGCTTCCTCCAGTCCTGTTGTGCTTTTAGTGATACTCTGCTCTTCCAAGTGATCCATATGTGTGAGAGTGGACGGTGTTAATTGTGTAAAGAGTGAGACCTGTGAATGTAAAGGTTCATCTAAATTAGTGTGGTTGGACATGTACTTAATGATACCCTGCTCTTTGAAGTGAAACATTTGGATAGAAGTGAACGGTGTCAATTGTGTGAAGAGTGGGACCTGTGAATCTAAAGGTGCATCTAAATTGGTGTGGTCAGACACCGGTATTTGTAATGTATTAACTGCATATGGACGGGGATCTGATATAGCATTCATTAGTGACATTTTAACCCTCCCTGTGGAGCAATTAATTTTAATTTGTTTGGTTCTATTATCTAAGTTTAATAAATGCATAGGTACCCTCTGTGTTGTATCTGCTGTCTCTTGTACTTGTGGTGTCTGTGAATTTGTGACATCAGTGAGTGTTATTAGGAACTAGAAAATAGGCCCGATGCTATCGCATCAGGAGGGCGTGACTGGCACGCTGTGGTCTTTGTGGGCTTCCTTCCCTCCCTTTGACCACCCTGTGCTTTCTTTACCTCTCTGCTCCGCCTTGTGTCTCTAGCACCTCTTTTCTGTGTTTCTTTGCCTGTGTCTGTGGCATGCATTTTTCCTGTTTGCTGCCTCATGTCTGTGCTTTCTGTTGCGTCTCTCTTGTGGCCCATGTTTCGGCTTGGCTTGAGTAATTCTGGTGAGCCCTTGTATCTGTGCTCCCCCTTCAGTCTTTCTGGTGTCCTGTGGTGTCTCGGCCCCCATGAAATCTTTTTAGTGTGATCTTATGTCTGTCTGCTTCTTTAAATCTGTGGTCCTTCCCCCCCCTCACCCGCCTCCCCCCCCCCCCGTTTGTCTCTCTGCAAGCCTTTAGTGTTTCTGGTCCCTCTTATGTGTCTCTGCCCCCCTTGGGTCTGTTTGCTGGTTCGTTTCGTGTCTCTGCTTCCCTTTCCTTGTCTCTGCTCCTACTTCCCTCTCTCTGGCCCTCCTTCAGTGTGTGCTACTCCTTCAGTGTTTGTGGTCTCCCTTGAGTGTTTCTGGTCCCCCTTGTTTCTCGGCCTGGTACTTCAGTGTTTATGGTTCGCCTTATGTTTGCTCCCGTGTAGTTTTTGTGGTGGCCCCCTTTTGTGTCTATGTTCCCCTTTCATTTCTCTGCCCCCCTTCATTGTTTGTAGTCCCCCTTATGTGTCTCTGCTCCCTCCTATGTGTCTTATCCCCTACTTGCGTCTGTGTTCTTCCGACATGTTGTGTGAAGATCCCTCATTTAATGTCTGTGCCCCCTTGCATTCATTTCTATGCCTCCTGCTAAGTGTTTCTAGTCTTGGTTATGTGTGTGAGCTGTGCTTGTTTCTCTGCTGCCCCCTTTTGTGTTTGTGTGCCTCCCTTAAGTTTTTGTGGTCCCCCCTTATGGTTGTTTGGCCCCACTTGAGAGTTCCTGGCTCGTTTGAGTGTTATTGGTCAGGTGTTATGTTTGTCAGGGCCACGTTGGGTGTTTGTGGTGGCCCTTGTTTCTTTGGCTTCCTTTTTAGTGTTTCTGGTCCTCCTTATGTGTGTGTGCTGGTGTTGAGTATTTGTGTTTGCGACCCTTGCTTTGTCTGTCCCCCTTTCCTCTCAGCCGTCCCCCACTTTTATCTCTATGTCCCCCCCTCTTCATGTGTCTGGCCCCCTTGAGTATTTTTGGTCCCCTGTTATGTATGTGTGCCCCCCCCTTTTGAGTGAATGCTACTCCCTTCATGTGTGTGGCCCCCCTTCAGTGTTTTTGGTGCCCCCTTATGTCTCAGTGGCCACTTCTTTGGTGTGTATGTTACCCCCTTCATCTCTCTGCCCCCTTTAATCTTTCAGGTCCCCCTTATGTCTCTGTGCCCCCTTTCAGAGTCCCTGCCCCCCTTTAGTCATTGTGGTGAGCCCTTGTCTGTCTGGCCCTGGTTGTGTGTTTCTGGATCCCTGTATGTGTCTGTGCCCCACTTGGCTTTCTGCTCCCTCTCTTTCATGTTTCTGCACCCCCTTTCCATCTCTCTGCCCCCCTTGAGTGGTTGTGGGTCCCCCTTATGTGTCCCTGGCCCCCCCTTCTGTGTGTATGTTAGCCCCTTTATCTCTGTGCCCTCCTTGAGTGTTTGTGATGCCCTCTTATGTGTCTCAGCCCCCCTGCAGTCATTGTGGTCACCCCTTGTGTCTGTGCCCCCCCCCCTTCAGAGTTTCTTGAGGCCTTTATGTTTGTGGGGTGCACTTACTTGCCTCTTTAGTGTTTCAGTACCCCTCTTCTCTGTGTGGATTGTTTGTGGTCCCCTCTTCGCTCCCCCCTTCTGCCTCTCTGCCTCCTCTTCTCTCCTTCCCAGCTGTGACAGCTCCATGTCCTAGCTGGGAATGAGTGTAGCATAGAGGAGGCGGAGCTAGGGTGATGCACGGTCATGTGACTGATCACATGACTGTGACATCACCAAAGGTCCTATGTGAAGAGGTAAGTGTTCGGGGGTCTGCGAGGGGCGTGGCGATCTACTGTGGGGTGAAGCGGGCACTGGAGGGGGGGTGTATGTGGGGGTGTATAGCAGGGGCGTGCGGGTGGTGGAGGGGAGTTTCGGGGGTGTGCGGGCACGGGAGCATTTTTTTTTTTTTTAAATGGAGACTCTTCTTGTAGTCCCCAAAATGTGACACAATACTCCTCGCCTGCACAAGGCCTTCCAGATGCTGCGTTAATAACCGCACTAAATACTCCTCGCCTGCACAAGGCCTTCCAAATGCTGCGTTAAAAACTGCACCAAATACTCATCGCCTGCACATGGCCTTATAGATACTGAAGTTAAACACACCAAACAATCATCATCTGCACATGGCCTTACAGATACTGAAGTGAAATGCACCAAATAATCATCATCTGCACATGGCCTTACAGATACTGAAGTGAAACGCACCAAATAATCATCATCTGAACATGGTCTTACAGATACTGAAGTAAAACTCAACAAATACTCATCTTCTGGATGTGGCCTTACAGATACTGAAGTAACACACACCAAATAATCATCATCTGCACATGGCCTTACAGATACTGAAGTAAAACTTAACAAATACTTATTTTCTGGACATGGCCTTACAGATACTGAAGTAAAACACACCAAATAATCATCATCTGAACATGGCTTTACAGATACTGAAGTAAATGCACACAATAATCATCGTCCGAACGTGGCCTTACAGATACTGAAGTGAAACGCACAAAATTATCATCATTTGCACATGGCCTTACAGATACTGAAGTGAAACTCAACAAATACTCATCTTCTGCACATGGCCTTACAGATACTGAAGTGTAAATGCACCAAATAATCATCATCTGACCATGGCCTCCCAGATACTGAAGTAAAACGCACCAAATACTCATCTTCTTGACGTGGCCTTACAGATACTGAAGTAAAACTCAACAACTACTCATCGTGTGCATGATGCCTTACAACTACTGTAGTAAAAACTGATTTTGAAACGGCATGACATGCCTATATCTGTGTCTCTTCCTCCTTTTACTCGTCTATCTCTTTTATTTTCTCATTTTTATATGTAGTTTTCACTTTTCCATATGTTTGTTGTATCTTCTGTGTAGTTTGTCACTTTTTGGACACTTTAGAAGTTGTTTTCTATGTGTTTTCTATGTGTTTGTATGTGTTTGTGATTGTCTGCCATTGTTTTCAATGGGATTCGATGGTGTTCGGAGAACATTCGACGAACAAACGCCCAATTCAGCGAACCGAATCGAATTAGAACACTAGGGTCGTGGCTCATCTCTAATCCCTTGGTTTAAGAGTTGCTATATCACCAACAAACCTTAAAAGTCTCTTTAAAAAGTTCAAAAATTAGTTCAAAAACAGAGATTCCACCCTTGTGTGTTTACCCACCAGGGCTATTATCAAACCCAGAGGTGGAAATTGTGTTGTCACTAGTTTTTTTGCAATCCAGTGAATCTTCCCTTTAGGGTATTAATAGACAGGTATTAATAGGTTGCTCTGCAACCTATTAAAATCTTAAGGCCCCGTTACACCTGCCGACACTGCCAGAGATGGCGGTGCGCGCACATTTTGGCGCCCCTCCAGCGTTGTCACCCCCATTTACATGGGGAGACATCTCCAGCGATGGGCTGGCGAGCTCAGAGGAGGCATCACCGCCGGGGTTTCTCAAAACCCCAGCGGCGATGCAGGACAATGGGAGCCTATGGCTCCCATCGCCTGTCAGCTCGCCGGCGGCCGGTTACATGGGGCTATGTGTACACATCGCCCCAGATCGGCCGCCTGGTTTCACGTCACTGATGTGAAACCAGGCAAGCTGTCACAGCCGCCGACATTGCCCCTTTACATTAGGTGACGTAGGGGCGATGTCGCCGCCAATAGGACAGGGCCTTTACTGTCCAGTCATTTATGTGAATGAATCCAAGGTTTTCAGTGCAGGGCTCCACATGTAGCTCCCTAGGGATTCCCCCTCAACGTCTCCGGCTCATGCAATAAAAATAGAAAAGGGGTGCAATGTGAAGCTCTTATGGGCAGGGATGGGTGTGTGGAGGGTTTTAGCCACTCACCTTTCGGGGTTGTGTAACTCTGCACAACCCCAGTTTCAGCCTCCTGTGATAAGGGTCCTGTCCCAGGACCTCTTCGTACTCTCGCAGTGGGAGGCGGTGTCTCCCGCTTCACTTCCAGGTCCCGGTCACGTGATTGGACTCTGCAGTGACATCACGGCGGGTCCTCAAGCTAGATTCTCAGTCTCCTGGGCGACACCAGGTCCTTTCCAGGTAGTTAATGAATGCCTAGAGCTGCTCCTGCCTCCATTCCCCCACAGAGGGAACAGTGAACATGGAAGAAAGTTGAGGCGGTCAAATTAGGAGCGGTAAGACAGTTGAGAGGAAAAATTGGAAAAGTGGTTAACAAACCTTTATTTGCCCTCTACATCCCACAACATGTTTTGACAGTGAATGTCTTCATCAGGTGGAGTACAGGACTTTACAGGGAAATTACGTATAAAGGGGTTGGTCTCTTTCCTTATAAGAGTGCTCAGGCGATCCGTTTCTCTGTCAGTTATGTGATCTATGATCGTGACGCTCATAAGACTATAGTTCTTTTGATGGCAAGACGCATAGTGCCTTGAGACACTGTGCAATTGATAGCCTATTTTGATATAGTGTTTTAACTTAATGAAAACACTTGGGGTCTTTCTTTCACAGCAGCAATCTCCTCACAAGCCCTCCAGTACTTGGACCTGACGGTTCCGTTTGATGACTCGGGGAGTGTGTTTACATCAACGTTTTTCAAACCAGTTGACGTGAACAGTTATCTAAAATTCAATAGTGGACACCTCCCCAGATGGATCATGAGCGTACCATATAGCCAGTATTGAAGGGTGAGGAAAAACTGCACTAGAGACGTTGATTTTATGCAAGAATCCAAAACCCTTAAAAAACGCTTCCTGGAGAAGGGTTACCCTAAGAAGTTATTGGAGGACGCTTTTTGGCGAACCAAGAATCTCACATAGGAAAGGTGTGTTAAGAAAATAATCACCAAAGAGAGTGACAAGGATAAAATTTTAGGGCTGGTAAGATGGAGTTTAGTTATGACATTTTGTCAATCTAAGGTCACCATTCAAAATCTGGTTAAGAAGTATTGATTCATCCTAAAGAATGATCCTATACTGCTATAATCTTAGGTTAATCACTGGAGCTGGCTGTGGAGCTTCAAAAAACCTTAATCTGAGGCCTAAGTTATGCAGCCATAGGGTCCTACGGGGGTTCTGTGTGTATGACCACCTTTTTATGGTAAATTTGGTTATTGATATATTGTTTAAGGCCCCAGTGCTTACTTACACCATTAGTGTTCTAAATTAAATATCAAATAATAATTATTATTGTTATTATTTATTATATAGCACAATTAACTCCATGGTGCTGTACATGAGAAGGGGTTACATACAAAATTATAGATCTGGTTTACAGTAAACAAATTAACAATGACAGACTGATACAGAGGGAGAGGACCCTGCCCTTGCGAGCTTACATTCTACGGGGCAATGGGGAGGAAACAGTTGGTCCGGGTTGCAGCAGATCTGGTGGTGGAGAGGTGGTACCTCCGGTGGCGGTGGGGCAGCAGCTCCAGAGGCGGTGGGGCAGCGGCTCGGTCATTACAGACTGTAAGATTTCCTGAAGAGATAGGTTTTCAAGTTCCGTCTGAAGGATCCGAGTATGGTGGATAATCTGACGTGTTGGGGCGCAGAATTCCAGAGGATGGGGATATTCGGGGGAAATCTTGGAGGCGGTTGTGTGAGGAACGGATAAGTGTGGAGGAAAGGAGGAGGTCTTGAGAGGATCTAAGGTTATGTGAGGGAAGATAGTGTGAGATTAGTTCAGAGATATAGGCAGGAGACAGTTTATGGATGGTTTTGTAGGTCAGTGTTAGTAGCTTGAACTGGATTCGTTGGGGAATTGGGAGCCAGTGGAGGGATTTGCAGAGGGAAAATCAGGGGAGTAGCGAGGAGAGAGGTGGATTAGTCGGGCAGCAGAGTTGAGGACAGACTGTAGAGTTGCAAGAGTGTTAGTAGGGAGGCTGCAGAAGAGAATGTCGCAGTAGTCGAGGTGGGAGATGATGAGGGCATGTACAAGAATTTTAGTAGATTGAGGGCTGAGGAAAGGATGGATTCTGGAAATATTCTTGAGCTGCAGGCGACAAGAGGTGGCTAGAGTTTCGATGTGGGGTTTGAAGGATAGGGCAGAGTCAAGAGTTACTCCAAGGCAGCGAATTTGAGGGGTGAGAGAGAGCATGATGTCATTTACCATAATAGA
This sequence comes from Allobates femoralis, assembly GCA_033576535.1. Lineage (NCBI taxonomy): Eukaryota > Metazoa > Chordata > Amphibia > Anura > Aromobatidae > Allobates > Allobates femoralis. The sequence goes on from JARQOC010000004.1 coordinate 361,929,174, forward strand.
TAGATCAGGTGGTGAAGATGAAAGATGGGATGGAGGAAAGATGATAAGTTCGGTTTTGTCTACGTTGAGTTTTAGGTAGCAAGAGGAGAAGGAGGATATGGTTGACAGACACTCCGGGATTCTGGACAGCAGAGAGTTTACATCTGGGCCAGAGAGGTAGATTTGAGGGTCGTCAGCATACAGGTGATACTGGAAGCCATGGGACTGTATCAGTTGTCCTATGCCAAGGGTATAGATGAAGAAAAGTAGAGGCCCCAGGACAGAGCCTTGTGGGACTCCAACAGAGAGAGGGCGGGATGAGGAGGAAGTGGGAAACTCAACATGTGCGGTTGGCAAGGTATGAGGCAACCCAGGACAGGACAAGGTCTTTGATGCCAAGGGAAGAAAGAATCTGAAGTAGGAGGTCGATGGTGTCAAAGGCAGAGGACAGGTCGAGAAGGAGGAGGATTGAGAATTGTCTGTTAGCTTTGGCTGTAAGTCATTGGTAATTTTGGTTAGGGTAGTTTCGGTGGAGTGGTGGGGCCGGAAACCAAATTGTAGATTGTCAAGGAGAAAGTTAGATGAGAGTTGGGAGGAAAGTTGACGTGTTGCTCAAGGAGTTTGGAAGCAAACAGGAGCAGCGATATGGGGCGGTAGCTCATCTTAGCAGTCAAGTCTAGGTTTGGCTTTTTGAGGATGGGCTTGATGGTGGCATATTTTGAAAGCCGAGGGGAAGGTCCCAGAAGATAGTGATAGATTGAAGAGGTGGGTTAGGGCTGGGATGAGCATATTAGTGAGGTTGGGGAGGAGGTGGGAAGGGATGGGGTCAAGTGCACAGGTGGTGAGGTGTGATTTGGATAGGAGACAAGTAAGTTCTCCTTCAGTGATGTTGGAGAGGGAGGATATGAGGGAAGGGCAGAGGTCTAGTATATGGAGTGGTTGGGGTGGTGGAACGATAAAGGTTTGCCTTGTTTGGTCAATCTTATTTTTGAAGTATGTAGAGAAGTCCTTAGCAGAGATGAAGGAGGTCGGAGGGGGAAGTGGTGGGCGGAGGAGAGAGTTAAAAGTGCTGAACAGTTGTTTGGGGTTGTATGATAAGGAAGATATAAGGTTTGTGAAGTAGGTCTGTTTATCAGAGGTGAGGGCTGATTTGAAGGCAAGTGTAGCTTGTTTGAAAGTTGTGAAGTCGGCTGGCAGGCATGTTTTCTTCCAACGCCGCTCCGCAGCCCTGGACACTTGTCAGAGTTTTTTGGTGAGATTGTTGTGCCAGGGTGGCCTATTGATTCGTCGCCTCTTGCGATAAACAAGAGGGGCGACTGAGTCTATGGCTGATGTGAGGGTGGCATTGTAGAAAGCACTGGCATTGTCTGTATCATGGAGTGAAGATATAGAGGATAGGGGGAGAAGAGAGTCTGTGAATGTCTAGGTGTGCGAGATTTCTGCGAGGATGAGCTAATGGCTGGTTATGGGGACTGGTGAGGAGGAAAAGGATGAGAAGGTGAGTAGATGGTGGTCAGATAGGAGGGAGGGGGAGGTTGTGATATTAGATAGGGAACAGAGGCAGGTGAAGATGAGGTCTAGTGTATGTCCGTGTGTGGGTGGCTGTGGAGGACCACTGATTAAGTCTAAAAGATGAGGTAAGAGAAAGGAGTTTGGAGGCCGCTGGCTGGCAGATGTCAATAGCGATATTACAGTCACCCATGATGATGGTGGGAATGTCAGCAGAGAGAAAGTGAAGAAGCCAGATGGAGAATTCATCAAAGAAGGTAGTGGCAGAGCCCGGAGGTCGGTATATGACAGCCATTTGAAGATTGGAGGGAGAGTAGATATGGACAGAGTGAACTTCGAAAGAAGGGTGGATAAGGGAGGGTGGGTGTTAGATTGGGTTGAAGGAGCAGTTTGCAGAGAGAAGGAAACCCACTCCTCCGCCATGTCTGTTGCCAGGGTGAGGAGTGTGGATAAAGTGAAGGCCGCCATAGCTCAGTGCAGCAGGGGAGGCCATGTCAGAGGCTGTCAGCCAGATCTCAGTAAGGCCCAAGAAGGAAAGGTTCTGGTAAGTAGAAAGGTCATGGATCATGTGGAGCTTGTTGCAAACAGAGCGGGCATTCCAAAGTGCGCCAGAGAGAGGAAGCAGGGGGTGGGGGTCAGAGGCACGGATTTTACATGTGAAGGAATGCGGTAGTTTATCTTACTTTGGTGAAGGTGAGGATTTGTGGGACGTATATGGTGGGGGGACCAGGATTTGGAGACATGTTGCCAGCAGTGAGAAGTAGTAGAGAAAGGGAAAGCAGGTGAGAGAAGGAGAGTGGCCAGCTTGTTTTATATTTCTGTAGGAGAGATCTGAGGTTAGGTGGGGGGTTAAGAGAGAGGGGGAGGTAGTTATCTGGTTAGAGGGTGCAGGGGTTTGGGGGTAGCGAAGGAGAGGGAGGATAAGTGGAGCAAAAACTGTGAGGGAATATGTGATCATAGTGAGAGCAGGATGAGAAAAGGAAGACAGGTATAATTCAAAGAAAGTAGTATCTCTCACCTATAATAATAATAGAATCAAATCATCATTTATATGTCGAGCCCACTGGGACGGGGGTACTCGGTACCGGACCGTGCCTGCTGCTGGGGGAAGTCACGGGTGGTCCTGGTCTGGACCATGTCCCGGGCCCTGATAATAATAAGGGATATTTACAGGGGATGTCAGTCGTGATGCCACCCACAGTGTATGGCCAGTAAAGGGGCCACTGCTGCCGCAGAAACTCCGGGGATGATGTAATGGCAGCAAGTATGGAATAGTTCTCCGTGGGCAGAACTGTGTTCCCCGGGGCAGTGTTGATTAAAGTCTATTGTGTAGTGTGCAGGCCTTGTGCTGAGTGCAGTACACTTACTGTCCAGATGCTGCAGGAATCCTCCTTCTGGGATGGTGGAGATCTGCTGCAAACCTGTATGGAAGGAGTCGTGTTCAGGCAGAGAGATGCAAGGGAGTCATGTTCAGGGTTCACCGTGTTTACTTCTCAAGTTCTCAAGTTCAGTTTACAGTTCAGTACAGTTCTTACAGTTCAGTTCAGTACACGGGCACACTTTCCCCTCCGGGTTCCCTTTACTCCCTGCAGCCCGGTCTTTCCTACTGTGACCCCTTACTCTGTCTCTGCGTCCTTACCAGGCTGTTGACTCTCTCTCTTTCTGTTCACTTGGTTGTGTGTGACTCTGGACAGTATGGCGGTGGCTCGGACTCTTGTGAGCCCTCCGAGTTGCCACTGAGCTGCCTGTCCTTTGGGGCAGGGACCCTAACGTGTAGCTGTGGTCCCCCGTCGGTTGTCTGGGGATGCCGGGTGAAACTACGGTCCTCTCTAGAGCCGACACTCTACTTTAGCCTAGCCTCCAGCAGTGTGAGGCTCAACAGGTTGACGCGTGGTCCGTGCGCCAAAATCCTCCGATTCGCGCGAAAATCGCCACGCCGGGCCCCGGGACCTCACCGCGGAGATCGGCTCCTTTGCTTTCACAGATTTCTCTTCCCCCTCGCCGCTGGAGTTTGTTTCGGCAGCCGCGGCTGTCCCGTGGCTCCGGCGGTCTCGAAAACTGCGTCCCCGTCTTCGCCTTGGCCGGCCGAACGATACGACGCCTGTCTCGCGCCTCTGCGACGAAGTATGTTTTTCGAAGGCCAAGAGTGGTGAGGGCGTTCATTAACCAGATTAGCACGCTGTGATCTGCCCACCGCAGCCAGTTGGCGCCTGAGTCTATGTTAACCTTCCTCTCTGGGTTCTACTTAGGACATGCAATGCGGCGAAAGAGCAGCAGATGGCGCTGCTGTCCATGGACAGTTTTGCCTTCAAGCCAGCCCAATGGGGTGGAAAAAAAAAGTGCGGCCGGAAAAGCGATAAAGTTTGCGTTTTTTTCCGTAATTCGTCCGGCGAGCCCGATGACGGACGCTGCTCTGCTGAACGGCGGACCTTGCAAACCGGCGGCGAAATGAGCGCGACAAAAAAATGATAAGGTTTACGTTTTTCTTCTGTAATTCGTCCGACAAGCGCGATAACGGACGCTGCGCCGAACAGCGGCGCGTGCGAACGGGCGGCGAAATAAGCGCGCTAAAAAAAGATAAAGTTTACATTTTTTTTCCGTAATTCATCCAGCGAGTGCGATAATGAACGCTGCTCCGAACGGCAGACCGTGCGAACCAGCGGCGAAGTAAGCGAGTCAAAGCAATGATAAAATTTACGTTTTTTTTCCGTAATTCATCCAACAAGCGCGATAACAGGCGCTGTGCTGAACAGAGGCGCGTCCGCACGTACGCTAATTTTTATTTAGCGAATTTAATGTGAAAAACGGGGTCGGAGTGACTTTTTGGTCATGGATATAATTTTAACTGCGTGTGGTATCATCAGACCCTCCCCCGGATGATGGCCGCCACAAAAAAAATATTTAAAAAGACCCTTAAATCGCGTAAAACAGGGATGTTGCACAGCGGGGGGCGGAGTCAGGGTGTTTTTCTCGGCGCCGGCTGCCTTGTCACTCATTGTGCATTGCACAATGTTAGACGGCCTGTAGGGGACGCCCAAGGGCTGTGGGCTCAGTGTAAGTGTGGGGGGCAGGGTTCAGTGTGACAGGCTTATGACACTATCTGAAGCACGGCCTGTAGGGGACGCTCACAGACTGTGGGCTCAGTGTGGGGACAGTGTTCAGTTCGGCTTCAGGGGCGGGGACAGTGTGGGCGGCTTGTGAACCTGTCTGGAATACAATGTAGCATATCTGTGGGGGATGGGGAGGTGCTGGCTCTATGTTTCAGCCTGCATTGTGTTCTCCTGTGCCTGTGTGAATGGATAGGGGGCAGGGAGAAGCTCCTCACTCTCCCGTCCCCAGGAAAAACATTAAGCTGGAAGGAATCCTCACAATGATTCCAAAGTGCAAAGATTTATGAAACATTCTTTATTGAACAGGACTGAGTTCCATAAATCCCATTATTCTGCATTACTCTGCACACTGCAGGCTGGCTGTGTGATAGGGAGGAAGACCTGTCAATCATTTCCGGCTGCTGTAAAGCATTGGAGGGGCGGGCTAGGTCTAATTGGCCCTCCCTCAGTGCAGCTCAGTCACAGGCAATGTTTGCTACAATGAAGGAGGCGGACCGGATCTCAATGTTTCACAGGTCAGGGACGGCTTCCTCCGCAGCCTGCTTGGTTTTCCCGCCATCTTCACCGCAGGTGTTCCTGCAAGAGATTACAGCCCAGAAGACTGGCTGGCCGGTAAGTAGGCTTTCATGTGTGTGTGTGTATGTGTATTGGGGGGGGGGGAAGAGGAGAGGTAACACTGCAGGGTCTCTGTGCCTGGAGGAGGGGCGGCATAGGTAGCAATGCGCGGGCTTTGGTGTTAGATGTGGGGGGAGGGGTGGCATTGTGGAACCTGTATAGATTTTTTCCATATATAATATTGTGTGGGCTTTGGTGTTAGATGGGGGGGGGTGGCATTGTGGAACCTATATAGATTTTTTTCTATATATAATATTATGTGGGCTTTAGTGTTAGATGTGGGTGAGGGGTGGCATTGTGGAACCTATATAGATTTTTCTTATATGTAATTGTGTGTTTATATTATTATATAATATATATCTATATCCCTATCTCTATATCCCTATATATCTCTATATCCCTATATACCTATATCTCTATATCTCTATTTTATGTATATATAATTTTTTTTTTTTTTGGGGGTGGGGCGGGGGAGACGAGTGATTGGAACAAAATATACACACATTCATATAAGCTCATAACTCGCCTGTTGCTGACCACTTCCTTTGAGACTCCTTTTGCCAGCGCGGTTTGGATTTCCTTGGTCACAGAATCAAACATTTTGTAGGCTTTATACAGCAGTTTGTCTTCAAGAGCCAGATTGGTTGCCCTTTGCTGAAAACGCAGGAACCTTTTCAAGTTTTTTAAATAATTGACGGCTGTCTGGTTTGAGAGCCCAACTTCCCGCAGCTTACGAAAGAATGACCGTGCCTTCGGAATGTCCTTTACAAAATCTAAACGCAAGCTGTCCTTATTCATATAGTAAAGGAACCTCGACACATTTGCCACCTCCTGCTTGATCTTCTTCATTGACGGCACGTATGTCTTTAAATATTGCGCAAAAGCCGTCAGGACTGGATGACTATCTGCAAAATGCTTATATAAACCTGCTTTTTTCATGCATAATTTTAGCCCACTCCATTTTCTTTTCAGGACTCTATAATGTAGGATGAAAGAACAATAGTTCAGACTTTGTTACTTTTTTTCTTTTTTCACAGATGAAAAACAGACGGTGCAGATTTCCTTACCTGTTCAGCTCCTCATCAGAACCCTCACTGGATTCATGCTCAGAGGAAACGGCGGATTCCTGCTCACAGACAATGGGTTCCAGCTCCTCAGAGAGGGTGTATTCTTCACCGGATGACGCTTTGTCCTCTTCGCCCTCTTCATCACTCTGCCATTCTCCTCCTAATTCTTCATCATCCTCAGGATCTGGACTTCCCACAATCACTATTTCCCATTCGTCGTCCGTAATAACTGGTGAGTCATTTGGTTTGGGTGTGGCTGGACCCGCTTGCTCAGTCCTAAAAAGTTAGTATGACAATCAGCAAATGCTGGAGACTGGGTGTAAATGACCAGTTATGTTAGAGCCAGGCTCTAAAACAAAAATTTGTGCTTTGGAAAAAAAACTAACAAACAAAACTAAAAAATAATTTGTTAGTGCACCCCATTGGTAAATCATGTAAATTAGTGTCATGTGGTACAGCCATTTACTGGATTTATCCAAAATAAAGAAACCCTAATCCAGGTATGTAGTGTCACACAGTGCAGCCATTCTCTGGATTTACCCAAAGTTATAAAACCCCAATCCGGTAAATTGTCATGTGGTGCAGCCGTTCTACGGATTTACCCTCAATGCAAATTTGCATTGATGGTGGCTCCAGCTGTTGACAGAAACTTCTTAGTGCACCCCGTGGGTAAATCCGGTAAATTAGTGTCAAGTGGTGCAGCTGTGTAATGGATTTACCCAAAATGAATACACCCTATTCCCGTAAATCCGTGGCATGTGGTGCAGCCGTTCTCCAGACTTACCCAATGTTTATTGACACACCCCTTTCCGGGCACCAGGGGGCCCGCAACCCCTTTTCTGGACACTGGGAGGCCCACACCTCTCACATGGCATTGCCCCAGAGGCGTAAAAAATGACAGTGCCTTCTTTTTGAGTAATTCCGGATATTTAGTGGCATGTAGTGCAGCCGTTTACTGTATTTACCCAAAATTAATACACCCTATTCCCGTAAATTTGTGGCAAGTGGTGCAGTCGTTCTCCGGATTTACCCTCAATGCAAATTTGCATTGACAGTGGCTCCAGCTGTGGACGGAAATTTGGTAGTGCACCCCGTGGGTAAATTCGGTAAATTAGTGCCATGTGGTGCAGCCGATTACTGGATTTACCCAATATAAAGACACCCTAATCCGGTATATTAGTGGCGTGTGGTGCAGTCGTTCTCCGGATTTACCCTCAATGCAAATTTCCATTGACGGTGGCTCCAGCTGTGGACGAAAACTTGGTAGTGCACCCCATTGGTAAATCCGGTAAATTAGTGTCATGTGGTGCAGCCGTTCACCGCATAACTGTGAATGCTGAGTGTATCCTAATGAAAAGACTAAGCAATAAACTCACTGTACAGGCGATCTCTGGTAGTCGTCTCCTCTTGAAGCAGATACTTGAGTCGACTGAGCAAAGGGATACACGGCACTGGCACTGCAAGGAAAGAAAGCATTCTGTGTGAGACTAACGCAGACAGGCAGACTGACTGACGCAGACAGGCAGACTGACTGACTGATGCAGACAGGCAGACTGACCTATTTCTGGCCCTTGCATCAGCTATAGCGCTCTCCTCGTAAGAGTTCTCCCTCATGCACACTTGTTTTACATGGTGGTCCAGCCGCACAAATTCTCTATAGCAAACTGGGCAGGTTAGCTTTGTCCTCATAGGGGTTCTTCTTCTAAAAAAGATAAAAAAAAAAAAAAAAAAGCAGTATAACACTGGTGATGCACCGTGCAACTATTGTCAAAGGGAATATGGCCTTACACATTCATAAAGCGCACAAAAAGTTGCAGACATGACAGAATGGTACACTTCACACCATTTCATGTGTTATCACTGTCAGTGTGACTGCGTATTGCATCCAGTAAAGTAATTTACCCATAGACACCCAGAATTGAATTAAAAAAAATTATACATATTGGCAAATGTAAAGCCCCAGCCACACACAACGATATCGTTAGAGAGATCGTTATAACTGTGACATTACAACGATCTCTCCAGCGATTTCGTTCTGTGTGACACTTTGCAGCGATCAGGCCCCTGCTGTGAGGTCACTAATCATTGCAAAGTGCTGCGGGTCATTTTTTTATCGTTGGTTTCCCGCTGGTCAGCACGCATCGCTGCGTGCGACAGCGAGAAAACCAGCGATCAGTGACCCCACAGGGCTGGTTACTATAGTAACCATCGGGCATCCAGGCACTGCACGCTGCCTGGATACCCGGTGTTTATCATAGTTTCCAGTGTTCTCCCTGCTTAGCGCTGCCTGTAAGGCAGCGTTAAGCAGGAAGGAAGCTGACATTGCCTGTAGCAATGTGGGAGGTGGCTCAAAATCTGTCTGTTTGACAGCTCCCCAGCGATCAGGTAACAACGCTCCAGCGATCAATGCAGGTCATTATCGCTGTCAGGATTGCTGGAGCGATCCTTATGTGTGACAGGGCCTTAAGACACTGCTAGGTAATGTACATACTTGCGCTTAGCAGCCGGCGGATCCACAACACCATGGGATCTGTATTAAAAAAAAAAACACACCGTGTAAAAATAAAACCTAACCTGTAAAGAAGAAGAAGAAGGAGAAGAAAAAATCTCACAGCCTATTTCCTTGCAATAAAACAACAAATGCATGCTAGTTGTTTTATTCAATCTTTTTTGGGGCAGCAGTGACTCTCTGCTTTCTGCAGCAAAAATGCAAGTAAGAATTGACAGGACATTTCTTTGAAAAGCACAGTAAAAACCTGAGGTTTTGACACATTTTGTGAAGACACAACAATGGATGCATGTGCACAGCCTTTTCCTGAAATTTATAGGTTTTGCTCTAAACCAAAACTGCAGGTAGGGATTAGCATAGATTTGTGAAGACTGGAGTTAGGGACCTCTGCACTAGACAATGAAATTCACCAATAGCTAGGCGTCCTACAACTGCCCACTGTCCAAATCCAGGATATTGAAAAGATAGTAGCAATTCTACTCACCCATCCACAGCAATAGCAGCAGGCTCCATTCCAAGCAGGATAGCTATACCAAACGTTTCAGCACACAACACCTCACCTTGTGATAATGCTGTGTTCAGGCCACTGAGTTTACAGTTCAACAGTTACAGGGCGTGTGCTATAAATTTGAAACATTGCAAGGGGTGTGCTATAAAATTGCAACTTTGCAAGCCCTCCCTCTAGAGGAGAAGCCTGACATTTTTTTTTCTTTCAAAGTAGAAACCTTGTAAGCCCTCCCTCTAGGGACCAAAAGTGGGAAATGCTTCATTTTTTTTTCAAACTGGCATTCACAGTCCATGTCTTTTTTTTTTTTTTTTAACACAGCTGTAATGTACACAGGGACATGTTAGTGTATAATCATACAATAAGGTAATATATTATGTCTCCTATGGGCTATGGTGAAGGCAGCAGAAATCTGTAAAACCAGGGTTCCCTGTGGTGTCTAATTCAGATGAGGGAAACAGGCCTTAATCACTGACTGGAGAGAGAAATCCTTTTAAAATGCATCCTAGCTGAATAGAACACTTTCTCTCAGACTGAGCCACCCAAGGACAGGCTGAGTGGGAACAATTAGATCTCAGATTTGGGTAGTGTCACCCCTTCTCTGCTCTTCTGTTCCCTGCTGTGCTCCACTGACCTGTTGTCTGCTGTTCCCCATTGTGCTCCGCTGTCCCCACTGTGCTCTACTGTCTCCCGCTGTGGTCTATAAGAGGAGGCATGGTGAAGTGATCCGTTATTCTGTGCGATCAGTGCCCTGATAGTCCATACGAGTGACACAGTTTTCAATTTTAGTCAGACACGGGACAAAGTCCCCATTAGAGAGCCTTTTTCTGATTTTTAACAATTTTTTTTCTGATTCCTTTACATGCTAAACAGGTCTATCGGCAAAGGAAGATCACCACGTCACTTCGTTCAAACACCATCAACGTTTGGTTCATCTGAGGAGTCCAGCTGGTCGGGAAAGAAGGCGTGCTGCTTGGAAAAAAGGTCCTTTTTCTCTGGAACAAGACTGACGAAGGAACAGACGACACCAACCAATATGGCCTCTGAACAGGAGGCTGAGAATCAAGCCTCTATTCAGCTTGGCCATGACAAGACCAAGATAACGAGGATTACCAATGCCTTAGATACCGACTCTAAGGTGTCCTGGTGGGAGCGTTTATTTGGCTATAGTCCGACAGCTACATCATTTTTTAACTTCATTATCCACCCTGTGATTGTTCTTCTGGTTCTTGTTATGTACATTGGATTGTGCCTAGTTTACTGGAGAGTAAAGAGACTTGCCCACCAGATACAAGAGAGCCAGGCAGAACTTCACGAATTTAACCACCGAAGAAGGTCCAGGACTTGGCGCTAAAAGTCCTGAAACCTTGAGATTATATTTGATAAGAGTTGAGAAAAGAAACCGGGCACTGACTTTGTTGCATTGAAGTCCCGTGTGCCGAGGTGTTCATGGATCTGGGTTGCTCAGCTGTAGATGCAGGGATCAATTAAGAACTTAAGAAGGAAACAGCGGCACTCCGGGATCCTTTATTCCAAGAACAGCTTTATTCCAAAAGTTTACATCGGTGGGTGCAGGGAAGGGAGGACGGAGGGACGACGGTGACCGTTTCGCGTGCTCTGCACGCTTCAGCGAGTCCTGTGTCCTGCACCCACCGATGTAAACTTTTGGAATAAAGCTGTTCTTGGAATAAAGGATCCCGGAGTGCTGCTGTTTTCTTCTTAAGTTCATATTTGATAAGAGTGTTTAGGACATTATGTCAACTCAGCCCTGAAACCTCATAGCATTGTATATCTTGTTTGACTTTTACTGTGATTTATGGTTAAGGGATGGGGGAGGGAGATATAGTATTGTTATATACTGTTTAATTTTTACTTTGGGTATGGTATTTGTTGAGGGAGGGATATAGACTTTTTTGTTTGGGTGTTTTTTTTTTGTAAGAATGAGGAAAGAGTTGAGGCCCTGTAACACACAAAATGATACACCAGCGATCCTGATAACGACAACGATGTGCAGAGATCGCTGGTGCGTCGTTAGTCACATTGCTGGTAAGATGTCAAACAGGTATCTCGCCAGTGATGTGAAAAACGACGCACTAGCGATCTAGAATTATACTGAAGTCGTTGGGAATTGTCACTCCATAGCGCAGCATTGAGATCGTTGGTCATTGTCCCTGTCAAATACAACGATGTAGCGCTCCCAGCAGGAGCGCAAGAACGTAGAAATGACCCAGAACAGTGTGTAACGATCAACGATCTCACAGCAGGGGCCAGATCGTTGGTGCGTGTCACACAGAACGACATCGCTATTGGGATCACTGTTGCGTCACAAAATCTGTGATGCAACAGTGATCTCGTTAGCGATCTCGTTATGTGTGACAGGGCCTTAAGGTTCTGTAGGGACAGGCCCCATCATCGTCTAAGATATTTGCTACTTCAACCCTTGAGTCGGTAAAGTTCATAAGGGATGGATTAAAGGTCGGTTGGACTGCGTTCTTCTCACAGTCAACTTAGGTATGCTGATATCATCCACTACCCAATAAACTCTGACTTGCCTTGTAGAGATTCAACTATCTATCCATGGAAGAACCACATTGATGATAGATACTTCAATCAAGCTTGCAGGAGAAGTCTCTGTTAAAAAGTCATGCATCAGCTAAGAAGAATGCCATCCCCTGATCTAATCCCAAGAAGGTGCTCCAAGAAACCACCTGGTGAGGCCCAGCTACAGATTGTGATACCCGGCAGTCCCTACACACCAGACTTGCAAAAAAAAAAAAAAAAACAACCTGGTAGGGAGAGGAGCGACCACACGAAAACTTTGTGAGCCAATCATGGGACAAAGGTGCTGCAGCTCCAGAGTCTAGGCAGTCGAGCTTGGAAGAAGACTACTTGGGGCTAGGCATGTATTTCGAGATTGGCAACGACAAGATCAGAAGTGTACTGACAAATAGAGAACTTTATTCCTGAACCAAAGAGATCCACAAAGATGACTATGGTGTAATCTATGGATGGAGACACTGGATTACGGTGAACGGCAGGGGAGAGGTGATGGCGATGGGTGATGTCTAGATACCTAAGTGGAAAATTTTACTTCATTCCATTCTGAATGGTTATTGGTGATAGGATTGAGTAGGCAAATATATTCCACACTTCCCACTCATTTTATTGTCTTATTTTGCGACAAAAGGGGGAATGTTGATGGGGAAGTGATGGCATAATTAATGACACATAAATATCTCTCTCTTTGTGGTATATATGTGTGTATATATAATATATTTTTTTTTGTCCAAACTACAGCTGCCTATGAACCTAAAACAGACCAAAAATTACCTACCCTGATTCAGGAGGCAAAAAATTTTTTTGGACATGAACTATTATTCGGGATCATTTATGGCCAAAAAAAATTTTTTTCCTCCTGATTCAGGGTAGGTAATTTTTGGGCTATTTTAGGTTTATATGGTATATGATCCAGTTGGACCTTTCAAGTCCAATTTTGTAGGTTATAATACTGCAGCCAAGATAGGTGTAGACATCACTAAGGTATCTTTAAGAAGTATTACTTCTATTATTTGCCAATTTATAGTGTCAGGAGCCACCTAGGCTTCAGATCATTCCAATAGAGTGCACGGTGAGTGCGCACCTTAAAACCCCCCTCAGAAGTGCACGGATGAGGAGGTGTGTCCGTCACGTGCACAGCTGAGGGACAGGTTAAAATGCACTCTGAGACATAAAGCTCGCTCTTTCTACATGGGACCCACAATCCCACGATGGAATAGGATCACCAAGACCTGGTTTAAGTATCAACCGCATCTCTCCTCTGCGTCCTCCCTGTAACTTTTACTTTCTCTCTCTCTCTCTAGTCTATGTTCAGGGATAGTTAGGGGCAGGTGAATGGATGTAATTAATTTAGTGTGCATGTATGGTTAGTAGAGATGAGCGAGCACTAAAATGCTCGGGTGCTCGATGCTCTGGCCGAGCATCCCAAGATACTTGTGTACTTGGCCCGAGCACCGAGCCCAATGTAAGTCAATTAGTGACAGGCTCTGCCCACAGACTTCCAGTTATAAAACGAGTGTTTCTGGAAGGGCGGGAGGGTGGGCTATTTCAAATCGCCGCAGCATACAACACCTTGCTGTGGCCCCCAGAGGGTTCCTAACAATCTGCTTTCTGTGAGGTGACAGCTCACTGTGTGCACTGAAGGGAGCAATGTATTTGTGCCAGATTGCTAATTATTAGCGAGGAGTCCAAGCATCTCGGCGGTACTCAGTGCTCGCCGAGCATCCCGAGTACCGGGATACTCGTGCGAGTAACGAGTAGCGCCGAGCATACTCTCTCATCCCTAATGGTTAGATAACGTGAGTGGGGTATAATTGTTAGTAACTGTGGGTGTTTTACATATTGTAACAGTAATTATATTGTGTATTAGTTATCGTGCTATCTAGAATATATATATATTATTGTTGAAAACTTTTTGGGTGTGTTTAATAAATATTTATTAGAACAGACTTGTTTTCATTAAGTCGTCGGTATATCTACCATATAATCGTCTAAGGTTCTCTGTCATGGAAATCGCGCGCCACCCGCAGTGACCAATGTGCGCAGTGTATGCAAAATGGCTGCGCACCACGGCCACAATCAAATCCGTGACTCGGGATTTCACCCTCAGACACGCCCTCAGCCTGCTCCTGCCTGCACCCGACCGCTGGAGTGGGTGAGCCCACCTCTTGCCCGCCACTGCTACCTGGTGCCATTCACACCCCCTCCCTGCCACTCCATTCCCCCCTCAACTCTGGCCTCTTTCTCTCTCTCTCTGTCTCTCTGTCTCTTTGTCTCACTCGCTCTCGCTCTCTGTGATTGGGCGGCGGTGGCGGCTCTGACCCTGAACTCTGTGTCTCTGCTGTTGTCAGTCATCCCGCCTTCTGCAGTGGTCACTGGTGTAGAGGCGCTTCCATGCAAGGATCTGGAGCTCCTGCGAGAACATCAGCGAGGACGGTACTGTTCACATCGTCGGGGTGTGTAAGTGTGTGTGTGTGACCACTGAGCCCCCATGTTCTCTGCTGTCCACTGAGCCCCCGTGTACTCTGCTAACCATAGTCTAGAATACCTGATGCGTTAGAATCGGACCACTAGTGCAACATTGACAGTTATGAATAATGACAAGGCTTATTAATGCAGAATTTCTTTCCTTTGTGTGTGTGTGTGTGTGTGTGTGTGTGTGTGTGTGTGTGTGTGAGAGCAATAGTCGTCAAGGACCAGCACTCAGGTTAAGATGAAGTTGATGGTGCTAACGGAAAGGACCCGAGATCCACAATATATATCAGTTTATATGTGTATGGCGTGAGCCAGAAGAGGCCGGCACCCCTGGCCAGCTGGTACGGGCATCAGACACCTGAATGCCCGCACTTCTGACAGTGGAATTGACCCAGGGTCAAAAAAACGACAGTCCCTTCATTTTGAGTAATTCCGGTAAATTAGTGGCATAAGGTGCAGTCGTTCACCGGATTTACCCAAAGCTTATTGACCCTTCATTTATTGTGTATACACACACACGTGTGTGAGTGTGTGTGTGTGTGTGTGTATATATATGTATGTATGTATGTATGTATGTATGTGTGTGTGTGTATGTATATATATATGTAAATATATGTGTGTGTGTATGTATATATATATATATGTAAATATATGTGTGTGTGTGTATGTATATATATATATGTGTGTGTGTGTATGTATATATATATGTAAATATATGTGTGTGTGTATGTATATATATATGTAAATATATATGTGTGTGTATGTATATATATATATGTAAATATATATGTGTGTATGTATATATATAATATTATATATACCCTTCGTTTTGAGTAGTTCCGGTTAACTATGGCCTGTGATTGGCTGAGGCAGTCACATTTTCTGGTCAGAAGCAACCAGGATGGATAGAATGGTTGAGAAGCAATTATGAGTGATAGTACAAACACTTCAATAGTAAAATACCAACTTTATTATTAAAAAAATAAATACAATAACAGAAAAGTCAACTGTCCCTTTGTCCACCCTTAAACCTAATATATTAAGTGCAGACATATAAAGAACGGTGGGTTAGATGCATGGATAGAGCCCAGGTAAGTGTCAAGCTTTCAAGCCTGACCATTCCGCCCCTTCTCCATACTCATTTCTTCAGAGTCCATTGTCAAACAAAAAAGTTCTTTCCCTTTTATAAATTAGGCAGGACTCATCCTCGGACGAAAAGAGCTGGGTCCTTCAGTGCTTTAAAGGAAAACAAATGCTGAGTGTTAGTATGCATGACATTTTTTTATGTCTTTATTTTAGCAGTTGGCAGATATGTGATACCTGTCGGCGGTGAATCAGTGTCAAGCCGTTTGAGCGGCCCAACGGACCGGACACTGAGCGAGCGCTTGGTCTGTCAGACAGATGCTGCAGCAGCGTGACTCAGATGTGCACGGACACTGATGGAGCCAGGACATGTTTGTTTCTGAAAACTGTCAAGCATAAAGACACTTCCCATCATTTAGAGCAGGGATCTCAAACCCCAGGCCTCGAGAGCTGCAAGCAGTGCAAGGTTTTCAGGATTTCCTTAGCATTGCACAGGTGAAGATGAAGGAAATCCTGAAAACTTGCACTGTTTGCGGCCCTCGAGGTCTGGAGTTAAGAGATCCCTGCTCTGAATGATGTGACGTGTCTTAATGCTTTACAGTTTTCATAAACAAACATGCCCTGGCTATCACATTAAATGGCTGTACTTTAACACCAGTTCTCTCGATGTACATAAACATGTTTCATAATTACCTGGAGGAGCTCCTTTTTAGCTACTGGACGCGCTTGAAGGTGCTTCAGTGCTGGGTGAAGACCCTAAACCTGACCTGAAATAAAAACATGAGTATTAGAGCTCTTAAGGAGTGCACCCATTAGATTGGCATCACAGTATTGAAATCATTTTAAGCCAGCTCACCACTCGTCACTATTCTCCAATCCATACGGAGCCTGCACATCGGCCCGGCCTTGACCAGAAACAGTTCAACAAAATAGATGACAATCTGGCTCTAAAAACAAAATGATTTTTTCTGTTTCTTTAAAGGTGCAAAAGAAAGATCAATGTGACATATCCGTGTGACCCCAGTCAACGCATTTCACGTGCAAGATGCATGCTTATTCATAATCTAGACAATGTCTCATGAATAAGCATGCATGTTGCATGTGAGAAGTGCTAATTGGGGCTCATGCTGATCATGGCTTAGATCTATCTCATGCACTTTTTCAAAGAAACCTTTTTTTTTTTTTTGCCAGATTGTCATCAATTTTGTTGAATCATAGTATTGAATTAGTATACCTTTTAACTGTCTAATGAAAGGTTGTCTGGTGCCCTCTTCTGCAGCTCTTTAGAAGTCTAAAGGCCACGTCTCACATAGCGACATTGATGCTATGTCACCTTTTTGGTGACGCTAGCGATGTCTCTGTGTATGACACAAAGCAGCAATCAGGCCCCTGCTGGCTGATCGCTGCTCATTCAGGAATGGCTTGGCCATTCCTAAACAAAGGCGATCTCCCGCTGGGTGGGCTGATCGCTGCGTGCGACACCTTCCAGTGACTCGTTGGTGAGACAGCTTCCAGTGACTCGTTGGTGAGACAGTCATGTTTGACATCTCGCCAGCGATGCTGCTGCGGTCCCGCCTCCGTCATGTCACAGTGATCTCGTTAGCGAGATCGTTGTGTGACGGCACCTTTAGAAAACAAATCACATTTTGTTACAAAGCAGGTTTCAGTTTGTATTTTACAGTTAAATACCTTGATGTGCTAGCATGTACTTCATTAATTTCTTCATCCAACGATCGAAGCACAAGAGTGTGGCCATGACACATGCTTTCTAGGGTGTTTTCCCTGTAGTTCCCCTCTGCTGTCTCATTCGAGTGGCCAAGATATCTTTCAAATATATGTTTTTCTGAGTCTTTTAATCTGGACGTGGTCCAGGATTCCATGACTTCACAAATCATTTTACTGGTTACAGAGGGAAGCTCGAACCTAGAATGAAATGTAGAGAGTCAAACTCATAGCTCTATACATAGGTTATCAGAAAGATTTTCTAAATCTTACCTTTTATGATAGCGGTTAATGTCACTGGACACATTATATATGGCGTCCCCTGTGGTCGATATGAATAAATTATTTGGCAAGTGTTCTTTGACCACAACGGGTCGTATTTTATCAAAATACACCTGTAGCCACTGTAAAAGCAAAAACAAATACAAACATGGTAAGATAGAGAGGGACTCTGGGATTGAGGAAAGGATACTTCGAGAAATCTTACTTCTTGTTCAGTTGGAGAAAGCGCAAAGCACGGCACTTGTTGGGCGGATGTCTTGTGTGCCTTCACACTGACTACTACGTAGTCTTTCCCCTGAAATGGGTAAGGCAACCCACTCTGGAACCTGTGAGGGAAGACAGATGTTAACGTTTACGTGACAGGTGTCATTTAAGGTGATGAGGCAGAGGAGGAGGTTACGTACTGTAAGATTTTGAATTACGCCCAGGCGCTGTCCATGTTTTAAGACCAGAAGGGTCTCCAAATAGTACAGGATGTTGCGCTGATGATACGTTTCTTTGCTACCACCTTTTATATATTCTAGTGATTTCAAAAAGTAGCTCTTGGCCACATTTAAGATCTTTAGATATTCTGCTGTCTTCAAATGCGTTGTGGTTAATGCGTCAAACCTAAGATGTAGAAAATTGAGTAAAAGGTAGTCAGGGCACTAAGCGGTACCAGATGTCAAGTCCGAGATGTCCTCCCGTTAAGGCAAGTTCCCCTTCAGTGGTGCACAGGCAAAGCACCAGAAAAGTAAACAAAATTGAAGAAAAGGCGGCACTCACCGAATTGTGCAAGATGGTCTTTTATTCCATGGCTTCAGGAATGGACAAGGTACAGGGAGGGGTCCACGGGGGGCCAGCGGACTACGACGCCGTTTCGCAACCGGTGTTGCTTCTACGGGTCCAGGTATGCGGAAGTGAGCGGGTCTCCATGTTAAATACATGTGACCGCATGCATCACTTCCGCCGGCCGGCTCCGTATTTGAATCAGCCAACTTTAATAACAAATGTTAAGACACCATATACAACTAGACAAAACAGATAAAAAACAAATACATATACACTTGTATAGAGAAAATTCATAGACACTTACAGCAAAGTCCACATAAGGACTAATAACGAGCACTCCCCCGGCTACCGCTCCTGTATAGAGAAAATTCATAGAAGTTTTTCGGAGTCTTTTAATCTGGACGTGGTCCAGGATTTGATGACTTTACGAATCATTTTACTGGTTACAGAGGGAAGCTTGAACCTAGAATGAAATGTAGAGAATGAAACACATAGCTCTATACATAGGTTATCAGAAAGATTTTCTATACCTTACCTTTTATGATAGCGGTTAACGTCATTGCACACATTATATATGGCGTCCCCTGTGGTCGATATGAAGAAATTGTTTGGCGAGTTTTCTTTGACCACAACGGGTCGTATTTTCTGAAAATACACCTGTAGCCACTGTAAAAGCAAAAACAAATACAAACATGGAAAGATAGAAAGGGACTCTGGAATTTTTCTTGGCCACATTTAAGATCTTTAGATATTCTGCTGGCTTCAAATGCATTGTGGTTAATGCGTCAAACCTGAGAAGGAGAATACATGGTTACAAACGGCCATGTGAAAACCCTGGGGACAAAAGAGCAATTAACAAAATATACACCTTTTCAGCTTGGAAACATTGCAAATAGTTCTTTTTTTGTTTTTTTTTCTGGTTGTCCAATAAAAGGAACACCTCTCATTATATATATATATAAATATATATATATATATAATATTTTTTCTTTTTTTTTTTTTTTTTGGGGTGGGGGGGCATACAAAGAGTGATTGGAACAAAATATACACACATTATACACACATTCATATAACCTCATAACTTGCCTGTGGCTGACCACTTCCTTTGAGACTCCTTATGCCAGCGAGGTTTGGATTTCCTTGGTCACGGTATCAAAAATTTTGTAGGCTTCATACAGTGCATTGTCTTCATGAGCCAGATTGGTTGCTCTTTGCTGAAAACGCAGGAATCTTTTCAAGTTTTTTAAATAATTGGCTGCTGTCTGTTTTGAGAGCCCAACTTCCCGCAGCTTAGCAAAGAACGACCGTGCCTTCGGAATGTCCTTTACAAAATCTAAACGCAAACTGTCCTTATTCATATAGTAAAGAAACCTCGACACATTTGCCACCTCCTGCTTGATCTTCTTCATTGACTTTAAATATTGCGCAAAAGCCGTCAGAACTGGATGACTATCTGCAAAACGCTATATAAACCGGCTTCTTTCATTTGTAATCTTAGCCCAGTCCATTTTCTTTTCAGGACTCTATAATGTAGGATGAAAGAACAATAGTTCTTACATACTGTCAGCATTTTGCAGGCTAGATATACACACAGATTTTAGGAAAAGCCCGGACAACCTCTTTAACTGTGAATGCTGAGTGTATCCTAATGAAAAGACTAAGCAATAAACTCACTGTACAGGCGATCTCTGGTAGTCTTCTTCTCTTGAAGGAGATACTTGACTCGACTGAGCAGAGGGATGCACGGCACTGGCACTGCAAGGAAAGAAAGCATTTTGTGTGAGTTAGACTGACTGACACAGACCCAGGGTCTAAAAAACGACAGTCCATTCATTTTGAGTAATTCCGGTAAATTAGTGGCTTATGCTGCAGTCGTTCACCAGATAACTGTGAATGCTGAGTGTATCCTAATGAAAAGACTAAGCAATAAACTCACTGTACAGGCGATCTCTTGTAGTCTTCTTCTCTTGAAGGAGATGCTTGAGTTGACTGAGCAGAGGGACGCACAGCACTGGCACTGCAAGGAAAGAAAGCATTGTGTGAGTTAGACAGACTGACGCAGACAGACACACTGACTGACTGACTGACACTTACACACTCTCAGACATCTCGCTCTCCTGGACCACTTCAAATTCCACCGCAGGGGCAGTGCTGCTGGCACCAGCAGTCTGCTCCTCAAGTTGGACAGTACTGTAAATTTATAAAAAGCCACCTGATTAACGGAAATGCATATCAAATAGTGATGAGCGATCCTGAGTTAGATGGGGTCAAATGCATCGACCTAATCTGACCAATAATCAGGGATTTAGATGGAGGCTGTGCTGCTCCTCCACAAATGTTAAATTGTGATATTTGGGTAACCATCCAAAATACTAACAGGGTGTAACTTACAAACAGTCAGCATTTTGTGGCCTAGATGCACGCAGATAAAAAAAATTATACATATTGGCAAATGTAAAGCCTCATCCACACGTAACGATATCGTTAGAGAGATCATTATAACTGTGACGTTACAACGATCTCTCCAGCGATGTCGTTCTGTGTGACACTTTGCAGCGATCAGGCCCCTGCTGTGAGGTCACTGATCGTTGCAAAGTGCTGCGGGCCATTTTTTGATCGTTGGTTTCCCGCTGGTCAGCACGCACCGCTGCGTGCGACAGTGAGAAACCAGCGATCAGTGAACCCACAGGGCTGGTTACTATGGTAAACACCGGGCATCCAGGCAGCGTGCGCTGCCTGGATACCCAGTGTTTATCATAGTTACCAGCGTTCTCCCTGCTTAGCGCTGCCTGTAAGGCAGCGCTAAGCAGGGAGGACGCTGACATCGCCTTTAGCAATGTGGGAGGTGGCTCAAAATTGCCTGTTTGACAGCTCCCCAGCGATCAGGTAACAACGCTCTAGCGATCCAGGCAGGTCATTATCGCTGTCAGGATTGCTGGAGCGATCCTTATGTGTGACAGGGCATTAAGACACTGCTAGGTAATGTACATACTTGCACTTAGCAGCCGGCGGAACAACAACACCATGGGATCTGTATTAAAAAAAAAAAAACACACCGTGTAAAAATAAAACCTAACCTGTAAAGAAGAAGAAAAAAAAATCTCACAGCCTATTTCCTTGCAATAAAACAACAAATATATGCTGGTTGTTTTATTCAATCTTTTTTGGGGCAGCAGTGACTCTCTGCTTTTTGCAGCAAAAATGCAAGTAAGAATTGACAGGACACTTCTTTGAAAAGCACAGTAAAAACCTGAGGTTTTGACACCTTTTGTGAAAAAACAATGGATGCATGTGCACAGCCTTTTCCTGAAATTTATAGGTTTTGCTCTAAACCAAAACTGCAGGTAGGGATTAGCATAGATTTGTGAGGACTGGAGTTAGGGACCTCTGCACTAGACAATGAAATTCACCCATAGCAAGGCGTCCTACAACTGCCCACTGTCCAAATCCAGCATATTGAAGAGATAGTAGCAATTCTACTCACCCATCCACAGCAATAGCAGCAGGCTCCATTCCAAGCAGGGTAGCTATACCAAACGTTTCAGCACACAACACCTCACCTTGTGATAATGCTGTGCTCAGGCCACTGAGTTTACAGTTCAACAGTTACAGGGCGTGTGCTATAAATTTGAAACATTGCAAGGGGTGTGCTATAAAATTCAAACCTTTGCAAGCCCTCCCTCTAGAGGAGAAGCCTCACATTTTTTTTTCTTTCAAACTAGAAACCTTGTAAGCCCTCCCTCTAGGGTCCAAGTGGGAAATGCTTCATATTTTTTTTTCAAACTGGCATTCACAGTCCATGTCATTTTTTTTTTTTTTTTTTAACACAGCTGTAATGTACACAGGGACATGTTAGTGTATAATCATACAATAAGGTAAAATATTATGTCTCCTATGGGCTATGGTGAAGGCAGCAGAAATCTGTAAAACCAGGGTTTCCTGTGGTGTATAATTCAGATGAGGGAAACAGGCCTTAATCACTGACTGGAGAGAGAAATCCTTTTAAAATGCATCCTAGCTGAATAGAACACTTTATCTCAGAGTGAGCCACCCAAGGACAGGCTGTGTGGGAACAATTAGATCTCAGAGTTGGGTAGTGTCACCCCTTCTTTGCTCTTCTGTTCCCTGCTGTGCTCCACTGACCTGTTGTCTGCTGTCCCCCATTGTGCTCCGCTGTCCCCACTGTGCTCTACTGTCTCCCGCTGTGGTCTATAAGAGAAGGCACTGTGAAGTGATCCGTTATTCTGTGCGTTCAGTGCCCTGATAGTCCATACGAGTGACACAGTTTTCAATTTTAATCAGACACGGGACAAAGTCCCCATTAGAGAGCCTTTTTCTGATTTTTAACAATTTTTTTTCTGATTCCTTTACATGATAAACAGGTCTATCGGCAAAGGAAGATCACCACGTCACTTCGTTCAAACACCATCAACGTTTGGTTCATCTGAGGAGTCCAGCTGGTGGGGAAAGAAGGCGTGCTGCTTGGAAAAAAGGTCCTTTTTCTCTGGAACAAGACTGATGAAGGAACAGACGACACCAACCAACATGGCCTCTGAACAGGAGGCTGAGAATCAAGCCTCTATTCAGCTTGGGCATGACAAGACCATAATTAAGGAGGATTACCAATGCCTTAGATACCGACTCTAAGGTGTCCTGGTGGGAACGTTTATTTGGCTATAGTCCGACAGCTACATCATTTTTTAACTTCATTATCCACCCTGTGATTGTTCTTCTGGTTCTTGTTATGTACATTGGATTGTGCCTAGTTTACTGGAGAGTAAAGAGACTTGCCCTCAGATACAAGAGAACCAGGCAGAACTTCACAAATTTAACCGCCGAAGAAGGTCCAGGACTTGGCGCTAAAAGTCCTGAAACCTTGAGATTATATTTGATAAGAGTTGAGAAAAGAAACCGGGCACTGACTTTGTTGCATTGAAGTCCCGTGTGCCGAGGTGTTCATGGATCTGGGTTGCTCAGCTGTAGATGCAGGGATCAATTAAGAACTTAAGAAGGAAACAGCGGCACTCCGGGATCTTTTATTCCAAGAACAGCTTTATTCCAAAAGTTTACATCGGTGGGTGCAGGGAAGGGAGGACGGAGGGACGACGGTGACCGTTTCACGTGCTCTGCACGCTTCAGCGAGTCCTGTGTCCTGCACCCACCGATGTAAACTTTTGGAATAAAGCTGTTCTTGGAATAAAGGATCCCGGAGTGCCGCTGTTTTCTTCTTAAGTTCATATTTGATAAGAGTGTTTAGGACATTATGTCAACTCAGCCCTGAAACCTCATACCATTGTATATCTTGTTTGACTTTTACTGTGATTTATGGTTAAGGGATGGGGGAGGGAGATATAGTATTGTTATATACTGATTAATTTTTACTTTGGGTATGATATTTGGTGAGGGAGGGATATAGACTTTTTTGTTTGGGTGTTTTTTTTTTTTTTGTATGAATGAGGAAAGAGTTGAGGCCCTGTAACACACAGAACGATGCACCAGCGATCCCGATAACAACAACGATGTGCAGAGATCGCTGGTGCGTCGTTAGTCACATCGCTGGTAAGATGTCAAACAGGTATCTCGCCAGTGATGTGAAAAACGACGCACTAGCGATCTAGAATTATACTGAGGTCGTCGGGAATTGTCACTCCATAGCGCAGCATTGAGATCATTGGTCATTGTCCCTGTCAAATACAACGATGTAGCGCTCCCAGCGGGAGCGCAAGAACGTAGAAGTGACCCAGAGCAGTGTGTAACGATCAACGATCTCACAGCAGGGGCCAGATCGTTGGTGCGTGTCACACAGAACGACATCGCTATTGGGATCACTGTTGCGTCACAAAATCTGTGATGCAACAGTGATCTCGTTAGCGATCTCGTTATGTGTGACAGGGCCTTAAGGTTCTGTAGGGACAGGCCCCATCATCGTCTAAGATATTTGCTACTTCAACCCTTGAGTCGGTAACGTTCATAAGGGATGGATTAAAGGTCGGTTGGACTGCGTTCTTCTCACAGTCAACTTAGGTATGCTAATATCATCCACTACCCAATAAACTCTGACTTGCCTAGTAGAGATTCAACTATCTATCCATGGAAGAACCACATTGACGATAGATACTTCAATCAAGCTTGCAGGAGAAGTCTCTGTTGAAAGTCATGCGTCAGCTAAAAAGAATGCCATCCCCTGATCTAATCCCAAGAAGGTGCTCCAAGAAACCACCTGGTGAGGCCCAGCTACAGATTGTAATCCCCGGCAGTCCCTACACACCAGACTTGCAAAAAAAGAAACAAAAAAACAACCTGGTAGGGAGAGGGGTGACCACACGAAAACTCTGTGAGCCAATCATGGGACAAAGGTGCTGCAGCTCCAGAGTCTAGGCAGTCGAGCTTGGAAGAAGACTACTTGGGGCTAGGCGTGTATCTCGAGATTGACCATGACTGGTACAGCCACTCCAGCCAGAGTCTAAGCAGTCAAGCTTGGAAGAAGACTACTTGGGGCTAGGCGTGTATTTCGAGATTGGCAACGACAAGATCAGAAGTGTACTGACAAATAGAGAACTTTATTCCTGAACCAAAGAGATCCACAAAGATGACTATGGTGTAATCTATGGATGGAGACACTGGATTACGGCGAACGGCAGGGGAGAGGTGATGGCGATGGGTGATGTCTAGATACCTAAGTGGAAAATTTTACTTCATTCCATTCTGAATGGTTATTGGTGATATGATTGAGTAGGCAAATATATCCCACACTTCCCACTCATTTTATTGTCCGACAAAAGGGGGAATGTTGAGGGGGAAGTGATGGCATAATTAATGACACATAAATATCTCTCTCTTTGTGGTATGTATGTGTGTATATATAATATATTTTTTTTTGTCCAAACTACAGCTGCCTATGAACCTAAAATAGACCAAAAATTACCTACCCTGATTCAGGAGGCAAAGAATTTTTTTGGACATGAACTATTATTCGGGATCATTTATGTCCAAAAAAAATTGTTTGCCTCCTGATTCAGGGTAGGTAATTTTTGGACTATTTTAGGTTTATATGGTATATGATCCAGTTGGATCTTTCAAGTCCAATTTTGTAGGTTATAATACTGCAGCCAAGATAGGTGTAGACATCACTAAGGTATCTTTAAGAAGTATTACTTCTATTATTTGCCAATCTATAGTGTCAGGAGCCACCTAGGCTTCAGATCATTCCAATAGAGTGCACGGTGAGTGCGCATCCTTAAAACCCCCCTCAGACGTGCACGGATGAGGAGGTGTGTCCGTCATGTGCACAGCTGAGGGACAGGTTAAAATGCACTCTGAGACATAAAGCTCGCTCTTTCTACATGGGACCCACAATCCCACGATGGAATAGGATCATCAAGACCTGGTTTAAGTATTAACAGCATCTCTCCTCTGCGTCCTCCCTGTAACTTTTACTTTCTCTCTCTCTCCTCTCTCTTTTTCTAGTCCATGTTCAGGGATAGTTAGGGGCAGGTGAATGGATGTAATTAATTTAGTGTGCACGTATGGTTAGTAGAGATGAGCGAGCACTAAAATGCTCGGGTGCTCGATGCTCTAGCCGAGCATCCCAAGATACTTGTGTACTTGGCCCGAGCACCGAGCCCAATGTAAGTCAATTAGTGACAGGCTCTGCCCAAAGACTTCCAGTTATAAAACGAGTGTTTCTGGAAAAGGGCGGGAGGGTGGGAGGGTGGGCTATTTCAAATCACCGCAGCATACAACACCTTGCTGTGGCCCCCAGAGGAATCCTAACCATCTGCTTTCTGTGAGGTGACAGCTCACTGTGTGCACTGAAAGGAGCAATGTATTTGTGCCAGATTGCTAATTATTAGCGAGGAGTCCAAGCATCTCGGCGGTACTCAGTGCTCGCTGAGCATCCCGAGTACCGGGATACTCGTGCGAGTAACGAGTAGCCCCGAGCATACTCTCTCATCCCTAAGGGTACCTTTACACGCCGCGACGGCAGGCTGGATACATCACGCTACTTCACGTGCACGAGCACGCCCGAACGGCTACAAACGGTCAACGCACTCTCTTTACACGCCGCCATAAGGTGCGCTACGCCACGCTACATCTATAGCTAGCTACATCGCCGGGTGTCTCAAGTAGCCAGCTGTAGCGTAGTGTACCATGTTTACACACCGCTCCAACAAGCTACTATGGGCGGACCCGGTGCAGCAGGGATAGCACATAGGCGTGCAACAATCTTGGATTACGAGCCGTCCGTACGATGATAGGACAGCGCAATATCATCAGGATTGGCCAGGCATCGCAGTAGGCTGATTAATACAGCACGCTCGAGTAATTGTGTAGTGTGACTGGTCAGCTCCTTAAATATCCCGCCCTATGCTGCGACTACCAATCATAAAGCAGGAGCGACCTCCAATGATCGCAGATGGGGCGCGGTAACATGGCGACTGTGTCACGCCTTAGATACATGGCAGCCACATCGCCGGGTGTCCAGAGTTGCCTTCCGTTGCTTCTTTACACGCCGATACAGCTCGCTACAATCGGCGATGTTGCCTTAAGTTTATGAGCAGAGACCATAAACAGATGTATCTGTCGCCGGCTGTAGCGTCGCCTCTTCAGACGCCGCTACTACAGGCGATATGGACGCTACAAGCTACAATTGTAGCTTGTAGCGCGATGTATCCAGCCTGCCGTCGCGGCGTGTAAAGGTACCCTAATGGTACCTTTTACACGCCGCCACAACAGGATGGATACCAACGGCAACTTGACGTGCACGAGCACGGCCGAACGGTTACCAACGGGAACCGCACCCTCTATACACGCCGCCACAAGGTGCGCTACGCTACGCTACATCTACAGCTACATACATCGCCGGGTGTCGCAAGTAGCCGTCTGTAGCTCAGCGTACCAGCTTTACACACAGCCACCACAGAGTGATCTGGGAGCAACAAAGGCAGGACGTAAAACAAATAGGCGTGCCACAGACCTGTACGCCGCACCCAAACCACAACCATTGGCCAACACTACGGAGTTGTGATTGGGCACGACGGAAAGGGCGGATGGGCGAGACGTGCCGTACTAGTGAACGGAGTGTGGCACGGAATAAGCGCTTGTGACATGGCGGAGCCTGGCGAATGCATCCAAATCGATGGTAATGGGTCACGCTAGAGCGGTGGCCAGTCACATATCCCGTGTGTATTAAAGTAGCGGTCCGGGGCTATGTGTGCGTAGTACAAGTGTTTGCCGTGTCACGCACGATCAGCGCTTGTGACAGCCGCGTGTGCAGATTGAACTGAGGTGCGTTTGTGTGCCACACATTAGCGTCTTACAAAAGACAGTATGTGCGTTTTCTGTCAAAAATCTGTGACAACTGTGGCGAAGTATGTGTATGTATACAGGCTGAATGGGGTTTAATATATGTGCTGACAGATGTGAATGTAGTGGAACAGCTTCCAAGGCACCAAGTCAAAGATCTGTGTGACAGTGTATTAGCAAACACCTGACAAGAATATGTCCTGCATCAATGTGCTGTGTGCAGGGGACCCTCTGCCTACAACAAAATAAAGGATCATGTACGCACAATGGCCACAAACACTGTTGGGCAAAAGACTTTCCGAAAAACATGGCTACCCACACATATTGTGTGCACAATCCCAGCCAATAGGTGGCTATGACATCCCAGGCCCCCACCCAACCCTGCATCACATTGCCCTCCTCCACCAAGTAATCAGGCTCACACAGATGATGTTGGATCCAACAGAAAAAGGTTTAATATATTGCATGAATCTTGACCTTGTCTTGTGCAAACAAAATATACATGAAGTAAAAACATTGTAGAATTCAAGAGCAGGTGACATTAATCAGGCAAATTCAATGGATAAGCAAATCACCACACATTGCAAACTGTGCATGGAAAAAATACTAAAATAACCTAAACTAACTAACTAAATAACTACATAATGAAAACTCATGCACATAATGCAAACAAAGAGAATGGAAAAGGTCAACCAAACATTAAAGGGGTGCAGCTAACCTGCTGTCACCTCCATTGAAAACACAAAAAGCAACTCCCAGAGCCAGCCACATTATATGGCCTGGTCCTGCCAGCTCACTGCACCAGACCCATTGAAGTAGGAGCAGTAAGCTTCTCTACTGTCCCTGGCCTCCTGCCGAGTGCGGCCATGGCTCTGCGGCTGGAGTGGCACAATCACATGGGCCTCATCACGCCAAGACCCTGGACGGAGCTCCCCTGTTGTAGCGTCTGCATGATCTACATAACCTCCTGGCGTGTATGATGCCCTATCCCTACGACGCAGGAAGTTATGTAGCACACAGCAGGCCACCACTACTGCGTCAATAGACTCCGGTTTCATATGTATAGGTGTATGAAAAATCCGGAATCTATTGGCCATTATCCCAAACGCATTTTCAACTACACGGCGGGCCCGGGATAGCCGGTAGTTGAAAATGCGTCTCACAGAAGTAAGGGCCCTCTGGGGATATGGCCGCAGTAGGTGTTCCTGAAGTGGGAATGCTTCATCCGCCACAAACGCAAAGTTGAGATGTTCGGTCGTGTGCTCATTTGAGGGTAAGTTTAGCCCACCATTCCCTAGTAGTGTTGCCAAGGAGCTTAGGGCAAACACCCCCCCATCTGAGTTGCGACCAGGCATTCCAACATCCACGTAGAGGAACTCATAGTTGGCATCTACTACAGCCATGAGGATTATACTACAATACCCTTTGTAATTGTAATACAAAGAGCCAGAGTGGGCAGGTTTGGTAATCCTCACGTGCTTACCATCCAATGCCCCGCCACAGTTGGGGAAGTTCCACCGGGTTTCAAACCCTTGGGCCACTTCCAGCCATTCTGCAGCGGTTAATGGCATTTTCATGTAGGCTGGCTGCAGAGCTCTCCAGATGGCCCAACACGTTTCAGGGATCAGGCGGCTCAGCAGGGGCAGGGAGACACGTGACACGTATGTGAGGGATGTCATGGACTGCCCTGTAGCCAGGAACCGCAAAGTGATCGCCAACCGCTCAGCAGCTGATACTGATGGTCGCATTATAGTGTCCTGACGCGCTATCATTGGCCCAACACGCTCCAATAGGAAGGTGAAACAGTCCTCGGGCATACGGAGATAGTTTCGGTAATCATCAGGACAGTTAAGCTCCAGCTCCCGCAACAGCTGCATGTGGCCCCGGGTTTCCCGCCTCAGAAGCCAATCACGGGTCCACATCCGCCGCTGTCTGCGCCTCATCAACCTTTCATACCGATCCTGATACCACATTTGCTCTTCCACCAACGCAAGAGCCACGATAACATTGCGGTCATGGATATTCTGCATCCTCAATATCAGCACCTGTAGATGTGAAAGCACAACATGAGTACATAGACCAAAATGTGTGCAAGTCAGCAGGTTCAGCAACCCACACCTCTTTTCCATTACACACTATAGCCAAGAGGATGGGATCTCTTGTGTGGGCCCAAAACACAACCCTGAAGCAAGGACGGCAAACACCCAGTAGTCACCCCAAACAACATGGCACACGGCGATTGAGAGTGGCCTCCTCTACATCAACGTCAATGGGAGCTCCCAAAATTCACACATCTGCACCTAGGTGAGTTAGAAAGGGACATGTGTCACCAATAATGTTGGTCAAACAGGTCCCATAATCCATTACACAGCCCATAATGTCAATTGATTACAGTAAAAATGAGAAGAATAACGAATGTGACGTACCCCGATATGGAAGGTTGAGGAAGGCTACATGAACCAAACAACATTGCACATGACTGCGGATGGTTACCCATGGTGTAATTGGTTTTTGAAGGTGTCATTTTAAATACACATGTATGCCGTGTCTGGCGCCCAACACCTCAAAGCCCTGGGTCATCCCATTCCCGTTGAACACAGTCTCCATTGGCCACAACCAGTATGCAGAAATCGATCCAGTCGACATGAGTGACACAGTTCCGTCTACAGTCATGCATCCATTCTCCTGTATGTTGTCTGCAAACAAACACAGCAATGTATCTCAACAAAAGTGTCAAGGCCCACACAAAATGCCGTATCCTAACCCACACACTACACTATATGTCGTCCCCTACAATACAAACCCCTATATCGGCCGCTACACCAGTCTCCGGCGCTCTCCAAGAACATCAACATATGCACCCCACCCTGCGCCAATTCCATGTGTGTCCACAAAAACTTACCTAATGGGTCTGGCCAGCAAGCGTAATGTTTGGCGGGATGGCCAACTTTTAAAGGGCCGCCAACCTATCACGATTCAGCGATCTCCACCAATTAGCGGAAGGCAAATCCGCACCCAGGTGCCCCTTCAGGATGTGCATTATTGTGTCCGCTGTGATTGGTGTCCCGGACTATAAAGGCAGGTCAATGGCCACTGCTCCGTGTCCAGACGTCGATGTGCATTGAGCTACTAGTGTCCTGTTTGACTTCTGTTGCTCTGACGGTAAGCCTCTTTAGCGGTTTGTAAGAAAATGTAATGAACGCAGCTGGTTCTGGCACAGGCAGCTTAGGCGATGTGTGTATGGCCATGTTTGAAGCGGCATGCAAATATTGAACACGTAATATTAAATATGTGAACCTTATTCTGTGTCGCCCAGTAGCCAGGTAGTGCCTCTACTTATATAGTGTAAGTATGTATTGCACCTTCTGCTTTTTGGCAATGGTAAAAGAGCACGCTGTTATTTCTTTGGCTGGTACTTCACATCAACATTTCAGGGGTGGTAGAATTGTGGCGGACATTCCAGGGATGTTGGGTACATGTGTTAAAATGGGACTTCCACGTCTGGAGGAACACCTACATGATCATCTGGGTGCACATTACATGTAGTATGTGCAGTGTTGCCACACACCCAGCCCGCCTTTCTGATATAGTGACCCCTTACCATTGTGGACACTGGCCAGGTACTAGTTAGCACACAACGTGTTAGGTCACATGTTGCCCTCTACAGGTATGTACGCACACACCGTGTCAAGGTGTGTTGCAATAGGTACATTGGGGACAGAAATCATGTTTGAAACATCTGTAGGTGGACACCGATATCCGGTGCTTGAGATTGGCTGCATACATGTGTTTGAGTTAGTAGCGGTCTGAGATTGAGAAAATGGCACACTCATGGCCAGTTTCACTCCACAAAATAGCTGCATAGATGATCACTGTAGAAAGTTAATGATTATGTGTATGATTGTGGCAAGTTTTGCAATGTCGGTATGCCTTGTGTTGTGACTGTGTTCTTTTTGTTTTAAATTTTCATCGGCAGATGCCGAGGGGTACTGTGGAATTGGAATCCCAGCTTCTCACGGAGTATCAGCGGCACGAATGTTTGTGGCGCAGCTCGCTGCCCGAATATAAAAATCGGGCAGCGAGGGCCGAGGCCTACAGGAGTCTTGTGGCTCTGGCAAATCGCTTGGAGCCAAGGGTAGGCAAGACGTGGGACCAGCCTATGGTGGCACTTAAGATCAAGAACATGAGGTCGGCGTTCATGCGGGCTCACATTCAGTACCAGCGTCGTCGCTCAGGGGCTGGAGCAGAGGAGGTACCATCACCTACCCTATGGTACTATCCCCTCTTCACCTTCATCCTGGGCGAGGTTCGCCCGCATCGAACGACCACCAACTGCCCCGTTGCTGCGTCCCATGTAGGCCCGGCTGCATCACCACCTGCGCCACAGGAGGTGGGTAATTGTGTGACAGTGGTGGGCCACAATGTTTCCTTCACATGTGTGTTTCGATAAATCCTTCACACCAAATGTGTTGCCATATTTACCTCCTTGCTGCGGCACACCTTGGGGTGTCAATCTATCTGCCCTCCTTCCATGACTTACCAGACTTTTCTATTCTATGCTTCCAGCCGTATTGCAATGTTGCTTCTTCCACAACATCTTGGTATGTTTAGGTTAGTTATTTAAGGGTTTCAAGATAGCAGGTGGTTTGTTCTCAAACAGCCACATAGTACCATGTAGTAAATGGTGCTGTCTCACATGTGTGTTGGCTTTGTTGCCAGTGGGTTAAAGGTAATTGAGTGAGGGGTGGATTCTCACCATAAAGGAGTCCTAATGGGAAGGTGCCCAATATGTGTCATTGGCCAGCACAGCCCCCAGTATCAAGGTGTTGTGGTGACATGTCCTAATATTGGATTACGGCTACGTGACAAACAACTAATTATGTATTTAGCTGAGCTCCTGGAATGGTCGAGGTGAGTGTACAGGAGAACCACTGGTGTTGGGGTCTTCAACCTTATTTGCTTTACTGTGTTATTCCTCATTTTCCATTCTGGTAGTTGGGCTTGCTGTGTGTGGGAGTGGTATATAGAGTCCTGTTGTGAATGTATACAGTTGATATTGCCTCCACTAATGGTTGTTTTTTTTTATTTTTTCCCCACCCACAGGCCCCAGAAGAGGACGGCTCCATTGCCGAGGATTCTGTTGCTGATGATGCTCAGCCCATGACATCTGGGGCTGAGCAGGAGGGCGCGGCGAGTGATGTGGGTCCAGGCCCAGGTCCCAGCTCCGGGATCCGTCGCCGCCGACGTCCTGCACCACCTGAGACGGAGCTGGCGACCTGGGCCCGACGCGTGTTGTTGGATGAACAACGGACCCACATTGACCCCGACGCCCTCTGCATGAGCAACAGAATGCGAGGGATGGAGCCGCTCCAGAAGAAGATCCTTCTGAGGGTGTTCCACAATGCCGCTGATGCTGCCGAGGATGGGGCCCTTCAATGGGGCTGCCACGTCCCCTCCCCCATGCAACACACCTTGTGGCCCCTTTCACCAGCTGCCCCATCTCGGCCCGTGAGAAGACCGGCCCCGCCACAGTCACCCCATCCCCCCTCAACACATCGTCGTTCAACCAGACGTTCTGGGGCAGGTCGGGGCTGC
Source organism: Allobates femoralis (assembly GCA_033576535.1). Classification (NCBI taxonomy): domain Eukaryota; kingdom Metazoa; phylum Chordata; class Amphibia; order Anura; family Aromobatidae; genus Allobates; species Allobates femoralis. The sequence goes on from JARQOC010000004.1 coordinate 361,962,258, forward strand.
CCTCAGAGGAGGGGGGATGCGGCATTGTCAGAGCCGACAGAAGAGGAGTAATTTGGACACTAGTAGCCAATGCACAGAATTGGCAGTCTGGACTTTATAATTTCAGGAATTTGGTTTTATATGTATATTTTGTTTATTGATTTTTGGCCAAAATTAGTGGGTTTTTTTAAAATTTTTTTTCCACTTAAATTCTATTATTTGTAATTTATTTTAAATTCCAGGCTGGAATAAATTTTATTTATTAACACAATTGTGTATTCATTTCAGAATAAGGATTGTGTGGGTTTTTGGGGGTGAATGGAATTGTGGCCAATAATAGGTTTCCCCAAGCCACACAATATGGGCCAGTGCTCGCTCAGCAGGATCACCATCGGTTCATTTGGAATGTCTTAGCACATTCACAAAGGGATGTTGTGATGTGCCTCACATAGTTAGGTTATGGTGAGGTTTGGTCACCAAATATTAGTAAGGTCACATGAAGGAGCGTATAACAAAGTTAGAACAGCATTTTATTGTAAACATACATGTGTCACAGACATTTGCCATCATACAAGGAAGGCTTAGGCCAGATGGGGCTAGCCAGTCCACACTTGTGATGGTCCCAATGTGGGACAGTATAGGGATTGTAGGCCAGATGGGGCTAGCCGGTCCACACTTGTGATGGTCCCAATGTGGGACAGTATAGGGATTGTAGGCCAGATGGGGCTAGCCGGTCCACACTTGTGATGGTCCCAATGTGGGACAGTATAGGGATTGTAGGCCAGATGGGGCTAGCCGGTCCACACTTGTGATGGTCCCAATGTGGGACACTATAAGAAAAGAGCCCAACGGGGGCAAAAAAAAATACAAACCAATATTTTCACTTTTGCAAGGCAACAAGCCAACGTGTGAAAATTTTAGGGTCCAACAAGGACAACTGTTTGTGGGGCCATGTTTGGCCAGGATACAATGCATCCCTCAAATTCATGGGTGTGAACCATGGTGTGGGTGTAGGTCCGCCAGCATTTGAGCCAGGCGGCCAAGGTCCTGCAGGCCACGCTGTAGAGCCGTGGTCAAGCGGGCCACAAATGCCTGATGGGCCTGGATGAATTCCTCCATGGTAGGGGCACCTGTATTGGGAGTAAACACAAACTTTAGTACACACTCGTCACTGCTGATGGTTAGTCATGACTGGCCGCAACCATCCACTTACCCTGTTCCTCCAAATCCAGTTCACCATCAGACGGGGAGGGAGATGGGGTCAAGCTCCATCCATATGAGCCCGCACGTTCACCATCTGGAAAAAGGGAGAACCAACATGGTTTACTTTGTTTACATAAATTGTTTGGCCCCAGATGAAATTGAAGCAACAGTGTGCAGGGTGTGTGTGGCAACATAACACACTTACCACCATAGTCACTGTGTGGGGACATGGTCACCCCAGGACTCGCCACTGAGCTGGAGACAGTGGGAGCTGGTGTTACTCCCGGGCTGGGGCTCCGTGGCCACATTATGTGGTTCAGGGGTAACAGTGGTCCTGGGCTACGGGGCAAAGACTCCTCTGGGCCGCCAGGTACTTGCTGCTCCTCGCCCTCCTGTGGGGAGTTGATGTGTTCCTCCAGCAGCCAAGAAGATGGGGACAGCTGGTCACACTCCAGCGGGCTGCCAGGTGCTGATTGGTCCTCCACGTCCTCTGTCCCGGTGGTTGACGGGACGTCTGGCTCCTGAGGCCCGGGGGAAGGTGTTGCCCCTGGGGACAAGGGTGCCACTTGAGGCTGATGTGGTGGGGTTCTTGATGGGCCACCTGGGGGTGGGGCATGGGGCCCTTCTTCTGATGAGGATTCAGCATCTAGTTTGAAATTTGAACATAAAAGACGTAATAAGATCATGCCTACACATTGTTGTCCTACAAAGAGCTTGTCTGGGTATTTATTTGACGGCTATGGCTGGGGTCACACACACACAGATATGTGGCCAGATATTGTTGACAGATCTCTGGTTGCAGTGAAAGCATGGACACATTGTTCCATTTTGAGGCTGTCTCCAAATGTCAACATGTGACCATGATTTGACTGCAAACAGAGATGTGCAAACAATATGTGGGCAGATATCTGTGTGTGTGACCCCAGCCTTACTTAGCATCAACCAGGTGATGCTGGATGCATACACTCATGTTGTATGCATGTACTGTGCGTGTGAGCCATTTTTAGGGCTGACTGGATGAGCACAACACTGTGAAGATGTGTTTGATTGTGTAGGCCACACTGTCCCTTGTCATATGTTTCCATCATTTTTTGTGTATTGTGGGACATGCACATGTGGCGGTGTGTGTTTTGGGGCAACAATTACTCACCACGCAGCCTGCCAATCCTGGCACGGATGTCCAGTATGCGACCTGGGCATTTGTGCTTCAAGTCAGCGATCTTTTTTTGGATCGCTTTTACTGTCCTCTGTACCCCCAGTTTGCAGAGCAGGGCCCGCTGGATCCGCCGCACGGTGCACCGATTGCGCAGCCTGGGGTGGCGGTGGTGATGGTGGCCCCAATAGTCCCGACGGTCACAATGATCAATGAGGATGATCAGCTCCGCCATCCCCATGTTGCGGCGCGGTGCACGGCTGCCATGACTGCTATGGTGTGTGCAGAGGCGGGGCTGGCACCTTGCAGGCAGAGTGAAAATGAAACCAACGTCATGACGTCATTACGACCGCTGTGGGGGTGACGCACCTTTATAAGTAGGCCAACACGCAGACTCGGCCGACACACTTATGCGGCCCCTACTGCAGCAGACCCACAGTGCAGTCCGTACAACACGGCTCTGATCTGTCTACTGGGTAATCTCCTCCGATGTGGTATGGGATTGTGTGCATCTGTGTGCGCGCTGCGCGCACTGCCAGACCCGGAACACTTCTACGGCAGCTGCTGTGCAATAAGCCAGAGCGGTACGTAACACACACTTGTGCGCTGTGTCCCGCATTATTCGTTTTCATGTTGATATGATGTGCACACTGTATGTACATCATGGGCCATTTATGATTTTACGTTCAAGTGTGTGTCCGCGTAATTGTACTACTATCTGATCGTGCATACGGCGCGTATGTGTAGTGCTGAAGGGACAGCTCATCCAAGATGGAGGGCTGTGAGGCAAGGGCCAATCGTAACGCAGCATCTTCCACCAATGATCGCTGAAGGGGCGCGGTATCACGCAGCATGGGTGACGCCTTAGCCACATTGCAGCTACATCGCCGGGTGTCCAGAGTTCCCTTCTGTAGCTTCTTTACACGCCGATACAGCTCGCTACAATCGGCGATGTTGCCATATGTTTATGGGCAGTGCACGGATACAGAGGTATCTGTAGCCGGCTGTGTCGTCCCGTCTTCAGACGCCGCTACTACGGGCGATATTGGCTCGACAAGCTACATTTGTAGCCTGTAGCGGGTTGTATCCATCCTGTTGTGGCGGCGTGTAAAGGTACCATAAGGGTTAGATAACATGAGTGGGGTATAATTGTTAGTAACTGTGGGTGTTTTACATATTGTAACAGTAATTATATTGTGTATTAGTTATCGTGCTATCTAGAATATATATATATTATTGTTGAAAACTTTTTGGGTGTGTTTAATAAATATTTATTAGAACAGACTTGTTTTCATTAAGTCGTCGGTATATCTACTATGTAATCGTCTAAGGTTCTCTGTCATGGAAATCGCGCGCCACCCGCAGTGACCAATGTGCACAGTGTATGGAAAATGGCTGCGCACCACGGCCACAATCCAATCCGTGACTCGGGATTTCACCCTCAGACACGCCCTCAGCCTGCTCCTGCCTGCACCCGACCGCTGGAGTGGGTGAGCCCACCTCCGGCCCCCTCTTGCCCGCCACTGCTACCTGGTGCCATTCACACCCCCTCCCTGCCACTCCATTCCCCCCTCAACTCCAGCCTCTTTCTCTCTCTGTCTCTCTCTCTGTCTCTTTGTCTCACTCGCTCTCGCTCTCTGTGATTGGGCGGCGGTGGCGGCTCTGACCCTGAACTCTGTGTCCCTGCTGTTGTCGGTCAACCCGCCTTCTGCAGCGGTCACTGGTGTAGAGGCGCTTCCATGCAAGGATCTGGAGCTCCTGCGAGAACATCAGCGAGGACGGTACTGTTCACATCATTGGGGTGTGTAAGTGTGTGTGTGTGACCACTGAGCCCCCATGTACTCTGCTGTCCACTGAGCCCCCGTGTACTCTGCTAACCATAGTCTAGAATACCTGATGCGTTAGAATCGGGCCACTAGTGCAACATTGACAGTTATGAATAATGACAAGGCTTATTAATGCAGAATTTTTTTCCTTTGTGTGTGTGTGTGTGAGCAATAGTCGTCAAGGACCAGCACTCAGGTTAAGATGAAGTTGATGGTGCTAACGGAAAGGACCTGAGATCCACAATATATATCAGTATATATGTGTAGGGCGTGAGCCAGCAGAGGCCGTCTCCCCCTGGCCAGCTGGTACGGGCATCAGACACCTGAATGCCCGCACTTCTGACAGTGGAAGTGACACAGGGTCAAAAAAACGACAGTCCCTTCATTTTGAGTAATTCCGGTAAATTAGTGGCATAAGGTGCAGTCGTTCACCGGATTTACCCAAAGCTTATTGACCCTTCATTTATTGTGTATACACACACACGTGTGTGTGTGTGTGTGAGTGTGTGTGTGTGTGTATGTATAAATATATGTGTGTATATATATATATGTATATATATATATATATATATATATATATATATATATATACACACACACATATATATATAATGTGTGTGTGTATGTATATATATATATATATATATATATATATATATATATGTAAATATATATGTGTGTATGTATATATATATATATGTATATATATGTGTGTATATGTGTATATATATATATATATATATATATAATATATATATTATTATATATACCCCTTCATTTTGAGTAGTTCCGGTTAACTATGGCCTGTGATTGGCTGAGGCAGTCACATTTTCTGGTCAGAAACAGCCAGGATGGATAGAGTAGTTGAGAAGCAATTATGAGTGATAGTACAAACACTTCAACAGTAAAATACCAACTTTATTATTAAAAAAATAAATACAATAACAGAAAAGTCAACTGTCCCTTTGTCCACCCTTAAACCTAATATATTAAGTGCAGACATATAAAGAACAGTGGGTTAGATGCATGGATAGAGCCCAGGTAAGTGTCAAGCTTTCAAGCCTGACCATTCCGCCCCTTCTCCATACTCGTTTCTTCAGAGTCCATTGTCAAACAAAAAAGTTCTTTCCCTTTTATAAATTAGGCAGGACTCATCCTCGGACGAGAAGGGCTGGGTCCTTCAGTGCTTTAAAGGAAAACAAATGCTGAGTGTTAGTATGCATGACATTTTTTTATGTCTTTATTTTAGCAGTTGGCAGATATGTGATACCTGTCGGCGGTGAATCAGTGTCAAGCCGTTTGAGCGGCCCAACGGACCGGACACTGAGCGAGCGCTTGGTCTGTCAGACAGATGCTGCAGCAGCGTGACTCAGATGTGCACGGACACTGATGGGGCCAGGACATGTTTGTTTCTGAAAACTGTCAAGCATAAAGACACTTCCCATCATTTAGAGCAGGGATCTCAAACCCCAGGCCTCGAGGGCTGCAAGCAGTGCAAAGTTTTCAGGATTTCCTTAGCATTGCACAGGTGACGATGAAGGAAATCCTGAAAACTTGCACTGTTTGCGGCCCTCGAGGTCTGGAGTTAAGAGATCCCTGCTCTGAATGATGTGACGTGTCTTAATGCTTTACAGTTTTCATAAACAAACATGCCCTGGCTATCACATTAAATGGCTGTACTTTAACACCAGTTCTCTCGATGTACATAAACATGTTTCATAATTACCTGCAGGAGCTCCTTTTTAGCGACTGGCCCGCCCTTGAAGGTGCTTCAGTGCTGGGTGAAGACCCTAAACCTGACCTGAAATAAAAACATGAGTATTAGAGCTCTTAAGGAGTGCACCCATTAGATTGGCATCACAGTATTGAAATCATTTTAAGCCAGCTCACCACTCGTCACTATTCTCCAATCCATACGGAGCCTGCACATCGGCCCGGCCTCGACCAGAAACAGTTCAACAAAATAGATGACAATCTGGCTCAAAACAAAATGATTTTTTCTGTTTCTTTAAAGGTGCCATAAGAAAGATCAATGTGACATATCAGTGTGACCCCAGTCAACGCATTTCACATGCAAGATGCATGCTTATTCATAATCTAGACAATGTCTCATGAATAAGCATGCATGTTGCATGTGAGAAGTGCTAACTGGGGCTCATGTTGATCATGGCTTAGATCTATCTCATGCACTTTTTCAAAGAAACCTTTTTTTTTTTTTTTTTGCCAGATTGTCATCAATTTTGTTGAATCATAGTATTGAATTAGTATACCTTTTAACTGTCTAATGAAAGGTTGTCTGGTGCCTTCTTCTGCAGCTCTTTAGAAGTCTAAAGGCCACGTCTCACATAGTGAAAATGCTGCTACGTCACCTTTTTGGTGACGCTAGCGATGTCTCTGTGTATGACACAAAGCAGCGATCAGGCCCCTGCTGGGAGATCGCTGCTCATTCAGGAATGGCTTGGCCATTCCTAAACAAAGGCGATCTCACGCTGGGCGGGCTGATCGCTGCGTGCGACACCTTCCAGCGACTCTGACAAAGCGGACCCCTATGGAGGTCCGCCTTGTCAGAGTCGCTGGTAAGATTGTGCTCGTTGGTGAGACAGTCATGTTTGACATCTCGCCAGCGATGCTGCTGCGGTCCCGCCTCCGTCATGTCACAGTGATCTCGTTAGCAAGATCGTTGTGTGACGGCACCTTTAGAAAACAAATCACATTTTGTTACAAAGCAGGTTTCAGTTTGTATTTTACAGTTAAATACCTTGATGTGCTAGCATGTACTTCATTAATTTCTTCATCCCACGATCGAAGCACAAGAGTGTGGCCATGACACATGCTTTCTAGGGTGTTTTCCCTGTAGTTCCCCTCTGCTGTCTCGTTCGAGTGGCCAAGATATCTTTCAAATATATGTTTTTCTGAGTCTTTTAATCTGGACGTGGTCCAGGATTCCATGACTTCACAAATCATTTTACTGGTTACAGAGGGAAGCTCGAACCTAGAATGAAATGTAGAGAGTCAAACACATAGCTCTATACATAGGTTATCAGAAAGATTTTCTAAGTCTTACCTTTTATGATAGCGGTTAATGTCACTGGACACATTATATATGGCGTCCCCTGTGGTCGATATGAATAAATTATTTGGCAAGTGTTCTTTGACCACAACGGGTCGTATTTTGTCAAAATACACCTGTAGCCACTGTAAAAGCAAAAACAAATACAAACATGGTAAGATAGAGAGGGACTCTGGGATTGAGGAAAGGATACTTCGAGAAATCTTACTTCTTGTTCAGTTGGAGAAAGCGCAAAGCACGGCACTTGTTGGGCGGATGTCTTGTGTGCCTTCACACTGACTACTACGTAGTCTTTCCGCTGAAATGGGTAAGGCAACCCACTCTGGAACCTGTGAGGGAAGACAGATGTTAACGTTTACGTGACAGTGTCATTTAAGGTGATGAGGCAGAGGAGGAGGTTATGTACTGTAAGATTTTGAATTACGCCCAGGCGCTGTCCATGTTTTAAGACCAGAAGGGTCTCCAAATAGTACAGGATGTTGCGCTGATGATACGTTTCTTTGCTACCACCTTTTATATATTCTAGTGATTTCAAAAAGTAGCTCTTGGCCACATTTAAGATCTTTAGATATTCTGCTGTCTTCAAATGCGTTGTGGTTAATGCGTCAAACCTAAGATGGAGAAAATTGAGTAAAAGGTAGTCAGGGCACTAAGCGGTACCAGATGTCAAGTCCGAGATGTCCTCCCGTTAAGGCAAGTTCCCCTTCAGTGGTGCACAGCCAAAGCACCAGAAAAGTAAACAAAATTGAAGAAAAGGCGGCACTCACCGAATTGTGCAAGATGGTCTTTTATTCCATGGCTTCAGGAATGGACAAGGTACAGGGAGGGGGCTACGCGGGGCCAGCGGACTACGACGCCGTTTCGCAACCGGTGTTGCTTCTACGGGTCCAGGTATGCGGAAGTGAGCGGGTCTCCATGTTAAATACATGTGACCGTGTCGGGGAAGATTTACTGTTCCACTCCTTCGCCAGTCATCCCAAATTAGACTATGAACACGTGGTACCAGATAAGAGTAAATCAGACTGAGAGAGTCCGGTTCACGCTCATAGCGTGTCCAGGTTTAATAATGACAACATACACGGCAACAACTACTGAACCCAATATCCGGGTACAGGGCATTTTATAGTCTAAAAGATAAGCATGTAAATGTCCATGGCAGGGTGGGAGTTAGGTGGGATTAAGCTAATGTCTATGTTTGTTAATAATAATAGTTCTTTGTATTCTGAGAGTCCGTTCTTCATCACGTCATGGTATCATCCCTTGGCTGCTGGGATACCAGTTATCTTGAATTTCTCATAGCACGGCCTGGTGCAGGCACAGCGAGGACCAATCAGCTTGTCCATCCTCAAGGCAACTTCTGCACAGCTATATCTTCTTTTCCAGCATACGCATCTAAGAAGACACTTTGTTTACAAAACAGCTCCTTGTTCACAAATTCATAGTGGGAAAGAAGAGAGAGAGAGAGAGAGATAGATGGAGGGGGAAGAGAGACAAGGAGAGAAGAGAAAAAGAAGAGAAAGAGAGAAGATGTTGGATACAGAAAAAACTTATTGTTTCACTTAATGCTATATGAGTATAAAAACTAAGATTAATAGATAATATATAATTCATCCTCCACAACCGCATGCATCACTTCCGCCGGCCGGCTCCATATTTGAATCAGCCAACTTTAATAACAAATGTCAAGACACCATATACAACTAGACAAAACAGATAAAAAACAAATACATTTATACCTGTATAGAGAAAATTCATAGACACTTACAGTAAAGTCCACATAAGGACTAATAACGAGCACTCCCCCGGCTACCGCTCCTGTATAGAGAAAATTCATAGAAGGAGCGGTAGCCGGGGGAGTGCTCGTTATTAGTCCTTATGTGGACTTTACTGTAAGTGTCTATGAATTTTCTCTATACAGGTGTATATGTATTTGTTTTTTATCTGTTTTGTCAAGTTGTATATGGTGTCTTGACATTTGTTATTAAAGTTGGCTGATTCAAATATGGAGCCGGCCGGCGGAAGTGATGCATGCGGTCACATGTATTTAACATGGAGACCCGCTCACTTCCGCATACCTGGACCCGTAGAAGCAACACCGGTTGCGAAACGGCGTCGTAGTCCGCTGGCCCCCTCCCTGTACCTTGTCCATTCCTGAAGCCATGGAATAAAAGACCATCTTGTACAATTCGGTGAGTGCCGCCTTTTCTTCTACTTTGTCTAAGATGGAGAAAACATGGTTACATACGGCCAGGTGAAAACCCTGGGGGACAAAAGAGCGATTAACAAAATATACACCTTTTCGGCTTGGAAAAATTGCAAATACAGTTTTTGTTTTTTTTTCTTCTCTTCTGGTTATCCAATAAAAGGATCACTGCTAGAGCACTTTTCTCATTATATATATATATTTAATTTTTTTTTTTCTTTTGTAACAAAGTCTGAACTATTGTTCTTTCATCCTACATTATAGAGTCCTGAAAATAAAATGGACTTGCCTAAAATTACGCATGAAAAAATCCGGTTTATATAAGCGTTTTGCAGATAGTCATCCAGTTCAGCCCGCTGGGCGGACTGATCGCTGCGTGCAACACCTTCCAGCGACTCTGACAAAGCGGACCCCTATGGAGGTCCGCCTTGTCAGAGTCGCTGGTAAGATCGTGCTCGCTGGTGAGGTAGTCATGTTTGACATCTCGCCAGCGATGTCGCTGCGGTCCCGCCTCTGTCACGTCACAGTGATCTCGTTAGCGAGATCGCTGTGTGACAGCACTTTTAGAAAACAAGTCACATTTTGTTACAAATCAGGTTTCAGTTTGTATTTTACAGTTAAATACCTTGATGTGCTGGCATGTGCTTCATTAATTTTTTCATCCCACGATCGAAGCACAAGAGTGTGGCCATGACACACGCTTTCTAGGGTGTTTTCACTGTAGTTCCTCTCTACTGTCTCATTCGAATGACCAACATATCTTGCAAACAAATGTTTTTCGGAGTCTTTTAATCTGGACGTGGTCCAGGATTTGATGACTTTACGAATCATTTTACTGGTTACAGAGGGAAGCTTGAACCTAGAATGAAATGTAGAGAATGAAACACATAGCTCTATACATAAGTTATCAGAAAGATTTTCTATACCTTACCTTTTATGATAGCGGTTAATGTCATTGCACACATTATATATGGCGTCCCCTGTGGTCGATATGAAGAAATTGTTTGGCGAGTTTTCTTTGACCACAACGGGTCGTATTTTCTCAAAATACACCTGTAGCCACTGTAAAAGCAAAAACAAATACAAACATGGAAAGATAGAAAGGGACTCTGGGATTTTTCTTGGCCACATTTAAGATCTTTAGATATTCTGCTGGCTTCAAATGCATTGTGGTTAATGCGTCAAACCTGAGAAGGAGAATACATGGTTACAAACGGCCATGTGAAAACCCTGGGGACAAAAGAGCAATTAACAAAATATACACCTTTTCAGCTTGGAAAAATTGCAAATAGTTTTTTTTTTTTTTTTTCTGGTTATCCAATAAAAGGAACACCTCTCATTTTATATATATATATATATATATATATATAATATATATATATTTTTTTTTTTTTGGGGTGGGGGGGCATACAAAAGAGTGATTAGAACAAAATATATGCAGAAAGAAAAAGAAAAGGGCGCATGTGTAGACACACAGGGCTATTTGTATAAATAAAAAGTGCCAGTGCACTCACCTATAATGGTTGTGTACGTCAACACAACCAATATTAAACGTGTGGGTGATGGGGCTCTGGGTCGCCTCTTTCTATTAGTGCTGCTGTCCTGCCGGTGTTTGCGTTCACAACTCTGTGCTCCGCGATTTTCACATAATCCTACCGGACCGGATACCACGTCACCGCAGGTCCTCAGGTCCTGTTTATCCCGGTAATTAGGTAACCACAGGTCCTCAACACTCCAGATATTCCAGGTTGCTCCTGCCGCTTTGACTCCGTAGAGAGAGAACTCACATAAAAACAACAGTACAGCGGTCTCAGGGAGCGCCAAAGGAATACTGGACAAATTAATGGATAAGAACCGACCTTTATTCTTCCTCCAATACCACTGCCACAACGCGTTTCAATGGTCTAAGCCGTCTTCATCAGGTGGGGTACAAAATATACACACATTATACACACATTCATATAAGCTCATAACTTGCCTGTGGCTGAGCACTTCCTTTGAGACTCCTTTTGCCAGCGAGGTTTGGATTTCCTTGGTCACGGTATCAAAAATTTTGTAGGCTTCATACAGTGCATTGTCTTCATGAGCCAGATTGGTTGCTCTTTGCTGAAAACGCAGGAATATTTTCAAGTTTTTTAAATAATTGGCTGCTGTCTGTTTTGAGAGCCCGACTTCCCGCAGCTTAGCAAAGAACGACCGTGCCTTCGGAATGTCCTTTACAAAATTTAAACGCAAACTGTCCTTATTCACATAGTAAAGAAACCTCGACACATTTGCCACCTCTTGCTTGATCTTCTTCATTGACGCCACGTATGTCTTTAAATATTGCGCAAAAGCCATCAGAACTGGATGACTATCTGCAAAACGCATATATAAACCGGCTTCTTTCATGTGTAATCTTAGCCCAGTCCATTTTCTTTTCAGGACTCTATAATGTAGGATGAAAGAACAATAGTTCTTACATACTGTCAGCATTTTGCAGGCTAGATATACACACAGATTTTAGGAAAAGCCCGGACAACCTCTTTAACTGTGAATGCTGAGTGTATCCTAATGAAAAGACTAAGCAATAAACTCACTGTACAGGCGATCTCTGGTAGTCTTCTTCTCTTGAAGGAGATACTTGACTCGACTGAGCAGAGGGATGCACGGCACTGGCACTGCAAGGAAAGAAAGCATTTTGTGTGAGTTAGACTGACTGACACAGACCCAGGGTCTAAAAAACGACAGTCCATTCATTTTGAGTAATTCCGGTAAATTAGTGGCTTATGCTGCAGTCGTTCACCAGATAACTGTGAATGCTGAGTGTATCCTAATGAAAAGACTAAGCAATAAACTCACTGTACAGGCGATCTCTTGTAGTCTTCTTCTCTTGAAGGAGATGCTTGAGTTGACTGAGCAGAGGGACGCACAGCACTGGCACTGCAAGGAAAGAAAGCATTGTGTGAGTTAGACAGACTGACGCAGACAGACACACTGACTGACTGACTGACACTTACACACTCTCAGACATCTCGCTCTCCTGGACCACTTCAAATTCCACCGCAGGGGCAGTGCTGCTGGCACCTGCAGTCTGCTCCTCAAGTTGGACAGTACTGTAAATTTATAAAAAGCCACCTGATTAACGGAAATGCATATCAAATAGTAATGAGCGATCCTGAGTTAGATGGGGTCAAATGCATCGACCTAATCTGACCAATAATCAGGGATTTAGATGGAGGCTGTGCTGCTCCTCCACAAATGTTAAATTGTGATATTTGGGTAACCATCCAAAATACTAACAGGGTGTAACTTACAAACAGTCAGCATTTTGTGGCCTAGATGCACGCAGATAAAAAAAATTATACATATTGGCAAATGTAAAGCCTCATCCACACGTAACGATATTGTTAGAGAGATCGTTATAACTGTGACGTTACAACGATCTCTCCAGCGATGTCGTTCTGTGTGACACTTTGCAGTGATCAGGCCCCTGCTGTGAGGTCGCTGATTGTTGCAAAGTGCTGTGGGTCATTTTTTGATTGTTGGTTTCCCGCTGGTCAGCATGCATCGCTGCGTGCGACAGCGAGAAACCAGCGATCAGTGAACCCACAGGGCTGGTTACTATGGTAAACACCGGGCATCCAGGCAGCGTGCGCTGCCTGGATACCCAGTGTTTATCATAGTTACCAGCGTTCTCCCTGCTTAGCGCTGCCTGTAAGGCAGCGCTAAGCCGGGAGGACGCTGACATCGCCTTTAGCAATGTGGGAGGTGGCTCAAAATCTGCCTGTTTGACAGCTCCCCAGCGATCAGGTAATAACGCTCTAGCGATCCAGGCAGGTCATTATCGCTGTCAGAATCGCTGGAGCGATCCTTATGTGTGACAGGACATTAAGACACTGGTAGGTAATGTACATACTTGCGCTTAGTAGCCGGCGGAACAACAACACCATGGGATCTGTATTAAAAAAAACAACACACCGTGTAAAAATAAAACCTAACCTGTAAAGAAGAAGAAAAAAAAATCTCACAGCCTATTTCCTTGCAATAAAACAACAAATATATGCTGGTTGTTTTATTCAATCTTTTTTGGGGCAGCAGTGACTCTCTGCTTTTTGCAGCAAAAATGCAAATAAGAATTGACAGGACACTTCTTTGAAAAGCACAGTAAAAACCTGAGGTTTTGACACCTTTTGTGAAAAAACAATGGATGCATGTGCACAGCCTTTTCCTGAAATTTATAGGTTTTGCTCTAAACCAACACTGCAGGTAGGGATTAGCATAGATTTGTGAGGACTGGAGTTAGGGACCTCTGCACTAGACAATGAAATTCACCCATAGCAAGGCATCCTACAACTGCCCACTGTCCAAATCCAGCATATTGAAGAGATAGTAGCAATTCTACTCACCCATCCACAGCAATAGCAGCAGGCTCCATTCCAAGCAGGATAGCTATACCAAACGTTTCAGCACACAACACCTCACCTTGTGATAATGCTGTGCTCAGGCCACTGAGTTTACAGTTCAACAGTTACAGGGCGTGTGCTATAAATTTGAAACATTGCAAGGGGTGTGCTACAAATTTCAAACCTTTGCAAGCCCATCCTCTAGAGGAGAAGCCTCACATTTTTTTTTCTTTCAAACTAGAAACATTATAAGCCCTCCCTCTAGGGGCCAAGTGGGAAATGCTTCATATTTTTTTTTCAAACTGGCATTCACAGTCCATGTCATTTTTTTGTTTTTTTTTAACACAGCTGTAATGTAGACAGGGACATGTTAGTGTATAATCATACAATAAGGTAATATATTATGTCTCCTATGGGCTATGGTGAAGGCAGCAGAAATCTGTAAAACCAGGGTTTCCTGTGGTGTATAATTCAGATGAGGGATATAGGCCTTAATCTCCCTGACAGGAGAGAGAAATCTTTTTAAAATGCATCCTAGCTGAATAGAACACTTTATCTCAGAGTGAGCCACCCAAGGACAGGCTGTGTGGGAACAATAAGATTTCAGAGTTGGGTAGTGTCACCCCTTCTCTGCTCTTCTGTTCCCTGTTGTGCTCCACTGACCTGTTCTCTGCTGTCCCCCATTGTGCTCCTCTGTCCCCACTGTGCTCTACTGTCTCCCGCTGTGTTCTATAACAGGAGGCACTGTGAAGTGATCCGTTCTTCTGTGCGTTTAGTGCCCTGATAGTTCATACGAGTGAAACATTTTTCAATTTTAGTGAGACACGGGACAAAGTCCCCATTAGAGAGCCTTTTTCTGATTTTTAACAATTTTTTTTCTGATTCCTTTACATGATACACAGGTCTGTCGACGAGGGGAGATCATCACGTCACTTCGTTCAAACACCATCAACGTTTGGTTCATCTGAGGAGTCCAGCTGGTCAGAAAAGAAGGTGTTCCGGAGAAAAAAGGACATTTTTCCAAGCAGCACATTTTAGCAATGGACATCGTCTAATTATATGAATGATACTATAATGATATCTATCGATTTTTTTTTTTTCTTTTTGTATTTACAGGTAAACACCCTGATGTGCTGGCTTGAGCTTCCTGCATTTTTTCACATAATCATAGGACCAGAGTGATGGCAAATGTTTCGTTTATTTTTTCGGGCATCAGACAGCTGAATGCCCTCACCTCTGACAGCAGGAGTGACCCAGGGTCTAATAAAAACGACAGTCCCTTTATTTTGAGTACCGTATATACTCGTGTATAAACCGACCCCCCTACTTTTGCCCCCAAAACCTGGGAAAACCTATTGACTCGTGTATAAGCCGAGGGTGGACCCCAGCACAGGTATACAGGCCTCCCCAGTCGTAGTATACAGCAGCCTCCCCAGTGGTATACAGGCCTCCCCAGTGGTAGTATACAGCAGCCTCCCCAGTGGTAGTATACAGCAGCCTCCCCAGTGGTATACAGGCCTCCCCAGTGGTAGTATACAGCAGCCTCCCCAGTGGGGTATACAGGCCCCAGCAGTATTACAGCAGCCTCCCCAGTGGTATATACAGGCCCCAGCGGTGTATACAGCAGCCTCCCCAGTGGTGTATACAGCAGCCCCAGTGGTTGTATATACAGGCAGCCCCAGAGGTGGTATATACAGGCAGCCCCAGAGGTGTATACAGCAGCCCCAGTGGTGGTATATACAGGCAGCCCCAGTGGTGTATACAGCAGCCCCAGTGGTGGTATATACAGGCAGCCCCAAAGGTGTATACAGGCAGCCCCAGTGGTGGTATATACAGGCAGCCCCAGTGGTGTATACAACAGCCCCAGTGGTGGTATATACAGGCAGCCCCAAAGGTGTATACAGGCAGTCCCAGTGGTGGTATATACAGGCAGCCCCAGTGGTGTATACAGCAGCCCCAGTGGTGGTATATACAGGCTGCCCCAAAGGTGTATACAGGCAGCCCCAGTGGTGGTATATACAGGCAGCCCCAGTGGTGTATACAGCAGCCCCAGTGGTGGTATATACAGGCAGCCCCAGAGGTGTATACAGCAGCCCCAAATGCTGGCACTTGCCCCCCTGCTTGTAAGGCCCTCCCCCCAGCTGCTTAACCTACCATCCCTGGTCTTCTGCATCGCGCGCGCAGGTCCCTCCGTGCTCCCGTCCTCCGTGCTGCCGGCGTCAGCTGCATCCGGGGTCCCCGACCGTCGCGTAGCGATGACGTCATGCGACCGGCCGGTCACATGACCCCGGATGCTACGGAGGACGGGAGCACGGAGGGACCTGCGCGATTCAGAATACCAAGGATGGTAATAAAAGCAGCCGGGGGGGGGGCCTTACAAGCAGGGGGCAAGTGCCAGCATTTGGGGACATATACTTAGATATGCACTGCTTCCCCCTGCCGCTGATTGACTGGGGGAAGCAGTGCATATATAATGAGCGGCCCCACGTGATGGGGTGCTCATTCAGCAGCCTCCCCCCGCCTCCTCCAGCCTCCCCAGCCCCAGACACAGCCCCCACCACGCAGCCTACCATATTGACCCGTGTATAAGCCGAGGGGGAGACTTTTCAGCCCAATTTTTGGGCTGAAAAACTCAGCTTATACACGAGTATATACGGTAATTCCGTTTATAAATATGTGTGTATATATATATATATATATATATATAAGTATATTTTTTATATATACATATATATATATATATACACCCATATACATATTCACACACACACAGCTGGTGGTTGTGTCCCCCCGGGCCAGCTGGGACGCAGCTCACTTCACCCTTTTTAAAAGCACTGCTGGTCTTTACGGTATGTCCACCTTTGCCAATGTCTTCTGTTATTATTAGTCTCTTCCATTTCTGTGTTAACACAAGTTCTTCGGTCTCCTCATCTTTAAAATTGGGCTTGTGCCTTCGCCCATGGGGTTTCCAAGCGCGTTTCACTTCTTTTATGTCTGGAACATTTGTCTTCCATTCCCCTTCTCTTGCGTACTTTGACAATTCTTTTGTGTTGGTGGGCGATCCTGAAATATTCTAAATACGAAAAAACATTTTTTTAGAATAATCAGCACATATATTTTCTATAGAAACATAGGCCTGGCACAGTGACATCTACTGTAGATAGATTAGAATGGGGGGTGGGGGGTGTAAACATGAAAAACTGGATAGAGTAGTTGAGAAGCAATTATAAGTGATACTACAAACACTTCAACAGTAAAATACCAACTTTTTACCTTCATTTTGCTTAATTTTGGTTAATTATTTGCATATGGTGCCGTTGTTCACCGGATAGCTGTGAATGCTGAGTGTATCCTAATGAAAAGACTAAGCAATAACCTCACTGTACAGGCGATCTCTGGTAGTCTTCTTCTCTTCAAGGAGATGCTTGAGTTGATTGGGCATACGAACGCAAAGCACTGGCACTGCGAGGAAAGAATGCATTATGTGCGCGTTAGGGCCGCTTCACACTGCGGCATGATCCGGTCAGTAGGTACAGTTGCACAGGTCCACTAGCTAAATCTGCTTTCACACTTCATTTTTTTTTTTTTGTTTTCCTGTCTGTCCGTGGGATCCTACTTTTTGTAGGACCCCGCAGACAGGAACGGACACCACAGAAAGTGACCTATTTCTATGTCCGGGTCCGTGATTATCACACATCCAGACACAGAAAGACCTGTGCGGGGTAATTTCACTTCTGAAATGTGTATATACATTGTGGAAGTGAAATTTAAGTATCATCAAGTGTTCAAAATTAAACAAATTCGATCCTCACCTGTCCTGCAATCTACCGCCGTCGGCATCTATATCTGGATGCTGGTAAGACCTGGCTGAGCGGAGCTACCCACTCAGCGTCATCGGTCATATTACCGCGGTAACCAGTCACGTGACTGTGACGTCACACCAGGTCCTGTTCATCCGGAGATGCCGACAGCGATGGCATTTTACAACGGACAGCCACGGATCCTAAAAAAATCGTAATGTGAAAGCCCCCTAAATGAGGAGCTTGAAAACCAGCTGCATTGTTATTTTGTATCTTATCTGTAGTCTAGCTAATTAGTGGAGGAGCCAGTTTGGCAGATGTCAATTTTGTTCCATCTCAGCAAGTGGGGGTGCTTGGGCACCCTCTGATAAGGAGCGAGCCATCTCCACATGGGAGTTTAATTAAAATTATACTGATTTCTACACTAAAGGCCCCATCACACATGTCAACCAAGGCTGTCTGGATGTCTGAAGTGAGGCCTATCTACACTAGAGGCCTCTCTCGTACCCCTGGGGGTCTCTGTTTCAGTGGGCAGTAGTAGGAGACATACCTCTTCAGTAGGGCCCAGTGGTAGGGAGGCAGGAGGGCAGAAGTCCAGCAGCAGAGCCAGCTTGCTCTGCACACAATAAATTAATAGAAAAAAACAGACAGCCCCTCCTTTAAGCTTTTCAGCCCAGGTGCAAATCTATATAGCTGTGTTATATATATAATCAAAAATAATAGCAGCACACTGGTTAAGTCAATGCATGCTAACACTGATGTTTATAAATGTTATATTTGGTGTTATTTTTGAGAAAAAATAAAAACTAAAAGTTTTTTCAAAAAAACTCATATATATATATATATGTATGTGTCGTATGTGTCGTCCAGCCGCGGCGCGCGCCCAGCCCCGCTTCGCTTCCCAGCCCAACCGGCCCAGCCCTTAGAGCCAATCCTTATCTCGAAGTTACGGATCTGACTTGCCGACTTCCCTTACCTACATTGTTCCAACATGCCAGAGGCTGTTCACCTTGGAGACCTGCTGCGGATATGGATACGGCCCGGGGCGAGATTTACACCAACCCCCCCGGATTTTCAAGGGCCAGCGAGAGCTCACCAGACACCGCCGGAACCGCGACGCTTTCCAAGGCTCGGGCCCCTCTTCTGGGGCGAACCCGTTCCAGGGCGCCCTGCCTTTCACAAAGAAAAGAGAACTCTCCCTGGGCTCCCGCTGGCTTCATCCGGGATCGTTTGCGTTGCCGCTCTGGGCGCCCCCGCCACCCCACCCCCCTTGTTTAGGGGGGAGGGGAAGGTGGCGGGGCGCCCGTCTCCGCCGCTCGGGTTCGGCGATCTGAACCCGACTCCCTTTCGATCGGCCGAGGGCGACGGAGGCCATCGCCCGTCCCTTCGGAACGGCGCTCGCCCATCACTTAGGACCGACTGACCCATGTTCAACTGCTGTTCACATGGAACCCTTCTCTACTTCGGTCTTCAAAGTTCTCATTTGAATATCTGCTACTACCACCAAGATCTGCACCCGCGGTGACCCCGGGGCGTAAAAAAAGGCAAAGTCCCTTCGTTTTGAGTAATTCTGGATATTTAGTGTCATGTGGTGCAGCCGTTTACTGGATTTACCCAAAATAAAGAAACCCTAATCCAGGTATGTAGTGTCACAAGGTGTAGCAGTTCTCCAGATTTACCCAAAGTTATAAAACCCCAATCCGGTAAATTATTGTCATGTGGTGCAGCCGTTCTACGGATTTACCCTCAATGCATACAGTGTCTACAAGTAGTATTCAACCCCCTGCAGATTTAGGTGGTTTGATAAGATGCAAATAAGTTAGAGCCTTCAAACTGCAAATGAGAGTAGGATTTATTAACAGAAGCATAAATCTTACAAACCAAAAAGTTATGTTGCTCAGTTGAATTTGAATAAATTTTAAACATAAAAGTGTGGGTCAATTATTATTCAACCCCTAGGTTTAATATTTTGTGGAATAACCCTTGTTTGCAATTACAGCTAATAATCGTCTTTTATAAGACCTGATCAGGCCGGCACAGGTCTCTGGAGTTATCTTGGCCCACTCCTCCATGCAGATCTTCTCCAAGTTATCTAGGTTCTTTGGGTGTCTCATGTGGACTTTAATCTTGAGCTCCTTCCACAAGTTTTCAATTGGGTTAAGGTCAGGAGACTGACTAGGCCACTCCATCACCTTGATTTTTTCCCTCTTGAACCAGGCCTTGGTTTTCTTGGCTGTGTGCTTTGGGTCGTTGTCTTGTTGGAAGATGAAATTATGACCCATCTTAAGATCCTTGATGGAGGAGCGGAGGTTCTTGGCCAAAATCTCCAGGTAGGCCGTGCTATCCATCTTCCCATGGATGCGGACCAGATGGCCAGGCCCCTTGGCTGAGAAACAGCCCCACAGCATGATGCTGCCACCACCATGGTTGACTTTAGGGATGGTATTCTTGGGGTCGTATGCAGTGCCATCCAGTCTCCAAACGTCACGTGTGTGGTTGGCACCAAAGATCTCGATCTTGGTCTCATCAGACCATAGAACCTTGAACCAGTCTGTCTCAGAGTCCTCCAAGTGATCATGAGCAAACTGTAGACGAGGCTTGACATGACGCTTTGAAAGTAAAGGTACCTTATGTGCTCGTCTGGAATGGAGACCATTGCGGTGGAGTACGTTACTTATGGTATTGACTGAAACCAATGTCCCCACTGCCATGAGATATTCCCAGAGCTCCTTCCTTGTTGTCCTTGGGTTAGCCTTGATCTTCGGACAAGCCTGGCCTCGGCACGGGAGGAAACTTTCAAAGGCTGTCCAGGCCGTGGAAGGCTAACAGTAGTTCTATAAGCCTTCCACTTCCGGATGATGCTCCCAACATTTCTGATGGCCTTGGAATGCTCCTTTGTCTTTCCCATGTTGACCATGTATGAGTGCTGTTCACAAGTTTGGGGAGGGTCTTAAATAGTCAGAAAAGGCTGGCAAAAGAGATAATTAATCCACACATGTGAAGCTCATTGTTCTTTGTGCCTGAACTACTTCTTAATACTTTAGGGGGACCAAACAGAATGCTGGTGGTTTGAGGGGTTGAATAATAATTGACCCACACTTTTATGTTTAAAATTTATTAAAATTCAACTGAGCAACATAACTTTTTGGTTTGTAAGATTTATGCTTCTGTTAATAAATCCTACTCTCGTTTGCAGTTTGAAGGCTCTAACTTATTTGCATCTTATCAAACCACCTAAATCTGCAGGGGGTTGAATACTACTTGTAGGCACTGTATTTGCATTGATGGTGGCTCCAGCTGTTGACGGAAATTTGGTAGTGCACCCCGTGGGTAAGTCCAGTAAAATAGTGTCAAGTGAGGCAGCCGTTTAATGGATTTACCCAAAATTAATACACCCTATTCCCGTAAATACGTGGCATGTGGTGCAGCCATTTTCCGGATTTTCCCTCAATGCAAATTTGCATTGACGGTGGCTCCAACTGTTGACGGGAATTTGGTAGTGCACCCCGTGGGTAAATCCAGTAAACTAGTGTCAAGTGAGGCAGCCGTTTAATGGATTTACCCAAAATTAATACACCCTATTCCCGTAAATTTGTGGCAAGTGGTGCAGTCATTCTCCGGATTTACCCTCAATGCAAATTTGCATTGACGGTGGCTCCAGCTGTTGACGGAAAATTGGTAGTGCAACCCGTGGGTAATTCAGGATATTTAGTGGCAAGTGGTGCAGCCGTTTACTGGATTTACCCAAAATAAAGGAACCCTAATCCAGGTATCTAGTGTCACAAGGTGCAGCCGTTCTCCGGATTTACCCAAGGTTATAAAACCCCAATCCAGTAAATTATTGTCATGTGTTGCAGCCGTTCTACGGATTTACCCTCAATGCATATTTGCATTGACGGTGGCTCCAGCTGTTGACGGAAATTTGGTAGTGCAACCCGTGGGTAATTCTGGATATTTAGTGGCAAGTGGTGCAGCCGTTTAATGGATTTACCCAAAATTAATACACCCTATTCCCGTAAATCCGTGGCATGTGGTGCAGCCGTTCTCCGGACTTACCCAACGTTTATTGACCCACCCCTGTTCCGGGCACTGGGAGGTCCGCACCTCTCACATGGCAGTATCCCCGGGGCGTAAAAAAAAGCCAAAGTGCCTTTGATTTGCCGTTACCCGTATTTACCCAAAGTTCGTGGACCCACCCCTGTCCGGACACCAGGAGGCCCGCACCTCTCACATGGCATTGACCCCAGGGCGTAAAAAATTTCAGAGTGCCTTCTTTTTGAGTAATTCCGGATATTTAGTGGCATGTAGTGAAGCTGTTCTCCGGACTTACCCAATGTTTATTGACCCACCCCTTTCCGGGCACCAGGAGGCCCGCACCTCTCACATGGCAGTGACCCCGGGGCGTAAAAAAAGACAAAGTGCCTTCGTTTTGCCGATACCCAGATTTACCCAAAGTTCGTGGACCCACCCTTGTCCAGACACCAGGAAGTCGCAGCCCGACGACTTCCTGGACACCCGGCGCACAGCGCATGCGCGGCGCCATAGAGGAGCACGGAGGTGCGCGTTCATGAACGACTGTGAGGGGAGGCAGCAGCAGGCGACCTGAATGATTGACAAGAGGAGGCGGGTCGGAGGAGAGCGAAACCCCGCCTCCCGGTCTTAGGTCTTCTTAAGTGTAAGCCTTTATATAACTTCATATTTGACTGAATATAGGGCATCAAAAGCATATAGCCACCTTCCCTGAATGCAGCATTAGTGCTGCAGAAGGTGGCTATTATAGCTTTTGATGTCCACGGGGGGTGACAGGTTCGCTTTAAGCCCCGCACCAGTCTCCGCAACCTGGTTCGACCATTAAGCCCCGCACCGGACTCCGCCACCTGACTTCTTTTTGAGTAATTCCGGATATTTAGTGGCATGTGGTGCAGCCGTTACCCGGATTTACCCAACGTTCATGGACCCACCCCTTTCAGGACACCACTAGACCCGCACCTCTCACATGGCAGTGACCCCGGGGCGTAAAAAAAGACAAAGTGCCTTCGTTTTGGCGTTACCCGGATTTACCCAAAGTTCGTGGACCCACCCCTGTCCGGACTCGAGGAGGCCAGCACCTCTCACATGCCAGTGACCCCGGGGCGTAAAAAAATGCAAAGTGCCTTCGTTTTGAGTAATTCCAGATATTTAGTGGCACGCAGTGCAGCCGTTTACTGGATTTACCCAAAATTAAGACACCCTATTCTGGTAGATCCGTGACATGTGGTGCAGCCGTTCTCCGGAATTACCCTCAATGCAAATTTGCATTGACGGTGGCTCCAGCTGTTGATGGAAATTTGGTATTGCACCCCGTGGGTAAATCCGGTACATTAGTGTCACGTGGTGTAGCCGTTTACTGGATTTACCCAAAATTAAGACACCCTATTCCGGTAAATCCGTGACATGTGGTGCAGCCGTTCTCCGGAATTACCCTCAATGCAAATTTGCATTGACGGTGGCTCCAGCTGTTGACGGAAATTAGGTACTGCACCCCGTGGGTAAATCCGGTAAATTAGTGTCAAGTGGTGAAGCCGTTTAATGGATTTACCCAAAATTAAGACACCCTATTCCGGTAAATCCGTGGCATGTGGTGCAGCCGTTCTCCGGACTTACCCAACGTTTATTGACTCACCCCTTTCCGGGCACCAGGAGGCCCGCAACCCCTATTCCGGACACCGGGAGGCCCGCACCTCTCACATGGCAGTGTCCCCGGGGCGTAAAAAAAGACAAAGTGCCTTCGTTTTGCCGTTACCCGGATTTACCCAAAGTTCGTGGACCCACCCTTGTCCAGACACCAGGAGGCCAGCACCTATCACATTTATAGTGAGCCAGGGATGTAAAAATATGACAAAGTGCCTTCTTTTTGAGTAATTCCGGATATTTAGTGCCATGTGGTGCAGTCGTTCTCCGGATTTACCCAATGTTCATGGACCCACCCCTTTCAGGACACCACTAGGCCCGCACCTCTCACATGGCAGTGTCCCCGGGGCGTAAAAAAAGACAAAGTGTCTACGTTTTGGTGTTACCCGGATTTACCCAAAGTTCGTGGACCCACCCCTTTCCGGGCACCAGGAGGCCAGCACCTCTCACATGCCAGTGACCTCGGGGTGTAAAAAAATGCAAAGTGCCTTCGTTTTGAGTAATTCCAGATATTTAGTGTCAAGTGGTACAGCCGTTTACTGGATTTACCCAAAATTAAGACACCCTAATCCGGTAAATTCGTGGCATGTGGTGCAGCCGTTCTCCGGAATTACCCTCAATGCAAATTTGCATTGACGGTGGCTCCAGCTGTTGACAGAAATGTGGTAGTGCAGCCCTCTGGTAAATCCTGATATTTAGCGTCATGTGGTGCAGCCGTTTACTGGATTTACCCAAAATAAAGGAACCCTATTCCCGTAAATGCAAATTTGCGTTGACGGTGGCTTTACCTGTTGACGGAAATTTGTTAGGCTGCTTTTAGTGATGGGCGAATCCTAAATTACTCGGAATCGCTTGACTCTAGCGAGTCCAAGCCCGGGACTCGCTACTCGTTGCGAGTCTAGCGAGTCCAATGTTAATGAATGGGGAAGCGAGTAAAAGCGAGTAGTGTGCGATTTACAAATCACAGATGTGTCTCGGAAGCTTCAGCCTGAAGCAATCCTAGTTTTGCCATTGATTTGCATTGGACTCGTTTACTTTGCAAGTAATCGCTGGGAAACTCGCACAGATAAGAGTCCTGTCTGCTCTGTGTGCTGGCTGCCGCAGCTCCAGGGTCCTAGAGCCCGCCTGCTGCCTGATGTAGCAGAGCTGAGATTGTTCTCAGTCTGCTCATTCCCTGTGCATAGACATCTATATCTATGCACAGGGATGAGCAGAGAGGACATCGCGTTTTGGACTGCGTCGGACGGAAGAGGATTTTTTTAATTAAAGATGGAGTCCCTAATGGCTTTTTTTTTATTTCTAATAAAAACTTTTCTCTGTGTTGTGTTTTTTTTAAAACAATTTAATAGAAATTCATGGCGGTCATGTCTAATATTGGCGTGACCGCCATAAATTTCGGGCTTAGGGCCAGCTGATAATACAAAGCTGGCCCTAACCTCTTTATTACCCAGCGTGCCACCGCCACCAGGGCCGCTGGAAAAGCGGGGTTCAGCGCCAGAATATGGCACTTCAATGAATGCGCCATCTTCTGGGGCGGCTGCGGGCTGCAATTTGCAGTGGGGGGTGCCCAGAAAGCTTGGGCATCCCTGCGCTGCGGATTCCAGCCCCCAGCTGCTTAGCTGTACCTGGCTAGACATAGAAATTGCGCGGAGCCCCATGCATTTTTTTTTAATTATTTCATGAAATTCATGAAATAATAAAAAAAAAGGGGTCCCCTATATTCTTGTGTCTGGCCAGGTACAAATAGGCACCTGGGGGTTGGGGGCAGCCCGTCGCTGCCTGCTGGATCCGGCTGGTTCCAGAAATACGGCGAAGCCCATGTAATTTTTTTTCTGAAAAATCAATAAAACAATCCTAAAAAAGGGACTGCATCTTTATTAACCCCTTGCCCATGGTCCAGGGGTTAATAAAGATGCAGTCCCTTTTATTTACATTGTTTTATGGATTTGTCAGAAAAAAATTTCACGTGGGCTTCGCCGTATTTCTGGAACCAGCCGGATCCAGCAGGCAGCGATGGGCTGCCCCCAACCCCCAGGTGCCTATTTGTACCTGACCGGACACAAGAATATAGGGGAGCCCTTTTTTTTAATTATTTCATGAATTTCATGAAATAATAAAAAAAAAATGCGTCGGGCTCCGCGCAATTTCTATGTCTGGCCAGGTACAACTAAGCAGCTGGGGGCTGGAATCCGCAGCGCAGGGATGCCCAAGCTTTCTGGGCACCCCCCGCTGCAAATTGCAGCCCGCAGCCACCCCAGAAGATGGCGCGTTCATTGAAGCGCCATCCTCTGGCGCTGAACCCCGCTCTTCCAGCGGCCCTGGTGGCGGTGGCACGCTGGGTAATAAAGGGGTTAATACCAGCTTTGTTATACAAGCTGGTATTAAGCCCGAGATTCTTAGTGTCAGGCCACGTTTGACCCAGCCACTAAGAATCTTCAATAAAGGATTAAAAAAACACAACACAGAGAAAAAATGTTATTTGAAATAAAAAAAAAGCCATTAGGGCTCCATCTTTAATTAAAAAAATCCTCTTCTGTCCGACGCAGTCCAAAACGCGATGTCCTCTCTGCTACATCCCCTGTGCATAGATATAGATGTCTATGCACAGGGAATGAGCAGACTGAGAACAATCTCAGCACTGCTACATCATCTCTTTGAGCAGGCGGGCTCTAGGACCCTGGAGCTGCGGCAGCCAGCACAGAGAAGACAGCTGGACTCGGCTCGCAAACTTTGCGAGTTTCCCTGTGATTACTTGCACAGTAGCCGAGTCTAATGCAAGACAATGGCAATCCTAGTTTTGTCAGCGTTTGCCATTGATTTGCATTGGACTCGTGCGAGTAAACGCTGGGAAACTCGCAGAGTACCGAGTCCTGCGATTCCCTTACTACTCGCCGAGTAACGAGTCCTAGTGAGTAGATTCGCCCATCCCTAGCTGCTTTCACGTTTGCGGACCCCTCCGCAGCGTTCTTGACAGCGCATGACCGTGCGCATCTGATCACTGCCATATGTGATCTGTGCGCAGGCGAAAGCCTGCGCACAAATCGCCCGGTTTTTTTCCGCACCAGACATGCAACATGTCGTGTTCGTGGTGCGGACGAAACTGGGTAACATGTGGCAGTGGATGGGTGCGCACAGTGATGCGCTTGTCAAGCGCAGCACCGTGCTCTCCCATTATAAAAATAGGGGCTTGCGGTGCTGCGCTCACATTGCGTTCTGCGGAGGGGTCCGCAAATGTGAAGGCAGCCTTAGTGCACCCCGCTGGTAAATCCCGATATTTAGTGTCATGTGGTGCAGCCGTTTACTGGATTTACCCAAAATAAAGGAACCCTATTCCCGTAAATACGTGGCATGTGGTGCAGTCGTTCTCCGGATTTACCCTCAATGCAAATTTGCATTGATGGCTCCAGCTGTTGACGGAGATTTGGTACTGCACCCCGTGGGTAAATCCGGTACATTAGTGTCATGTGGTGCAGCCGTTTACTGGATTTACCCAAAATAAAGACACCCTAATCCGGTATATCAGTGGCATGTGGTGCAGCCGTTCTCCGGAATTACCCTCAATGCAAATTTGCATTGACGATGGCTCCAGCTGTTGACAGAAATTTGGTACTGCACCCCGTGGGTAAATCCGGTACATTAGTGTCATGTGGTGCAGCCGTTTACTGGATTTACCCAATATAAAGACACCCTAATCCGGTATATTAGTGGTGTGTGGTGCAGTCGTTCTCCGGAATTACCCTCAATGCAAATTTGCATTGACGGTGGCTCCAGCTGTTGACGGAAATTTGGTACTGCACCCCATGGGTAAATCCGGTAAATTGGTGTCATGTGGTACAGCTGTTTACTGGATTTGCTTAATATAAAGACACCCTAATCCGGTATATTAGTGGTGTGTGGTGCAGCCGTTCTCCGGAATTACCCTCAATGCAAATTTGCCTTGACGGTGGCTCCAGCTGTTGACGGAAATTTGGTACTGCACCCCGTGGGTAAATCCGGTACATCAGTGTCAAGCGGTGCAGCCGTTTACTGGATTTACCCGAAATAAAGACACCCTAATCCAGGTATTTAGTGTCACATGGTGCAGCCGTTCTCCGGATTTACCCACAATACAAACTTCCATTGACGAGGCTCCACCTGGTGACGGAAATCTGTTAGTGCACGTCGTTGGTTAACGAATAGTATATAGTGCATTCGTTTACCGGATTTACCCTCAATACACATTTGCAGTGACCGGGTTCCACCTGGTGACGCAAATTTGCTGGCGCACACCATTTTGAATTCCAGCGAATTAGTGGCAAAGGGTTCAGTCGTTTACCGGATTTACCCTCAGACAAATTGACGGTCTCAGAGCCCCCTCTATTGACGGAAATTCGGTGGTGCAGCCCGAGTGCTATTCCGGCTAATGTCATAGACTTTTAGTGGTATATACTTTACGGTCCAAAAAAATCTTTCGCCGTTTTTTTACGAAAGTGCGCGTTTCGACTGTATACGACTCTTTTAGAACGCAATTTGAGGCGCTAGAGCAAACGGTAGCGCGTCCTCACGCACGGTCTCCGAGAAAGCGGCACAAAATCGTTCCCGCAACCGCGCAGTCGTCCGTTTTACGTCAAGACGCGCCCGATGAGTCGCGAGACGGGCCCCACAGCGGACGGGAGAGCATCTGCACCCGCCGGCATGCGGGAGAGACCCCAAAACCACGACACGCGCCGCGATTTCGGAGTTGCGGCGGACGTGCTCGCGCGTCCGCCGCAACCCCATTATAAGTATAGGGAGTGCTAAGGTCAAGCTACCGGGAGGACTAGTTCGAATGGAAGCCTATGGGATGGGTAAATCCAGTTAACGACCCGGGACCACACGGGGCCACACGGGACCACACGCAGCACTTCAGGACCTCAAGGAGTATGAGCAAATTTTGCTAACAGGTAAATCCGGGTATTGGACTCTGTGGTCCCCTATGGAGCTTTCCATTACGTGTCAACCTCTACCAGGCTCTCTCTACTGTGTCTTCAAGTATCATTGGAGGGCTACTCCGCCTGCAGTCTGTCGTCTCGGCTGTAGTTCTAGGGCCCGGTATCACCGACCCTCTCTTCCCTCACACTCCCGGGGTGCTGGCATCGGACGTGCTTTCTCTCTGCGGCTCACACTGGCTCTGTTCAGATTCTGCGCTCCTACACCCCACTCTGCCAGGACGTGTGATCTCTTTCTTTGCTGCTCAGCCTACCTTGGCCTACTGACTCCTTTCTCCTCCCCCTTCACTATTTCTACCTTCTGTCACCTGACTACGTGTTTGCCCACCCACTGCTCTAAACCCACCACCCCTTGCCTGCCTACAGTTCCGAGGTTCCGGGTTGGGTGCTGCCCTCTACTGTTACGTGGGTGTGTGGGCAGTGAGGGTGTTGGTGTTCAACTGTCGTCTTACCTGCCTGGCTGCAGTTCCCTTTTGTGGCCTCCTGGACACAGGGGCGCCACATATATTGCACATGTTTATTGGTTTAACATTAAAAGGTTAAAAGGTATTTCTAGGGACAATTAGTTGTTCCTTAACAAGATTAAATTGGTAGCAATTAATAGAACTGTATATACTCGAGTATAAGCTGAGTTTTTCAGCACTATTTTTGTGCTGAAAAGTGCCCCCCTCGGCTTATACTCGAGTCACTGGGTATTTGCTTGGGGGGGGGGCTGTGAACGGGGGCTGGAGGAGGCAAGAGGGGGCCGTAGTGGCCGCGGGCGGTCACGTGGGGCTGCCCATTAGTGTAATGAATATGCACTGCATCCCCCCGTCCATCAGCGGCGGGGAGAGCGGTGCATATTGCACTACACTGCCCCCATCAGTGATATCCAGACCCCCCTCCTTAGTATCTGTCCTCCAGGCTGCGGCACACATTAAAATAGCAAATATTTTATACATTACCTTTCCGGCGACCCCTTGCTGGCACCGCCGCTCCTCCGGTCTCCCGGCTTCTTCCTGCTTGTGCTGGTGTCATGTGATTGATGCAGCAGCGATGGCGTCATCGCTGCTGCGTCAGCCACAGCAATTCTAAGCCAACACAAGCAGGAAGAAGCTGGGAGACCAAAGGAGCAGCGGTGCCTCCAATGAGTCACTGGAAAGGTAATGTATAAAATGTTTGTTATTTTAATGTGTGCCGCAGCCTGGGGGACAGATACTAAGGAGAGGGGGCTGGATATCACTGCTGAGGGCCTGTATACTACTGCTGGGGGCCTGTATACTGCTGCAGAGAGCCTGTATACTGCTGCAGGGGGCCTGTATACCACTGCTGGGGCCCTGTATACCACTGCTGGGACCCTGTAAACCACTGCTGGGGCCCTGTATACCACTCCTGGGGCCCTGTATACTGCTGCTGGGGCCCTCTATACTGCTGGGGCCCTGTATACTACTGCTGGGGCCCTGCATACTACTGCTGGGGTACTGTATACTACTGCTGGGGGCCTGTATACTACTGCTAGGGGCATGTATACTACTGCTGGGGGCCTGTATACCACTGATGGGGGCGCTATATACCAGGATGGGGGCTATATAACAGGATGGGGGTCTGCTGCATTTCTCACCCTAGGCTTATACTCGAGTCAATACATTTCCCTAGTTTTGGAGGGTAAAATTAGGGGCCTCGGCTTATACTCGGGTCGGCTTATACTCGAGTATATACGGTAGTTTCTACACACATGTAGTGGAAAAACTATTTTTTTAAAAACATAAAAAAATAAAAAAAACCTCAGAGTATATTTCAATGCCTTGAAGGAGATTTTGTATTAGTAGTCCATAACATAGGCTTAACAGGTGGATAGTTTGGACTAAGAGTGGGTCCACACCACTGTGGTGTAGCAGTTCTTCTATTTTCTGTGCTGTTGTACATGCACTATATTCCAGGGTTGTTCAGTGACTTGTTATCCTTGTTTTTAAAATGGTAGATTTCTGTTACTATATTTTTCCTATAGCTAGTTAGTACGTTACCTCAGGATTAGTATCTCAATAATGGAGTCTTACCTGCAATAATTGATGTATGAAGTTTTGTATCCCGTACAACCTCTTAGTGTACACTCTTTTTGTTTGCTGGAGGATTAGGATTGTATATCGTTAATTATGATAATACTAGCTGTGAGCCCGATGCAAATGCATCGGGATTCTAGAATGTGGCACTATTATTTGCATTAATAGCATTATTATTACCATTAATAGCATAATAATTAGCATTAATAGCATAATTATTAACATTAATAGCATAATTATTAGCATTAATAGCATTCATAGCAATATTATTTGCATTAATACCATTATGATTACCATTAATAGCATAATTATTAGCATTAATAGCATAAATATTAGCATTAATAGCATAATTATTAGCATTAATAGTATTAATATTAGCATTAATAGCATAATTATTAGCATTAATAGCATAAATATTAGCAATAATAGCATAATTATTAACATTAATAGCATTAATAATAGCATTAATAGCAATATTATTTGCATTAATAATAGCATTATTATTACCATTAATAGCATAATTATTAGCATTAATAGCATAATTATTAACATTAATAGCATAATTATTAGCATTAATAGCATAAATAGCAATATTATTTGCATTAATACCATTATGATTACCATAAATAGCATAATTATTAGCATTAATAGCATAAATATTAGCATTAATAGCATAATTATTAGCATTAATAGTATAAATATTAGCATTAATAGCATAATTATTAGCATTAATAGCATAAATATTGGCATTAATAGCAATATTATTTGCATTAATAGCATTATTATTACCATTAATAGCATAATTATTAGCATGAATAGCATAATTATTAACATTAATAGCATAATTATTAGCATTAATAGCATTAATAGCAATAATATTTGCATTAATACCATTATGATTACCATTAATAGCATAATTATTAGCATTAATAGCATAAATATTAGCATTAATAGCATAATTATTAGCATTAATAGCATAAATATTAGCATTAATAGCATAATAATTAACATTAATAGCATTAATATTAGCATTAATATCAATATTATTTGCATTAATAGCATTATTATTACCATTAATAGCATAATTATTAGCATGAATAGCATAATTATTAACATTAATAGCATAATTATTAGCATTAATAGCATTAATAGCAATATTATTTGCATTAATACCATTATGATTACCATTAATAGCATAATGATTAGCATTAATAGCATAAATATTAGCATTAATAGCATAATTATTAGCATTAATAGTATTAATATTAGCATTAATAACATAATTATTAGCATTAATAGCATAAATATTTGCATTAATAGCATAATTATTAACATTAATAGCATTAATAATAGCATTAATAGCAATATTATTTGCATTAATAGCATTATTATTACCATTAATAGCATAATTATTAGCATTAATAGCATAATTATTAACATTAATAGCATAATTATTAGCATTAATAGCATTAATAGCAATATTATTTGCATTAATACCATTATGATTACCATTAATAGCATAATTATTAGCATTAATAGCATAAATATTAGCATTAATAGCATAATTATTAGCATTAATAGTATAAATATTAGCATTAATAGCATAATTATTAGCATTAATAGCATAAATATTAGCATTAATAGCAATATTATTTACATTAATATCATTATTATTATCATTAATAGCATAATTATTAGCATGAATAGCATAATTATTAATATTAATAGCATTAATAATAGCATTAATAGCAATATTATTTGCATTAATAGCATTCTTATTACCATTAATAGCCTAATTATTAGCATTAATAGCATAATAATTAGCATTAATAGCTTTAATAATAGAATTAATAGCAATATTATTTGCATTAATAGCATTATTATTACCATTAATACCATAATTATTAGCATTAATAGCATAATTATTAGCATTAATAACATAAATATTAGCATTAATAGCATAATTATTAGCATTAATAGCATTATTATTAGCAGTAATAGCATTATTAATAGCATTAATAAAATTAATAATACAATTAATAGCATTTATTTATTTTTTTTATTATTATTTTTATGTAATTATTTATTATTTTTTATTTATTTTTTGTATTATTTTTTAATTATTTTTTAATTTTTTTTTATTATATTAAATTTATTATTTATTTAAAGTGAGCCTGAGGCTGAGACCCAGTTCTCCTTCAGGTCCACTGAAAGGGCTGATATAATTAGCATATATTTAATTTTTTTATTATTATTTTTATTGAATTATTTATTATTTTTAATTTATTTTTTATTATTTTTTAATTATTTTTTAATTATTTTTTTTATTATTAAATTTATTATTTAGGCTGAGACCCAGCTCTCTTTCAGGTCCGCTGAAAGGGCTGATATAATTAGCATATATTTAATTTTTTTATTATTATTTTTATTGAATTATTTATTATTTTTAATTTATTTTTTATTATTTTTTAATTATTTTTTAATTATTTTTTTTATTATTAAATTTATTATTTAGGCTGAGACCCAGTTCTCTTTCAGGTCCGCTGAAAGGGCTGATATAATTAGCATATATGTATTTTTTTTATTATTATTTTTATTGAATTATTTATTATTTTTAATTTATTTTTTTATTATTTTTTAATTAATTTTTAATTATTTTTTTTATTATTAAATTTATTATTTAGGCTGAGACCCAGTTCTCTTTCAGGTCCGCTGAAAGGGCTGATATAATTAGCATATATTTAATTTTTTTATTATTATTTTTATTGAATTATTTATGATTTTTAATTTATTTTTTTATTATTTTTTAATTATTTTTTAATTATTTTTTTTATTATTAAATTTATTATTTAGGCTGAGACCCAGTTCTCTTTCAGGTCCGCTGAAAGGGCTGATATAATTAGCATATATTTATTTTTTTTATTATTTTTTAATTATTTTTTTATTATTTTTTTATTATTAAATTTATTATTTAGGCTGAGACCCAGTTCTCCTTGAGGTCCGTTTATTTTTTATTTATTTTTTTATTATTTTTTAATTATTTTTTCATTATTTTTTTTATTATTAAATTAATTTGTTCGCATTGAAATACATTAGCGGTGTGTCGGCGATTTTATGGCCGCCGACCTGGTTCTATTTGTCGGCCCTAAAATCGCGGACACACCGCTAATGCATGTGTATGGGCAGTGAGCTCGAATTCTGATTGGTCTGCGTCCAATCCGAAATCGGGCGGACTGCCCATAGACATGCATTAGCGGTGTGTCTGCGATTTTAGGGCCGACAAATAGAACCAGGTGGCTGGCCATAAAATCGGCGACACACCGCTAATGTATTTCAATGGGATCTGAGGTGCTCTTCTGATTGGCTGAGGGCATTAGAGAGCGACCAATCAGAAGAGCAGCTCACATCTCATAGAGATAGAATGGCGGATTTTGCGTCCATTGTATCTTAATGAGAAGTGAAGAGGACGTCGGAGATGGAAGTTGGCGGAAAGAAGACAGAAGACCCCGGGGGCCGGACGAAGAGTCGGAGATGGTGGAAAGAAGAGAGAAGAGCGGCGGGGCCGGAGGAAGAGGACGGCTGGCCCGACGAAGGGATTGTGGATCGGACGGACGATCAGATGACTAAGAAGGCATGTAAGTGATCGACGGGGGCGTTAGGTTAGGGGACGGCGAGGGCTTCGGGTGTAGGGCCTTAGGTGTTAGCGGCGGGAGCTTAGGAGGCGGCGGGGCTTAGGGGATAGGGGCTTAGGTGCGGCGGGGCTTAGGGGGCAGGGGGGGGTAGGGGTTTAGGTGCGGATTCGGGGGTAGGGGGTTAGGTGCGGCTTAGGGGGTAGGGGCTTGCGGCAGAGGGTAGTGGCTGCGGCTGGGTAGTGGCTTAGGTGCGGCGTCGGGGGTAGTGGGTTAGGTGCGGCTTCGGGGGTAGGGGATTAGGTGCGGCAGAGGGTAGTGGCTGCGGCGGGGTAGTGGGTTAGGGCGGCAGGGGGTAGGGACTTGCGGCAGAGGGTAGTGGCTGCGGCGGGGTAGTGGGTTAGGGGGGTAGGGGCTTCGGCGGCGGGGTAGTGGCTTAGGGGTTAGGTGCGGCAGAGGGTAGTGGCTGCGGCGGGGTAGTGGCTTAGGGCGGCAGAGGGTAGGGGCTTGCGGCAGAGGGTAGTGGCTGCGGCGGGGTAGTGGCTTAGGGCGGCAGGGGGTAGGGGCTTCGGCGGCGGGGTAGTGGCTTAGGGGTTAGGTGCGGCAGAGGGTAGTGGCTGCGGCGGGGTAGTGGGTTAGGGTGGCAGGGGGTAGGGGCTTGCGGCAGAGGGTAGTGGCTGCGGCGGGGTAGTAGCTTAGGGCGGCAGGGGGTAGGGGCTTTGGCGGCGGGGTAGTGGCTTAGGGGTTAGGTGCGGCAGAGGGTAGTGGGTGCGGCGGGGTAGTGGGTTAGGGCAGCAGGGGGTAGGGGCTTGCGGCAGAGGGAAGTGGGTGCGGTGGGGTAGTGGTTTAAGGCGGCAGGGGGTAGGGGCTTCGGCGGCGGGGTAGGCAGCAGGGTACTGGCTTAGGGGTTAGGTGCGGCAGAGGGTAGTGGGTGCGGCGGGGTAGTGGCTTAAGGCGGCAGGGGGTAGGGGCTTCGGCGGCGGGGTAGTGGCTTAGGGGTTAGGTGCGGCAGAGGGTAGTGGGTGCGGCGGGTAGTGGGTTAGGGCGGCAGGGTGTAGGGGCTTTGGCGGCGGGGTAGTGGCTGCGGCGGGGTAGTGGCTTAGGGCGGCAGGGGGTAGGGGCTTCGGCGGCGGGGTAGTGGCTTAGGGGTTAGGTGCGGCAGAGGGTAGTGGCTGCGGCGGGGTAGTGGGTTAGGGCGGCAGGGGGTAGGGGCTTGCGGCAGAGGGTAGTGGCTGCGGCGGGGTAGTAGCTTAGGGCGGCAGGGGGTAGGGGCTTCGGTGGCGGGGTAGTGGCTTAGGGGTTAGGTGCGGCAGAGGGTAGTGGGTGCGGCGGGGTAGTGGGTTAGGGCAGCAGGGGGTAGGGGCTTGCGGCAGAGGGAAGTGGGTGCGGCGGGGTAGTGGCTTAAGGCGGCAGGGGGTAGGGGCTTCGGCGGCGGGGTAGGCGGCGGGGTAGTGGCTTAGGGGTTAGGTGCGGCAGAGGGTAGTGGGTGCGGCGGGGTAGTGGCTTAAGGCGGCAGGGGGTAGGGGCTTCGGCGGCGGGGCAGTGGCTTAGGGTTAGGTGCGGCAGAGGGTAGTGGGTGCGGTGGGGTAGTGGGTTAGGGCGGCAGGGTGTAGGGGCTTCGGCGGCGGGGGTAGTGGCTTAGGGCGGCAGGGGTAGGGGCTTCGGCGGCGGGGTAGTGGCTTAGGGGTTAGGGCGGCAGGGGGTAGGGGCTGCGGCGGGGTAGTGGGTTAGGGCGGCAGGGGGTAGGGGCTTGCGGCAGAGGGTAGTGGCTGCGGGGGGTAGTGGCTTAGGGCGGCCGGGGGTAGGGGCTTCGGCGGCGGGGTAGTGGCTTAGGGGTTAGGTGCGGCAGAGGGTAGTGGCTGCGGCGGGGTAGTGGGTTAGGGCGGCAGGGGGTAGGGGCTTGCGGCAGAGGGTGTGGCTGCGGCGGGGTAGGGGTAGGGGCTTGCGGCAGAGGGTAGTGGCTGCAGCGGGGTAGTAGCTTAGGGCGGCAGGGGGTAGGGGCTTCGGCGGCGGGGTAGTGGCTTAGGGGTTAGGTGCGGCAGAGGGTAGTGGGTGCGGCGGGGTAGTGGGTTAGGGCAGCAGGGGGTAGGGGCTTGCGGCAGAGGGAAGTGGGTGCGGCGGGGCAGTGGCTTAAGGCGGCAGGGGGTAGGGGCTTCGGCGGCGGGGTAGGCGGCGGGGTAGTGGCTTAGGGGTTAGGTGCGGCAGAGGGTAGTGGGTGCGGCGGGGTAGTGGGTTAGGGCAGCAGGGGGTAGGGGCTTGCGGCAGAGGGTAGTGGGACGGGACTTAGGGGGTAGGGGCTTGTGGCAGAGGGTAGTGGGACTTCGGCGGCGGTGTACAGAGCGATGGTATACTACAGTCCCATGGGCATACGCGTGTCGGCCCTTAATTGCCAGCGAACATTGCGAGTCGTTGGCGCATGGGCATGGGACTGTAGTATACTATAGCGGTGTACACTACAGTCGTATGCGCTTCTGTGGCTTGGTTAGCGTTGGGTGGCAGCAACTCGCAATGCCCTCTTCGCGGGCATTGCTTTGCGAGGCTGCAACGACTCGCAATGCCCGCTACGCGGCCACGGACAGAGTCCAGGATAAGAAACCCAGGACTCGCTAACCAAGCCACCGGAAGTTGCGCCGCTCCGACGGAAGTCAGTTACGGCAATTATATAATAGATGACTGTAGGATGCTTATATCATAGATAGGGAATATTTTCTCACCTTGCTGAGGGTTTCTAATTTGTTGCTAGTGACCTTTTATAATGTTGTGAATTGTATTTCCCTGTGATAGAGAAGGGGCGTATTGTATGATATCTAGATCAGCTTCTATAGTTCAGCTGTGTTGCTCATAGTATGTGCTCACAAGGTTGTCATTTACCTCCTAATGTGCTGTAGTGTCATACCGTTCTTCCCAATGGTCAATTTGTAGAGGGTACCTGTCCCAGGCGTGGGAGTATGTTGGTTTAATGCTGGCTGTAAATAGTGATAAATCATAAGTGTAGTTATTATCGGGAATATATACTCTTCAAAATGCTGAGTTTCTTTTCTCTCATGCAGTTATATATGTTGTCATAATTGCAGTTACTTATTAGTGCCTATCTTTATTCTTAACTCTTATGTTCACCTACCGTAGAGTATGGTAGAGATATAACCTAAGCTACCTTCATGATAGAGCACAGTGTCTTTCCACGCGCATCAGCTGTACACTGTCTCTGGGTTATGCAGGGCTGCTAGAGTGTTTAATTAGCCCAAGCTCCGGTGTCTAAGTAAACACTTAGGTTTTTTATGTGTCACACCATGTGGTGTTACTCACAGTTGCTGTTGATCTTAAAGGCGTCCCACTGTGGTTCTCTGTTGCATAGAGCGGTGTGCAGGCACCATGACCGGCGGTGCTGCTCCTGTACTCCGAGTTCCACCTGCATCACCGTCACATCACAGTCAGGTGATTAGTTAGGCGGGGCTTGGTTAGCTCAGCTAGCGCTAGCTTGATTGGTCAGCAGGGGGCAGTGTGTGGTACAGATACCAGTTTATCTCAAGGATACCACACATATACTGCAGCTACTCAAGCAGATCAGATGGAAAAAGAGTTACACTTTGGGAACTCTAGATGTGAAATTGCTTTATACAGTTATTGATCACAAAAAAGGATGTAAAGAGACGGAATACTTTCTGAAGAAAGCAGACCGGCTTACGGAGGACCAGATTGACTTCATTGTGAAGGGAACCTGTTTCATCTTGACACACAATTATTTTAAGTATAAGGAGAAGTACTACCAGCAGGATTGGGGCATGGCAATGGGTACAGGCTTTGCCCCATCCTACGCCAATCTATATGTGTGTAATGGGAGGAGTCCAATATATACTTTTTGTAAAGAAATCTAGTTAAATATGTGCTATTATGTGTAATTTGGAATAA
The DNA here is from genome assembly GCA_033576535.1 of Allobates femoralis. Classification (NCBI taxonomy): domain Eukaryota; kingdom Metazoa; phylum Chordata; class Amphibia; order Anura; family Aromobatidae; genus Allobates; species Allobates femoralis. Next base: position 362,000,091 of record JARQOC010000004.1, read on the forward strand.
GGTGTTCCTGGAATTGTTGTATCTGAGTGTTTATATGTTTTTTTTATATAATGGCAAAGTGAGGGTTAATGGAGTTAATGGTAGGTCCAATCATAGAAGACCAACCCTTTTATATGTAATTTCCCTGTTAAGCCCTGTACTCCACCTGATGACGATATTCATTTTTGCAACATGATGTGGGATGTAGAGGGCAAATAAAGGTTTGTTAACCACTTTTCCAAATTTTCCTCTCAATTTTTGCCCTACTGCCTCAGAGCTCCTAATTAGTCTGCCTCAAATTTCTTCCATGTCAGCACAGGTGATGCAGATAACCAGACACAGACCACTATACCACAGGTGGTTACCACACACTGCTATTAAGCACTTAGAAAATTTGGCTGCCTTAAGGATGTGGATAATGGACAGAATTGGCACAAAATTCCAGTCAGCACAGCGTTGGTGCAAATAAACAGACACAGACCACAGTACCACAGGTGGCTTACCAAAAACAATAGTACTAAGCCCTAAAAAGGTATGTTTTAGGAAGGAGTTACTAAACCTACTCTATTTCTTTAGAAAGAAATAGAATCGCTAGCTAGCTAACTAAATAACGAACACAGGATCAGCAGCTTAGGAACTGCAGCAGAAAGACTGTCACTGACCTCAAACACTGATAAAATGGTGATGAGGGCAAATGGCTGGTTCTTATATGGCAAGGACATGTGACAAACCCAGCCAATGACAGAAGCCCTTGTGTGCAAAAAGTGCTATTTGCTTTATGGGTGCTGATTGGATGCCAGGCCGGACCACCCACAGTAATTTTGGGAAAGAGAGACCTGCACTTATCTCTGGTAAATTATCTGACATGAGAGCCAGACACCTCTCCCCCCTCCTGTCCGGCCCGATATGCTAAACACTGACACTCTGAAAACATACAAAAGAAGCATTAGTGCAAATGCACTAGTGTTTTTTGTCACCTGAAGCATTACCGAACATTTGCCGAATTTTCCGACTTTTAAGCAAAAGGTTTGAATTCAAGGTGTCAAATCAAATCGGCCAGGTTACTGCCAAATTTGAAATTGGCAAATGTGTTTGAGCAATATTTGCTCATCACTAATAGTGACTGCTATTGGTGGTTACTATGGCAATGATGACCTCATCGCTTACCATACCGCAGGACTCAGTGTTGTCATATAGTATGACAGCTGAATGACAGTGCTGAGATCTGCAGTATAGTACCGTATATACTCGTGTATAAGCCGACCCGTGTATAAGCCGACCCCCCTACTTTTGCCCCCAAAACCTGGGAAAATCTATTGACTCGTGTATAAGCCGAGGGTGGACCCTAGCACAAGTATACAGCCCCCAGCAGTGTGGTATACACCAGTCCCAGAGGTAGATACAGCAGCCCCAGTGGTAGTATACACGCAGCCCCAGTAGTATATACAGCCCCAGTGGTAGTATACAGGGCCCCAGAGGTATATAGCAGCCCCAGTGGTAGTATACAGGGCCCCAGAGGTATATAGCAGCCCCAGCGGTAGTATACAGGGCCCCAGAGGTATATAGCAGCCCCAGTGGTAGTATACAGGGCCCCAGAGGTATATAGCAGCCCCAGTGGTAGTATACAGTGCCCCAGAGGTATATAGCAGCCCCAGTGGTAGTATACAGGGCCCCAGAGGTATATAGCAGCCCCAGTGGTAGTATACAGTGCCCCAGAGGTATATAGCAGCCCCAGTGGTAGTATACAGGGCCCCAGAGGTATATAGCAGCCCCAGTGGTAGTATACAGTGCCCCAGAGGTATATAGCAGCCCCAGTGGTAGTATACAGGGCCCCAGAGGTATATAGCAGCCCCAGTGGTAGTATACAGTGCCCCAGAGGTATATAGCAGCCCCAGTGGTAGTATACAGGGCCCCAGAGGTATATAGCAGCCCCAGTGGTAGTATACAGTGCCCCAGAGGTATATAGCAGCCCCAGCGGTAGTATACAGGGCCCCAGAGGTATATAGCAGCCCCAGTGGTAGTATACAGTGCCCCAGAGGTATATAGCAGCCCCAGCGGTAGTATACACGCAGCCCCAGTAATGCAGGGCCCCCCCAGGGTCTCTCCGGTCACCTGTAAAGCAAGCTATACTTATCAGTGTCCCGCTCGCACCCGCCGCTGCCGACATCCGCGATCCTCCATCTTCATGCGACTCCTCTTCCTGTTTCCTGTGCGCGTCGCCGGGAATGACGTCATTGCCGGCGACGCGCACAGAAACAGGAAGAGGAGTCGCATGAAGATGGAGGATCGTGGATGTCGGCAGCGGCGGGTGCGAGCGGGACACTGATAAGTATAGCTTGCTTTACAGGTGACCGGAGAGACCCTGGGGGGGCCCTGCATTACTGGGGATGCGGGGGCTGCTGTATACCGATGTATACATCGGTATGTACCGATGTATACATCGGTATACAGCACTGACTCGCGTATAAGCCGAGGGGGGTACTTTTCAGCCCAATTTTTGGGCTGAAAAACTCGGCTTATACGCGAGTATATACGGTAAGTGGTAAGGTCACCATTGCCATAGCAAACACTAATAGCGGTCATTATGGAAACGGTGATCTCATCGCTTACTATGGCGCAGGTTTCAGAGCTGTCATTCAGTGATCAGACACCACAGGAAACAGATGAATGTGTTCTTCCTCCCCGTGGTCTGTTATGTAGCAGAGCTGCATGTATATAGGAAGACAGAAGACCAGGATTGTGGAGGGTGTGAGTGTGGGAAGGGGGTAATAAATATGGAGTCGCTAAGTGTCTCTATGTTTTCATTTATTATAAATTGTTTTTTTGTCTGTGTTTTGTCTTTTTAACAATTTATTTGAGACTCTTAATGGCTGGGGATAACTTGGTCTGACATTAAGAATCTCACGGCTTAATATTAGCTGTCAGGAAAATATGAATTATTTTCATTGTTTTTAAAATGTTTTAAAAGACATCAAGAGCTAGCTTACTTCTCTGCCCCTGTTTCGTTTCTAAGAGTGCTGCATAGATCTACTCTCTACTCCCCCCAGTCAGGAATTTTTGCAACTAAGCCAAGCCATAAACCTGAGCTAAGCTAAAGGCCAGCTGGTTTGCGCTGGTTTTGTATTCAGCATCCTTGTGATATTCCTTTGTCTTAAGTTACAAACTTTTAACGTCAATTTAATAATGCACGTTCATGCCTCCATTTTCATAAATCATATTTTTGAAATGCTTATATTTTTGCGGATTTTAATTTTCTGGAAACTAGTCAGAAACCTGGGAAGTGAGTTCTGACCTTCTGCAAACCACAGGCTTATCATATTTCAAGTCAAACAGCACCCAAAATCATGATGGGAAACATGATGTCTCTAAAGAAAAATGAAGGTTTTGAGAATTGTGGAGAGGGGTGGTTTTCAAAGAAACCAGCCTACATGTGAGGTAAACAAAGTGGGAGTTTATGGTTTTATTGCCTATCACATAAAACCAAAGCATCCATTTTTGCGTCATTCCATCCTGGGACTACGGACACAGCACGACCCTATCGCTGTGTGGAGGAATCATACACCATTTCTGGGAAGCCGCCCTCCCACTGAAACTGAGTTGTCACCGCCTGGCACAGGTTTTGCAATTTCTCATTTAATCCCTTTTGTTTTAAAACGTGTTTATACATATATGTAAATTGTCTCTTTTGTAATATCTTTTATATCTTTTTGTAAACACTGCCAACCTTGTGGAGTAATATTTATAAATTATTAACTTCTTTCTTCACATTCCATGAGCGAGCTATATGCACCTCCTGCATGTTGCCAAACAGGTTACCAATCCACCTTGAAAGAGATCGATGGTGGCAGCATAATTTTTGTATTTATGTGATATTGTGGGCGTGAGGCTGACTGGATCAAGGTTCATATACCTTCCTGGCAGGAATTGGTGGTATATATACATCCCGTCATATCACGTGCCACAGTAGATGACATAAAGTAGACCAGCTACGCTCCTTTTCTTACACTCTGGCAATATTGGGTTTGGCCAGCAGGATAAGAGGGTGCCGGAGAGCTGCAGGTCCTGACTACGTTTTCATGACACCAGCTGAAAATACAAAACTGGTATTAACCCTTTTTTACCCAGTGTTGCATCCTCCACCAGGGCCACTGGAAAAGCCTGGTAAAGTTCCTGGAAATGATGCTACTATGAATGCGCCATTTTCAGGGGCAGCTGAGGGCTGCTATTCTTTAGTGTGAGGGCCCTAAAATCATGGGCCCTCACCCCACTAAGAACACCAGCTCCTAGTTTTACCTTGGCTGGCAATTAAAAATATGGTGGAGTTCACACATTTGTTTTTGCCAGACAAGGTAAAATTACGCAGCTGATGGTGGCAGCTTGCAGCTGTCCACTTTCACTGGGCTGGAGTAAAAAATACTGCAAGCCCCATGCATTTTTTTTTCAATTATTTATTTTTTAACACACTATGATGGCAAATTGGTTGCTATTTACTAATGTGTATGGCAACCAAGCATAATCACCATCCAGATTGACGAAGCACAGTCTGATTACAACAGCCAATCACAGACAATCATGTAGTATATGGCAGCAATCGGGCCGTCATAATGTGTTAAACCAATAATTCCAAAAAAAAGCGTGGGTTTTCGTAGTATTTTTAAGTCTCAGCACAGATAAAGCAGATCGCTGAGAGCTGCCACCCTCAGCTGCCTAGTTATTTTGGCTGGCAAAAAAATGTGTGGGTTTTGCCATATTTTTAATTGCCAGGCAAGCTAAAACAAGGCAGCTGAGGGCTGGTATTCTAAGCATGGCAGGGGCCTTCATTATTGGGTCCTCCATGCTACAGAATAGCAGCCCGTAGAAATCCCTAAAAATGACACATTCATAAGAAATGCCATTTTCAAACACTTTACAAGGCTCTTCCAGCTACCCTGGTGGGGAGTGGCATGCTGGATAATAAGGGGTTAATACCAGCTTTGTATTTTTAGCTGGTATTAAGCCCTAAAATTTTTAATGTCAGACTAAGTTAGACCCAGCCGTTAAAGGAAATCTGACCCCTAAAAATCAGCCCCCAGCCTATTTATACCTGTCCCTGCACCACCAGTATAGCATTGTAGGCATCCCTTTGTGTCAAAAATGGGTATTTGAATAGTTTATAAAACTGCTTTTTTTACCTTCAGATCTGCAGCTTCTCAGTTCTTGAGAATTCACACAGGGCGTTGCCTGTGGCTTCTCATCGCTGCCTGCACATCAATTATTCACGCCCAGATGGGCATGCTAAGGCATTGTGATCTCCCTCTTCCATGGGCGGTATAGTCGGTATGATGCTATTCGCGTCATATCCGGCTATAGTGATGTCGTACACCCATTTGGGTCTTTTGAGGACCTCGCACATGCGCAATGCACATCGCGGAGTCAGCAATACACCCAAACTATCCATATTCAGTGAATGAATCCAAATTCGAACACGGTGGTATTTTTTTGGTTATACACTGGAGCTAGTAAACAAGGGTGTAAAACTAGATGTTGCTGCTAGAAGGCCGTGGGGGGGATCACCGCGCTTAATCCTCCCTAGGGGTTTGTAAAATCTATAGTTGTAGAGGCCCAGTGCACACAAACCCTTTATCAATTGGCTTAAAGGGACCCTGACCCCTCCAAATCACCCCAACTCTATTAATACCTGTCCCTGCACCCTGAAAGATCATTAGCAGCTGTCCATTTGTGTAAAAAAGCATTCAGTAACATTGTGAAAAACACCCTTAGACATTTACATGTCAGGTAGGGATGGGCGAATCTACTCGCTAGGACTCGTTACTCGGCGAGTAGTAAGGGACTCGCAGGACTCGGTACTCTGCGAGTTTCCCAGTGTTTACTCGCACGAGTCCAATGCAAATCATTGGCAAACGCTGACAAAACTAGGATTGCCATTGTTTGCATTAGAATCGGCTACTGTGCCAGTGATAGCAGGGAAACTCGCAAATAACTGCTGTTTCTTTGCGAGCCGAGTCCAGCTGTCTTCTCTGTGCAGCTCCAGGGTCCTAGAGCCCACCTGCTCACAGAGATGATGTAGCAGTGCTGAGATTGTTCTCAGTCTGCTCATTCCCTGTGCATAGACATCTATATCTATGCACAGGGGATGTAGCAGAGAGGACATCGCGTTTTGGACTACGTCGGACGGAAGAGGATTTTTTTAATTAAAGATGGAGTCCCTAATGGCTTTTTTTTTATTTCAAATAAAAAATTTTCTCTGTGTTTTTTTAACCCTTTATTGGAGATTCTTAGTGGCTGGGTCAAAGGTGGCCTGACATTAAGAATCTCGGGCTTAATACCAGCATGTATAACAAAGCTGGTATTAACCCCTTTATTACCCAGCGTGCCACCGCCACCAGGGCCGCTGGAAGAGCGGGGTTCAGCGCCAAAGGATGGCGCTTCAATGAACGCGCCATCTTCTGGGGCGGCTGCGGGCTGCAATTTGCAGCGGGGGGTGCCCAGAAAGCTTGGGCATCCCTGCGCTGCGGATTCCAGCCCCCAGCTGCTTAGCTGTACCTGGCTAGACATAGAAATTGCGCGGAGCCCCACGCATTTTTTTTAAATTATTTCATGAATTTCAGAGTCTCAGAGTCAGAGTCTCAGAGTCAGAGTCTCAGAGTCAGAGTCAGAATCTCAGAGAGTCAGAGTCAGAATCTCAGAGAGTCAGAGTCAGAGTCAGAATCTCAGAGAGTCAGAGTCAGAGTCAGAATCTCAGAGAGTCAGAGTCAGAATCTCAGAGAGTCAGAGTCAGAATCTCAGAGAGTCAGAGTCAGAATCTCAGAGAGTCAGAGTCAGAATCTCAGAGTCTCAGAGTCAGAATCTCAGAGTCTCAGAGTCAGAATCTCAGAGAGTCAGAGTCAGAGTCAGAATCTCAGAGAGTCAGAGTCAGAATCTCAGAGAGTCAGAGTCAGAATCTCAGAGAGTCAGAGTCAGAATCTCAGAGAGTCAGAGTCAGAATCTCAGAGTCTCAGAGTCAGAATCTCAGAGTCAGAATCTCAGAGAGTCAGAGTCAGAGTCAGAATCTCAGAGTCAGAGTCAGAATCTCAGAGTCTCAGAGTCAGAGTCAGAATCTCAGAGTTTCAGAGTCAGAGTCAGAATCTAAGAGAGTCAGAGTCAGAATCTCAGAGAGTCAGAGTCAGAGTCAGAATCTCAGAGAGTCAGAGTCAGAATCTCAGAGAGTCAGAGTCAGAATCTCAGAGAGTCAGAGTCAGAATCTCAGAGTTTCAGAGTCAGAGTCAGAATCTCAGAGTCTCAGAGTCAGAGTCAGACTCTCAGAGTCTCAGTGTCAGAGTCAGAATCTCAGAGAGTCAGAGTCAGAGTCAGAATCTCAGAGTCTCAGAATCTCAGAATCTCAGAGAGTCAGAGTCAGAATCTCAGAGAGTCAGAATCTCAGAGAGTCAGAGTCAGAATCTCAGAGAGTCAGAGTCAGAATCTCAGAATCTCAGAGTCTCAGAATCTCAGAGACTCAGAGTCTCAAAGAGTCAGAGTCAGAATCTCAGAGTCTCAGAGAGTCAGAGTCAGAGTCAGAATCTCAGAGAGTCAGAGTCAGAATCTCAGAGAGTCAGAGTCAGAATCTCAGAGTCTCAGAGTCAGAATCTCAGAGAGTCAGAGTCAGAATCTCAGAGAGTCAGAGTCAGAATCTCAGAGAGTCAGAGTCAGAATCTCAGAATCTCAGAGTCTCAGAATCTCAGAGTCTCAGAGTCAGAGTCAGAATCTCAGAGAGTCAGAGTCAGAATCTCAGAGAGTCAGAGTCAGAATCTCAGAATCTCAGAGTCTCAGAATCTCAGAGTCTCAGAGAGTCAGAGTCAGAATCTCAGAGTCTCAGAGAGTCAGAGTCAGAATCTCAGAATCTCAGAGTCTCAGAGTCAGAGTCAGAATCTCAGAGAGTCAGAGTCAGAATCTCAGAGAGTCAGAGTCAGAATCTCAGAGAGTCAGAGTCAGAATCTCAGAGTCTCAGAATCTTAGAGTCTCAGAGTCTCAGAGAGTCAGAGTCAGAGTCAGAATCTCAGAGAGTCAGAGTCAGAGTCAGAATCTCAGAGAGTCAGAGTCAGAATCTCAGAGAGTCAGAGTCAGAGTCAGAATCTCAGAGTCTCAGAGTCAGAGTCAGAATCTCAGAGAGTCAGAGTAAGAATCTCAGAGAGTCAGACTCAGAATCTCAGAGAGTCAGAGTCAGAATCTCAGAATCTCAGAGTCTCAGAATCTCAGAGTCTCAGAGTCAGAGTCAGAATCTCAGAGAGTCAGAATCTCAGAGAGTCAGAGTCAGAATCTCAGAATCTCAGAGTCTCAGAATCTCAGAGTCTCAGAGTCTCAGAGAGTCAGAGTCAGAATCTCAGAGTCTCAGAGAGTCAGAGTCAGAATCTCAGAGTCTCAGAGTCTCAGAGTCAGAGTCAGAATCTCAGAGAGTCAGAGTCAGAATCTCAGAGAGTCAGAGTCAGAATCTCAGAATCTCAGAGTCTCAGAATCTCAGAGTCTCAGAGTCAGAGTCAGAATCTCAGAGAGTCACAGTCAGAATCTCAGAGAGTCAGAGTCAGAATCTCAGAGAGTCAGAGTCAGAATCTCAGAATCTCAGGGTCTCAGAATCTCAGAGTCTCAGAGTCTCAGAGAGTCAGAGTCAGAGTCAGAATCTCAGAGTCTCAGAGAGTCAGAGTCAGAATCTCAGAGAGTCAGAGTCAGAATCTCAGAGAGTCAGAGTCAGAATCTCAGAGTCTCAGAGTCAGAGTCAGAATCTCAGAGTCTCAGAGTCAGAATCTCAAAATTTCATGAAATAATTAAAAAAAAATGCGTGGGGCTCCGCGCAATTTCTATTTCTAGCCAGGTACAGCTAAGCAGCTGGGGGCTGGAATCCGCAGCGCAGGGATGCCCAAGCTTTCTGGGCACCCCCCGCTGCAAATTGCAGCCAGCAGCCGCCCCAGAAGATGGCGCGTTCATTGAAGCGCCATCCTCTGGTGCTGAACCCCGCTCTTCCAGCGGCCCTGGTGGCGGTGGCACGCTGGGTAATAAAGAGGTTAGGGCCAGCTTTGTATTATCAGCTGGCCCTAAGCCCGAAATTTATGGCGGTCACGCCAATATTAGACATGACCGCCATGAATTTCTATTAAATTGTTTTAAAAAAAACACAACACAGAGAAAATTTTTTATTAGAAATAAAAAAAAAGCCATTAGAGACTCCATCTTTAATTAAAAAAATCCTCTTCCGTCCGACGCAGTCCAAAACGCGATGTCCTCTCTGCTCATCCCTGTGCATAGATATAGATGTCTATGCACAGGGAATGAGCAGACTGAGAACAATCTCAGCACTGCTACATCAGGCAGCAGGCAGGCTCTAGGACCCTGGAGCTGCGGCAGCCAGCACACTCAGCAGACAGGACTCTTATCTGTGCGAGTTTCCCAGCGATTACAGTTGCAAAGTAAACGAGTCCAATGCAAATAAATGACAAAACTAGGATTGCTTCAGGCTGAAGCTTCCGAGACACATCTGCGATTTGTACATCTCACACTACTCGCTATTACTCGCTTCCCCATTCATTAACATTGGACTCGCTAGATTCGCAACGAGTAGCGAGTCCCGGGCTCGGACTCGCTAGAGTCAAGCGATTCCGAGTAATTTAGGATTCGCCCATCACTAATGTCAGGGACTTCTTCACCATGAATAAGTCTCACAGGGCGTTCCCTGTGAGACTCTAAGCCCTCCTGACCCACTCATTATCACGCCCCGATGGGCATGATAATTAATCCTAATCCTCCTCGCCCTGCAGAAAGAATGTAATAGCCGGTGTGATGCTATTTGTGCCACATTCGGTCCTGGTGACTTGTGTACACCCTTTAGGTGTAAGCCGACGTCACCATGTGCATTGCGCATGCGCGGCTTTTCAGCTTACACCTAAAGGGTGTACACATGTCACCAGGGCTGGATGTGACGCAAATAGCGTCACACCGGCTATTACGCCCTTTCTGCAGGATGAGGAGGATTAAGATTAGTTATCACGCTCTTCGGGGCGTGATAATGAGCGGGTCAGGAGGGCTTAGAGCAGAGGTCCCCAAATCCAGGCCTCAAGGGCCGCCAACAGTGCAGGTTTTCAGGATTTCCTTTGTATTGCACAGGGCTTGGAATCATTACCTGTGCAGATGATCACATTAACACCTGTGCAATACTAAGGAAATCCTGAAAAACTGCACTATTGTCGGCCCTTGAGGCCTGGAGTTGGGGACCTCTGGCTTAGAGTCTCACAGGGAACGCCCTGTGAGACTTATTCACGGTGAAGAAGTCCCTGACATGTAAGTGTCTAAGGGCCCTTTCACATCAGCGTTTTTCGTAATTCGCGGCAGATGCAGCGAAAAAAACTGACCGCGGTTTTTTTCGCGGCCGCACCTGCCGCAAGTGCAAGACCGCACTTGCCGCACCTGCCACAAGTCCCCCTATACTTTCTATGGGAAAAACCGCAACCGCGCCGCAAGTGGAACGGTTTATGCGGCAAACGCGGCAGATGCGGTTTTTTCACCGCATCTGCCGCGAATTACGAAAAACGCTGATGTGAAAGGGCCCTAAGAGTGTTTTTCACAATGTTACTGAAGGCTTTTTTACACAAAAGGACAGCTGCTAATGATCTTTCAGGGTGCAGGGACAGGTGTTAATAGAGTTGGGGGTGATTTGGAGGGGTCAGGTTCCCTTTAATATATTCCCTCCACTATACAGTTGTGGCCAAAAGTATTGACAACCCTGCAATTCTGTCAGATAATCACTGACAAAATATATTATGCTGCAAAATTTGTTGGTAGTCTTCAGACTTCATAATGCCATGCACACGGTCAAGCAGTCCAGTGCCAGAGGCAGAAAAGCAACCCCAAAACATCAGGGAACCTTCGCCATGTTTGACTGTAGGGACCGTGTTCTTTTCTTTGAATGCCTCTTTTTTCTCCTGTAAACTCTATGTTGATGCCTTTGCCCAAAAAGCTCTACTTTTGTCTCATCTGACCAGAGAACAGTCTTCCAAAACATTTTAGGCTTTCTCAGGTAAGTTTTGGCAAACTCCAGCCTGGCTTTTTTATGCCTCAGGGTAAGAATTAGGGTCTTCCTGGGTCTCCTACCATACAGTCACTTTGCATTCAGACACCGACGGAAAGTACAGGTTGACACTGTTGTACCTTCGGACTGCAGGACAGCTTGAATTTGTTTGGATGTTAGTAGAAATTAGTCTTTAAACTTCTTGATGACACTGCGCACGGTAGACACAGGAATATTCAGGTCTTTGGAGATGGACTTGTAGCCTTGAGATTGCTCATGCTTCCTCACAATTTGGTTTCTCAAGTCCTCAGACAGTTCTTTGGTCTTCTTTCTTTTCTCCAAGCTCAATGTGGTCCACACAAGGACACAGGACAGAGGTTGAGTCAACTTTAATCCATGTCAACTGGCTGCAAGTGTGATTTAGTTATTGCCAACACCTGTTAGGTGTCACAGGTAAATTACAGGTGCTGTTAATTACACAAATTAGAGAAGCATCACATGAGTTTTCTAACAGGTCCAATATTTTTATCCACCCCCTTTTTTATGTTTGGTTTAGAATTATATCCAATTTGGCTTTAGGACAATTATTTTTGTGTTTTTTCATTGAAGACAAATTAAATGAAGATAATAATACCAAAAAATTTGTGATTACAATCATTTTCAGGAAGAAACTGAGTATTATCTGACAGAATTGCAGGGGTGTCAATACTTTTGGCCACAACTGTATCTCTAAAATTAGTATAGATTGTGCTGGTTAACCGTTCACTGAATGTTTATTTAAAATATACAATATTAAAATATTTAAAAAGTAGACACATGAAAATGTGTAGGTATTCATTTTCCTATATAGAGAAGATTCTCTTTCTAGATGTGTTCCATATGCAATCTTATGTATTGGATCCCAGTCTTTAGTTAGTTGTTGTTCTTTATATCCGTATCTGGTATCTAAAAACTATATATGGTATATAAATTTCCACGCCAATTTTGAGTGATTGAACCTAAAATTATGTGACTTCTTAGGCTGGGGTTCCACATAAGCCCTCAGTCCGTTTTTGGCTTCAGTTTTCTCATTTTTTTTTTCTAAGTCCAAAAACTGACAGAAAACGGATTGGATGTAATAAACACCCTGTCCGTTTTTCTCTGGAGCTCCAAACATTGCCCTGTCCGTTTTTGAGTCAAAAACGTTGCTAGCAACGTTTTTGGCATCAGTTAAAAAACGCATGCGTTTTCATGCGTTTTTTTTAACATGGGGCCCTATGGGAAACGCATGCGCGAACGCATGGCATATGCGCACTTGCGTTTGCGCATGTGTTCGCGCATGTGTTTTTTTAATGAAAAGTCCAAAAACGTTCAGGAGTGCAGGAGGCTCAAAAAGCACCCAGAAAAAAACGGATTGGTGATGAAAATCACTTCCAAAAACGGATTTCTATGTGGAACCACAGCCTTACCTCTACGTATTCTTCTCAATAGAGGGTTTCTTGGTACTGTACGTGATGTGATATGTAAACTGTACATGTATGTGATATGTAAACTGTAAGTGTATGTGATATGTAAATGAAGGAAGAGAGATGTAAGAGACTATATGGTGGGTTGCAAGGATGGTATAATAGTTGAGTGGTGAGATGTGTATTAATAGGTTTTAACTGTTTACCTGATCTTATTCTATGGTTCAGCAAAATGGTGTCCAAAGCTGATCACAAATGTATTGAATTCGCACAGAGTAAATTTCAAAGAAATCCAAATTCTGAATTTTTTTTTTAATTTAAGTTAAATTTAATTTCCCTAGAATATATTTTCTAATCTTTCCAGGAAAATTAAGCATTTAGCGCCTGCTAACCTATGAATTGTTGGAAATCCCTAAGTTCCTTCCATCATTCCAATATAACTAATGTGTGCTATTGAAAATAACCATGTAAATATAGTTTGCAGTTTGAATTAGTTTTTTCTGAGTTGTTTCTGAAATCGAACATTAAATATTAGTAATAAAATTTTACCACATGTATATATAGCTACATATAGAGATTAAGATATATAGATTTATATATATATACAAACTGGCAATCAAAATGAGAGAACAATGTATGATCACTTGATTTTCTCAGACAGAATGTAATCTCCATGAATCAACATTTGAAGGTTTTTGGTTAAGGAGTACACCATTTCACTAGAACAGTTTTTCCGAAATAACCAAAGTTTATCAACTTAAAACATTTATTTTACACAAAATGTGATGATCATAATTGGAGAAAGGCAATGACTGTAGCACAGAGAAAGATTAAAAACTAAATTTTGTGAAGATTACAACAGTCACCAATCAGTAGGAAGTGTACAGGCCTTTACTTTGAATAAAGTCAGCACATCTGCAGCCACAGTATATCACTAGTCTCTCACACTGCTCTGTGGTGATTTCGGTCCACTCTTGTTCCAGTTTCTTCTACAATTCTGTGACTGTTGTGGATTTCTTGGCCATAACTTTGTCACCATATATTTTCCAGAGGTTTTCTATTGGATTTAGATCAGGACTCTGCGCTGGCCATGTCATTTTTTTCAATGGTTTCTGTTTCAAGGAACTGCTGTTCCCTTCTTGCTGTGTGATAGGGGGCATTGTCCTGCATCAAAATTGCTTGCTTATTAAAGGGAACCAACCACCCCAAATGACCCCCCCGGACTGTTAATATGTGTCCCTACACCCAGCACACATATTTGGGGCTATCGTTTTTGCTAAAAAAACTGTTTAGTAGAAGCTAAGATATAGCTTTATGAAGTTTAATAAATCAAGCCGAATGGGTGTTACCTAGTGCAGTGTTCCTGTGCCTGTCAGCCTCCTCTCCCCTCCTCCCTTCAGTGAAGCCCTTCTGTGTTGCCGAAAATGGCCTGCCCGTCTGCTGCTGCCTGATAAATTATGCACGCCCATCTCTGCACCTAAGAGCCTGGCCGCGTCATGAAGGGGGCGGGGCTCCGGCATGACGCGATCTAGCCCCGCCCCCTTCATGACGCGGCCAGGCTCTTAGGTGCAGAGATGGGCGTGCATAATTTATCAGGCAGCAGCAGACGGGCAGGCCATTTTCGGCAACACAGAAGGGCTTCACTGAAGGGAGGAGGGGAGAGGAGGCTGACAGGCACGAAGAAATGCACGAGGACAAAGCTAGGGAACACCCATTCGGCTTGATTTATTAAACTTCATAAAGCTATATCTTAGCTTCTACTAAACAGTTTTTTTTAGCAAAAACGATTGCCCCAAATGTGTGTGCTGGGTGTAGGGACACATATTAACAGTCCGGGGGGTCATTTGGGGTGGTTGGTTCCCTTTATGTGCTGATTGCAAGTGAGGAAACATGTGCTGTTGAAGAAGGTTCTGATACACCCTTACATTCACTTGCCATGTAGCAGTATGAGAGGTCCCATCCCTGCAGCAGAAAATATTTCCCAAATCATGTCATTTCCTCCACCACCTTTCACTGTCTTCTTTACACACCTTGAGTTTAGTCTTTCTCCAGTTTGTCGATAAACATAATGTTTCCCATCAGACCCAAATAAATGTAACTTGTTTTCATCACTAAAATGGACTGTGGACCACTTATCCTCTGTCCACACAACATGCTCCTCTCCAAAAGTGAGTGTAGCCATTTGATCCTTTAGTCACTGCAGAGTGAACTTTCAGTCCAAATACTCTCAAACATTGTGACACTGTAAGACGAGATAGATCCTTACTCTGTTCAGTACTGAACTGGCGAGCTATTCCAGCTGCAGTGTTGAAATGATTACCCATGGAGAGTCTCTGCATTATCCTTTCCTCACTTGCCTTTGTCTTTCAGGGCCACCAGCCTTCTTGGGGGACTTTAAAGTGTTTGTGATGTTGTAAAGATGCAATATAACAGTCAAATGAACACTGCACACTCACAATGTAGTTCAAGTGCAGGTGGTGGTTTATTCTGTTATTTTTGTGCAAAAAAGACAGGTGCGACAGTGGAGCTGACGTTTCGACCACTAATCTGTGGTCTTTTTCAAAGCGTCACTGTGGGTAAATACAAAGACAATACTGTAGGACACGGATACATGGATATGTACAAAAATTTTCATGTGGCAAATGTTGTCAAGGTTGACAACCAGTAAAGAGACAAGAATTAGTCAAAGATTGGAATTTCTATGTTATACTGATGCAAGGAATCATAGAGTATACTATCTGTCAAAGAATTTTGAAGGTAGTATGTATTAGGACTAAGAGAAAGATTGGTGATGTAATCAAGTAGATACCTTTACTCCTTATGGCACCTATAGAGACCCTTCAGCATGTCTATAGGTAGGAACTTGTTCAAGTACCAATATGTTTAGTTATTAGGTGTAGGTCCACTTTAGTTGCTGTGAAAAGACCTGTGTCTTTATATAAGGTCTTAAATGCTACCAGTGTCCCTTAGTATAAGGTGAAACAAATTACCTCAATATAATAGAAGAGTGAAGAGGGTTGTCTCTATTATGTAAGTGTTGTAAGGAGTAACCCCCTGTATAAGGTTGGTTATGAGCACTGTAATATAAAGCACTCTTTAGAGAGAGTCTTTTGAATATACTTTTCTTAGGGAGTCTTTGGAGTTAGTAGTCCTTGCCTCAGTGGTGCTGTTGCCTGCGCTTCCTGCACCTAGGCAGAAGAGAGAGCCTCTGTGTGAGCGGCGGTGTTTTATGCACTGGAAAGCGTTCATGTGACCAGAAATGATGTCACACACTTTTGATGCAATATTCTAGAAAAAACAGACTTGAAAGGACCAACTTCTTTTACTATGGCCGATAGGATGACCCCTTATGCTTTCATGAGGACAACCTACTGCTGGAGAGTTTCAGTGACTTTGGAATGGCACAACATTTTTACAAAGTGAGTGCAAACTGGAAAGTTAAGCTGCTTTTTAAATCGGGTTTGTCAGATAGTTGAGGAAATTAGCACCAGGTGCCAGTTTAACACGAAGGACTTGCAGGTTTCTGAAAGTGTTCTCTAATTTTGATCAATGTTCTTTTTTATTTATCTCATTTACATTTTTATTTTGTGTTTTAAAATATCGTATTTTTCCTTTTATAAGAGGCACTTTTTTTCCTCCAAGTTTTGGAGGAAAGTGGGGGTGCGTCTTATAAAAGGAATATAACATTCTAGCATCCTCAGTTGCTGGGGAGGGGGAGACAGCAGTGAAGTGGGGACAGAAGTGACAGGGAATGGTCCCTGCTGAAGAATCCGGGGCGGCAGCAGCACCACGTGTCCCCGGCTCATTAACTACTTAGATATTCACTTCACTTGCTCCCAGTCTCCACCCACCTCTCTGCACTGAAGACAGCGAGGAGAGGTGAGAGCACGGGGAGCAGGAGAAGCTGCTTAGCCGGCACACATGGTCTCTCCCCAGCTTCCTGCAGTGGCTGGGGATATTGTGTGCTGGAGAAAGTGAGAATGCAGGTGCCGGGGGGTTCAGCTGCAGCAAGTGAAGGAGCACTGAGCTTTGTGCTTTGTGCTGCGATGGAGACAGGGGTAGAGCAGATCGGCACCTTATCACAGGCACCTTATCACAGGTACCTTGTCACAGGTACCTTGTCACAGGTACCTTGTCACAGTGTCCTGGCCTCACTCCCTCTGCTCTCTGTAATGTGTCCTCCTGCTGAGCCCTGCCCTGTGCAGAAATCCAGGAAGGTCGGTCGGGTCTGCAGTTCAGGAGCTTCAGTCTATTAGAGCAGGGCTGGAGCCTGCATAACACCAGTGTACAGCTCCTGTATCTACATCCTGCATCTATAGGTCAAGCTCTGTAGTGGTGACTTGTAATTACCGTGTTTCCCCGAAAGTAAGACCCTGTCTTACATTAAATTTACTCCCAAAAGTCCCACCCTGCCTTACTTTTGGGGGAGGTCTTACATTGGCAAAAAAAAAAATGACAATTTTTTTTTTTAACAATAATACGGTATCCCCTGCAGCCTCCCATACAGTATCCCCTGCAGCCTCCCATACAGTATCCCATGCAGCCTACCATACAGTATCCCCTGCAGCCTCCCATACAGTATCCCCTGCAGTCTGCATCATCCCCTGCAGTCTGCATCATCCCCTGCAGCCTCCCCTGCAGTCTGCATCATTCCCTGCAGCCTGCATCATCCCCTGCAGTCTGCATCATCCCCTGCAGCCTCCCCTGCAGTCTGCATCATCTCCTGCAGTCTGCATCATCCCCTGCAGTCTGCATCATCCCCTGTAGCCTCCCCTGCACCGTAGCCTCCCCTGTAGCCTCCCCTGCAGCCTCCCCTGTACCGCAGCCTCCCCTGTACCGTAGCCTCCCCTGTAGCCTCCCCTGCAGCCTCCCCTGTACCGTAGCCTCCCTTGTAGCCTCCCCTGTACCGTAGCCTCCCCTGTAGCCTCCCCTGTAGCCTCCCATACTGAGCTGCCCTGTGTGGACCCCCACTCTGCACACACACAGCCCCATATGGCACCCATACAATACCGTACACACACACTCAAACACCCACCCACACACACACACAAACACCCACCCACACACCCACACACACACGGTTTCGGTACACAGTACCGGTACTTACCGTTACTTTTCCTCACTTTCAGTTTCCTCTGCGGTGCCGGTGATGAGTCTGCTGCATGAGACGCTGGACCAATCAGGAGCGAGCCTGCTGGCTGGTGACGTCGCGGCTGATTGGCCAATCAGCAGCTCGAGCTGATGGCCAATCAGCAGCGAGCCTGTGACGTGCAGGCGGATCGGCCAATCAGCATCGAGCTGAATCCCGGGGCTGGACGCACGGCAGGCAGGGGCTGGCAGCCAATCACCGGAGGCGGATCTCGGCCAGCACATGAGGAGGCTGGACGGAGGGGGCCTGACAGCGGCAGCGGCGGAACAGCGGCAGCGGCGGTAAGCTCCATAGTGACCCCACCCATTGGCGGCCTTACCCTCCACAGTGACCCCACCATAGGCAGCCTTACATTCCCCGCGACCCCCCCGAAAGTGGCCTTACAATCGGGGGGTGCCTTACATTGGAAACTCCTGGGCACCCCCCTACCCTGCCTTACTTTCGGGGAAACACGGTAGGAGACAGAGGCTGGAGCATCGTATTTCAGCACAGTGTTCAGACCCCCTCCCTGGCCCTCCCTCTTTACAGTACATCACATCAGAACTTTATATGCAGACTGGCCACAAAGCAGGACACATTAAAGTGAGTGCACATGGATGTGTAACATAACCACTAATAAAGTAAAGTTAACACAACAATACTGTGCTTAACTAGAACTCCAAGCATGCTATAGGATCTACAGTACATGCTGGGAGTTATAGTTCTTAAAGGGATTGCTACTACATGAACAAATCCCTTCTCATTCACCTTGTTGGCCCTTGTAAAAGTAATATGGACCATACTAAGGCTGTGTGCTCATGGTCGGGAGAGCTGCATGTTGGACGCGGATCCTCCGGACCTGTGAAGCCACGGGTGGCCGCAGGGAGACCGCAGCCGTCCTGTACTCACCATGTGCAGCGGGTGCAGGGCGGCTTCTCCCTGCAGTCACCCGATGGAAGCCGCTTCCGACTCCGCAGCATGAAATAAACATGCGGAGGGGGAACCGGCAACCCGCACCGCAGCTGTCAGATCACTGCGGGTGGGTTAAGCATAGTGAGGATGGGATTTCTACATATCCCATCCACTATGCTTGTACTGTACTACGCAGCATTTTGGACACAGCAGCACGACGCTGCGTCCAAAACGCTGCGTATACTGATCGTGTGCACGCACCCTTCCCCCCATGCTGCAGCAGTTCCAACATTGTCAGAAGTTGCATATTCATGTCCCATTAATATGAGACTCAGCCCTCCGACAAATCAGTGCTGGCGTCTGTCTCCCCGCCATCAGACACTGGAGCAGAAGTCATTGGTGTTGCTCACATGCTGCACCTGCATCCTAAGGAAACAGACACCAGCGCTGACTGGTCGCAGGGCCTGAGTGTCATATCAAAGTCATTTTTTGCTACAAATATTTTTTTCCCTATTTTCCACCTATAAAATCTGAGTGCGTCTTATAATCCGGAGCGTCTTATAAAGCGAAAAATACGGTACATTAATTTTATGAAATAGGCTTAAAGAGTACCTGTCACCCCCCTAGTGCATGGCAGACTAAATTCAGTACTGAATGCAGCATGTCTGCTGCATTCAGAGAAGGAGTCCACATGTCTATAGCCCCTTGTAAGCATGAAAAAAAACTTTAGAAACCTTACAGTTAAGAGGTCGCCTGGGTGGGATCTTATTAAAAGGTCCTCGCCCCTGGTACTGTCCTCCCTACCTCCTCCTTGTGTATTCTGCCCCATCTATGTGTCTGCCACCGCCTCCTCTTCTCCTGGGTCTGCCCTCTTATTCTGCTTGTGACATCACAAGGAGCAGGAGAAGAGGAGGGCAGACCCAGAAAAAAAGGAGGCGGTGGGCAGACACATAGAAGGGCGGGACACACAAGGAGGAGGCAGGAAGGACTGTGCTAGCAGCCAGAACCTCTTAATAAGATCCCACCCAAGCTTAACATTATTCCAAACCATTAGCGGTTTTCACTAACCCCAGCACTAAGCATAAGGGTAGAGTTGTTGAGGTGCCGGCCATAGAGGATTGCAGATTAGCCATGGCTTTGGTGAGATTGCCCCTACCGTGTCCTCAGTGCAAAAGTTTAGTTGTGTTACCCTCATCAAGGGTCAAGACAGTCAATGAGTCAATAATTCTTGCAAACAGTTCATGTGGCACCCCTTTGGGGGTTTGCCACAGGATCCACTGGTGCAAGGAGAGAATTACACCTTGGTTCGCACAGCACACGACACCTTCCACCCCAGACCTGAAGGGGGAGCTCCACTGGCTGCCTTAAGTCAGTTCCCCTTTAAAACATCCAGACCTGGGGGGAGGAGTTATTCAGTCCCTTTAGTCAGTTTCAGTTAGTGTTGGAGAGAGCTGGAGTGAGGAGCTGGTCGCTGGGAAGGATCCAGGCCCAGGAACAGGGACCACTAATCGCTGTGTCGCACCCTAGGGAAAGGGTCAGAGGCAAGTGGAGGAAACAGGGAATCAAGAAAGGTTACCAGTTAATATAGCCCATTAGTGTACCTAGACACCGGAGTCCGACGCTGCTATCATTTACTGTTACAGCAAAAGCCCGGAAGACTCAGGAGAAGTTCACCCCTGAAGAGAACAAGGAAGAGACGCTAAAACTGACCAAGTACAGGACCAGGGGCCATAGGAGAAACAGGGACCCCGCAGAAGGACCTCATTGTCAGTTTAGAGCATAGCCCAGAGAGGGAGAAGAAGCGGTGGGTTCAGGCACAGGCAGGACTCATCCCAAACCACAGAGCACAAACACAGAGGAGGCCTCATAACTTTCTAAGGTGGAAGTCCCAAGTTGCACCCGGGACCTGGTTATTTCTCTGGACCTATTACCTTGTCACCAGTAAAAGGTACGAAACAACGATCACTGTGTGTGTGCCTGCTTAAACGCCGCATTTCACTGCCTTGTCTGCAGAGACGCGACTACTACTCCCCTCATCCAACTCCGTTGCCCTGAAGTAAAGCTCCACTTGTGGGGGGCTGTACCACACTCTGCTGCACCCACCATCACCTCAGCCGCCGGCTGCAGTGCTGGTATACCCGTTACCAGGTACCATAGGTGGTGTCACGTTACCAATCCCCTATCCCCCTACCATTCCCCACCATTGAGGGTCCAGGGCACGGGATCAGGGACCGACCAGCCGTGATTCCCCATCAAAGCCGCCATTAGCCCAGGTACCCGAGTACCCCCTACCCTGTCGAATGCCTCATTCATCACTTAGATAGTCTTATGAAACATGGTCACACAGCTTACACTTTACTCTTTTTTCTGACTATTTACATTGGTAAAATTTGCTGCAGACTGCTTCCCTCATCCTGACACCTCCAGATGTCCCTCAACAACACTGTAGCCTGTTATGAATTTATGTGGTATGTCTGCTGGCTCCAACCCTAGCCCACTGATGGGGATCCATCCATAGGGGCCACCACTAGACAAAGTTCCTACCCAACTTGCACTGTGGAAACCCGGTCACCTGAGTTTTTGCCAAGGTCCACAGAACTGGCACTGGAGGAAGCAGCTGCATGGGATCTTGCCAATGACAGGGAACAAGCACCAACATCAAGAGGAATACACTTACTTTTTGTTCCGGTTCGCAACCTGATACCAGGCCCTAATCCCAGAGTGACCGAAAGGGTCCAAACAAATCATAAATGGTAGCAGTCCTTGTTTTAGCTCTTTTTTCCCTGGGACTCTCCTGAGACTAACCCGCGGGTCTTTTTTTGTTAACTAGGTCCCAACACTTCAGAATAAATACAATTAACTAATTATCACTATTATTGAAAACTTCCATATTCAAAGGGTCCGGGAGCAGTCTTTTCTTTGGCTGTTAGATGTTTACACTCATTTGATTAGACATATTAACTCTGTTACATAAATGCAATATACACATATAACGTACACTTCCAAGATTTTGTTTTTGTCTTTGAAAATAACTTACATGAAGCTGGAAACCCCCTACCTGCCAAAATAATTGAACCAGTAGGAGGCAGTACTGGAGGAGGAGGATATGCGACTAGGTTGTGTAGGTCAACAAGTTGGAGGAGGTAACCAACACTTGTTTTTTCGTATCTTGGTTTTTTCGCACTTTTTTTTTTATTTTTGGATTTCTTTAGGAAAATTACTTAAATTAGGCTATTTTCTTATTGCTTTTATTCAGTAAATAACTTACATAAAGATAGAATCCCTCCCCCCAAAAAGAAAACATTTGGTTCCAGGAGGTGGAGGTCCAACACTCATTTTTTCATTGTATTAAATTTTTTGATTACTCTCTTTTATTGAGGCTACATTACATTTGGAATGGCAAATAAAGTATACCAATGTTTGGTTGTGGGTGGTCTAGTCAATCTTATGAACTGACATGTCCTGTGTAATCCAGAACTTGATCATTTTAATGAAAGTGGATTTGTTCATCATAGATGAGGACAAACGGATGCGCCTGTCTGTGATGATCCCCCATGCCAAGCTAAATACACTTTCGGACAGTTAATTTGGGGTAGAAGAGGTCACCACCTCCGAGGCATATTGGGGCCTCACAGGCCATGTATCCAATTTCAAGACCCAAAGGTTAAATGGCACAGATCCATCAGTTAGTAGTGATAAATGTCTGAAACATTTGTTTCCACCATGATGAAGAAATGCCTCCCTCTAAAGGCCACTTCACACACACAGATATCTGAGTCCAATATCTGAACAGATCTCTGGTTGCAGTGAAATCATGGATACATTGCTCTGTTGTACACAGCCACAAAATGGAGCAATGTATCCATTATTTCACTGCAACCAGAGATTGGTTCAGATATTGGACTCAGATATCTGTGTGTGTGAAGTGGCCTTAATACGCATTGAAGCAGTTGTATTGCCAGATTGTATGGCATACTGCAGATGAATTGTTGCCACATTGTGACCATTATGACCCTTCCTTCCGAGGTGGTGTCAGTGTAACAGCTGCATTGACCTTTTCCTCATCTGCCTTGTTCTTCCACTGAGCCCTTACTGTCCTGTCTGGTGGGAATGCCATAAGTTGATCCTCTACCAAAAAGCACTTATATACATGCATTTTACAGTCCTGCTCTAGTGGTGACAGTAATTGGTGACTGTAATTTTTCTATTTTTTTAGTTTTTAAAACATTATTGTTAACTGTTCAGTTTAATTGACATACTGTATAACGTTATTTTGCATGTCAGTACAATAATATAAATACATTTAATACGGGTATGTGTGAATTATGGCTTTTAAACTCTGGCAAACCAACTGACTTTTTAGGCAGAACCTAGTTTAGGAAATGTTTACATTTCCTCAGCCAGCATCTCCTCGGCCGGAAGGTAGAATGCTCTCCACAAGGAAAATAGCTATTCCCCCAGAACCCGTCTTATCCTCTCATACAGTCCTACACACTGCAGTGATTGGGGACAATTACCCCAAAATGCAGCATCTGCACTTTGGGGTTCTGATTTGGCACAAATCCTAAGTCATATTAAAAACTGTAAAATATAAAAGGGTGGGGGACAAGAGGCGCAATAGTGCCCTATCACTAGTGACACTAATCGTAATGGGGTGGTGCTGAGAAGCCACTCACCTGATGCAGTTGTGATCCCCACAATTGGTTTGAAGGCGTTTAGGAAATATTATTCCAAGCTGCTGCAGGACCTCCACCGACCACTGAACAGTGGTTATAATCCAGAAAGATGATGGGAGTATAGGTGTATCACGATCCGCGCTGCTCCAGGGCTTAAAAAACTCACCAAAGAGTCAGTCAGATTTCCATCCTTTATTCTCCTTCTCCTACGCGTTTCGGCGCCTAGCCTGGCACCTTCATATCCCTGGTGAAGGTGCCAGGCTAGGCACCGAAACACGTAGGAGAAGGAGAATAAAGGATGGAAATCTGACTGACTCTTTGGTGAGTTTTTTAAGCCCTGGAGCAGCGCGGACCGTGATACACCTATACTCCCATCATCTTTCTGAAGTCATATTAAAAGGCATGTTAAAGAGTCAATTATGACTTTTAGGATTGCTATCTTTATTAGGTGGCACTAGAGTTCGTTTACTTCCTCACTGAAGTGACAATTTGCATTTTTTGTGAAATTTTAAAACAGTACAAAGGATGTTAGACATCTTCTGCCTGTCTTTTTGGGCTTTGCAGACTTCTTTATCTTCTTTATTTCGTTTGTGATACCTGTCAAGCGAAAGATGTCAAAACAATGGTCAGATCACTTCTTTTACCGCCTTGTGTCTTATAAAAAGCAATTTAAGCTCAATCACACTCAATGAATATGAACAGAAAGATGTGTTTACACATAACACATACAGTATATATATATATATATATATATATACATATATATATAAAGGTATGCATACATACCGTATATACTTGTGTATAAGCCGACCCGTGTATAAGCCGACCCCCCTACTTTTGCCCCCAAAAACTGGGAAAACTTATCGACTCGCATATAAGCTGAGGGTGGACTCCAGCACAGGTTAACAACCCCCAGCAGTGAGGTATACAGCAGCCTCCCCAGTGGTAGTATACAGCAGCAGCCCCAGTGGTATATACAGCAGCAGCCCCAGTGGTAGTATACAGCAGCCCCAGAGGTATATGCAGCCCCAGAGGTATATACAGCCCCAAAGGTATATGCAGCCCCATATGCAGCCCCAGAGGTATATGCAGCCCCAGAGGTATATGCAGCCCCAGAGGTATATACAGCCCCAGAGGTATATAGAGCCCCAGAGGTATATGCAGCCCCATATGCAGCCCCAGAGGTATATACAGCCCCATATGTAGCCCCAGGAGGTATATGCAGCCCCATATGCAGCCCCAGAGGTATATACAGCCCCATATGCAGCCCCAGGAGGTATATGCAGCCCCATAAACAGCCCCAGAGGTATATACAGCCCCATATGCAGCCCCAGAGGTATATAAAGCCCCAGAGGTATATGCAGCCCCATATGCAGCCCCAGAGGTATATACAGCCCCAGAGGTATATGCAGCCCCATATGCAGCCCCAGAGGTATTTACAGCCCCATATGCAGCCCCAGGAGGTATATGCAGCCCCATATGCAGCCCCAGAGGTATATACAGCCCCATATGCAGCCCCAGGAGGTATATACAGCCCCATAAACAGCCCCAGAGGTATATACAGCCCCATATGCAGCCCCAGAGCTATATACAGCCCCAGAGGTATATGCAGCCCCATATGCAGCCCCAGAGGTATATACAGCC
Source organism: Allobates femoralis (assembly GCA_033576535.1). Lineage (NCBI taxonomy): Eukaryota > Metazoa > Chordata > Amphibia > Anura > Aromobatidae > Allobates > Allobates femoralis. The sequence continues at coordinate 362,024,904 of JARQOC010000004.1, forward strand.
CCATATGCAGCCCCAGGAGGTATATGCAGCCCCATATGCAGCCCAGAGGTATATGCAGCCCCATATGCAGCCCCAGAGGTACATACAGCCCCATATGCAGCCCCATGAGGTATATGCAGCCCCAGGAGGTATATGCAGCCCCAGGAGGTATATGCAGCCCCAGGAGGTATATGCAGCCCCCCCATCTATATACAGGCCCCCCCCGCCACAATCCTGTAAAGGAAGAGATTAGTATACTTATCCCTCCGCTGTCCCGCCGCCACCGCCATCACGCTCCTCCATCTTCATCCAGCCATAACCCTAGTGTTCGATTCAATTGGTCGAATTTGCGGTGTGTGTTCGTCGAATGTTCATCGAACATCATCAAACGCTAATGAATGAGCTGTGCGGGGCACTTTCACTTCCACAATGTTTATACATACATTGTGGAAGTGAAATTAAGTAAAAGAAAGGGTTAAAAATAAAAAAAATCTCTATGCTCTATGCTCACCAAATAGGTGAACATAGAGATTTTTTTATTTTTAACCATTTCTTTTACTACATTTCACTTCCGCCATGTATTTATATACATTGCGGAAGTGAAAGTGCCCCGCACAGCTCATTCATTAGGCGGAAAATGCAGCAGTCGAAGCATTATCGAACACAACCTCGAACTGCCGAATTTGAAGCTAATTGTTCGCATTCGTCGAATGACTTGAACACCGCCCAAAACAGCTCGAATTTGAGATTGGCGAACAATTTTAATCGAACACCGCTCATCTCTAGCCTCTATACACTTATGAAGATATAGTATTGCACTAAAAAACAGACATTTGCAGCTAGAATAATCATTTACCACATTAACAATGTATAGAGTGTATTTCTGATTCATTTAATGTTAGCTGCATTGAAAAAAAATGTGCTTTTCTTCAAAAAATAAGTACATTTCTAAATGACCCCAAACTTTTGAATGGTAGTATATATATATATATATATATATATATATATATATATATATATATACTCATATATGCACTATAAGTACATTTCTAAATGACCCCAAACTTTTGAATGGTAGTATATATATATATATATATATATATATATATATATATATATATATACTCATATATGCACTATATATTCAACTTTCGCAAAAAAAATAAAACATTTGTAATGGCACAGCCAGAGTCCAGGCCTAAATTGAATTGAAAACCAGTGGGTTAAACTGACGAGGGCTGTACACAGGATGCCTAATCTTCTGGTACCTTTTGGGAACTGACGAATGTTACTCCGTGTGAAATACTGATTGCAAGAGATTGCAAGATGGCCGGTTGTAATGCAAATTTTGGCTAGAGCGATGGTTATTATCTAACTACCAAGGATCTCACACAGCTCTCACCATAACCCATTGAGAGAGAAAAAGGATGAGCTTCCTCCAATTGCTGGGGAGCCAAAAGATCACTGACAGTTGTACCCTGAGTCAGTAAGAGAGAAGGCTTCAGATTTTTGCTTTAAAGGAGGGGAGTGTAAAAGTAGGAGTCAGATGCTTGGAGGCCAGTGTTGTGATGGATGCACATTCTAGAGGTAAAGTTGCTAGTTCCCTGTGTGCCTCAAATGCGGGACTCACTTTTGTTCGCCGTGGATTGCCAAAGACTTTTTGTGAGAAAACTTGCCTCTGCTTTGTTGCACTCATTATGCAATTCCCTGGTGAATTGATGACCTTTCAGTTGCAAGAGGGTCCTACACCTTACACCTTGAATAATATGCTGATTGACTGCGGAGCAAAACAGTTTTGATGAGCTGCAATTACTCTAGGGGATATCTGTGTGGGTGCTCCTGTTATTAATTTGTATGTATATCTGTGATAGGTTGCACTAGTGACTTGTATAGAGGTAAAATTATATTCTCCTCATGAGCATCTATGCCTCTTTTAATGCATCCCATTATTTTATTTGCCTTTGCAGCAGCTACCTGACACTGGCCACTAAACGTGAGTTTGTCATCTACCCATACACCCAGGTCTTTTTCAGTGACAGTTTTGCCCAAGCACATAATTATACCTTTTGTTTCTTCTGCCAAAGTGCTTGACCTTACATTTATCCCCATTAAAACTCATTTGCCATTTATCAGTCCAAGCTTCTAGTTTACATAAATCCTCCTGTAATATAAAATTGTCCTTCTCTGTATTGATTACCTTACAGAGTTTACTGTCATCTGCAAATATTGAGATTTTACTATGTATGCCCCCTACAAGGTCATTAATAAATATATTAAAAAGAAGTGGGCCCAAGACTGACCCCTGTGGTGCCCCACTGTTAACTGTGACCCATTCTGAGTGTGTTCCATTAATAACCACCCTTTGTTTCCTATCACTAAGCCAGTTCTTAACCCACTTACACATACTTTCCCCTATCCCATTGCTCTCATTTTATGAATCAACCTTTTGTGTGGCACCATATCAAAAGCTTTTGAAAAGTCCATGTACACCACGTCCACTGCATTTCTTTAAAGTTCTGTGCTACCATCTTGTAGCTAGGTAAAAGATCTGAACAATGGACTTAGGGCCACATGGAAGGAACTGAACTTTTTGTTCTGTAGTTGCAAAGGACCACAAAAATTTGAATGGTTTCTAGTGAAAAAATTGTTATTTTGCATATGTTTGTTGTTGAGGTTGGTGTCTTTCATGGCGTCGCATGGTCTAGGATGACCATGTTTAAAAAGGAGTGAAATGTAGGAAGTTGGCATAGATGGTCGTATGTCATGTATGGTATAGGAATGCTATGAGGGATATAATGTGTGATAAGCAACAATATGTAGACAAAAAGTATAACGTCAGTAATGCATAGTCTTGTATGATAATATTTATAAACAAGATATTCCCAGCTATAAGATGAGTGCAGGGACAGGAATAGTTAAGTTTGGAACTAAAGCACAATGGCAGGAGTTATCTCCTTGAGTAAGAGACTGGCTTCAGTTTGGAAGGGAGACAGGTAACAGACTGTGACGGGTACTGATGTGCAAGTCAATTAGATGCTTAAAGCCAGATTTAATGGGTGAATCGTGGCAACTACAACAGCTAAAACTAGAGTGAGACAGTGAAAACTGAAGAAATTAATGGTCAGGTGGCTAAGATCCTGAGAGATGGTCAGCATCAAAATCTACTTCTGGACGATAATGATGCCTCACCTGTAGGAAGAATTTGGAGAAGAACACTTGGCAAAAGGCCCAGTGTTGCTTATAAATCAGTGGGAACAGACAGAACCATGATCCAACATGAAACGAGTAGGAGTCCTGGGCACCAGATCCGAAAACATAATTTTGCTGGTGAGGTGAATTTTTGTTGTTGGGTAGACATAGAATTGGTTGGCTTAGATGACTTTCACTTATGATACTGTGGTGCTAGGCTGAGAGGTGATAAAAGGACTGAAAACATTTTAAAAAGTACAATAACGGTGGTGTAAATACATGAGGAAGTGTATCTGAGGTCACTTTCTACTTTGGAAACTGTGCTTAAGATACGTGCTACTATTTGCACAAAGTTGTGTTGGAAGAATGGGGGAAGCTGTTTAATAAGAACTGTTGGCCCATGTGTCTGTCTTCACTGCAGATTTGCCCTGGTTTGCTACCGTGTTTCCCCGAAAATAAGACCGTGTCTTATATTTTTTTGGGGGCCAAAAGTGGCCCCCAGTCTTATTTTCGGGGGGGGGACTGATATTGGCAGCCCCAGCCTCCCATCCACACTGCAGCCTCTCATCACACACACCCATACACACACACACATACACACACACATACACACATACATACATACACACACACACACAAATTGCTTCCTACCTTTGTCCCCCGCTGTCCGGTGCCATCCTGTGTGGTGTCCCCGGTGCTCCTCCGGCCTCCTCTGTGATGCCCCGGTCTGCGGTGTGGTGCGGTCCTGTCCGTTTCCTTGTTGATCGGTGCTGCCCCGGGCCACTTCCTGCTTTACCCGGAATCCCCGCCCAAGTCAGGCCCTGCGCCAATGAGAGCACAGGACCTGTGATGTCACCTGGGCGTCGCTGGTCTGTGATTGGCCCAGGACCCGTGATGTCACATGGGCGTCGCTGGGCTGTGATTGGCTCAGGACCCGTGAGCCAATCACAGCCCAGCGGCGCCCAGGTGACATCACGGGTCCTGAGCCAATCACAGCCCAGCGACGGCCGGGTGACATCACGGGTCCTGCGCTCTCATTGGCGCAGGGCCTGACCTGGGCGTGGATTCTGGATAAAGCAGGAAGTGGCCCGGGTCAGCACCGATAAACAGGGAAACGGACCGGACCGCACCACACCACACCGCAGACTGGGGCATCACAGAGGACACCGGAGGAGCACCGGGGACACCACACAGGATGGCACCGGACAGCAGGGGCCAAGGTAAGGCCTTATATTGGCCGGCCCTCCGCTCCCCCCAGGCGGTCTTATTTTCGGCGGGGGACTTATATTAGCCGGCTCTCCCGTCCCCCCTATGCGGCCTTATAATCGGGGGAGACTTATAATCGGGGAAACACGGTAGGAGCAATGGTGACAAGTGGCCTGAGAAAAAGTAAGACCTGCAGTACACAAGTCCACTCATCATACCAGGACCACCACCCCCTTTAGAGTGACAGGGCAAATGAGAAATGTGCCTTATCTATAACTGCCTCCTTGTGCACCCCTACACATTGGTCATACCCACGATTACCCAATTTCTCCTAATCCTTCCCTTACAAGAAATAGAAGATTAAACTAAAAGTAATTTGATGTTTGTGTTATTAAGACATGGCTGTAAGCAAAACTATCATTTTTTTTGCCGCATTAATACTGTTCATTGCGACAAATTACCTAGACAAATAGCAGGTTTATAAAACAGTTAAACTTTTTCCAAAATCAGAGAAATGTTTGTTGTTTTGTCTTTGTCAAACCTCTAATGCATTGACTCCATTATAATTTGCAGCAAATTATCCTTCTAGGAAACTTGATCCTTTGATAGCTGTTAAACTCCTCACAATCTGGGTCCTCAGTATGCTATAATCTCTAAACCACTATGATTTTATGTCATATCATGAGCTTTAGTAGTAAAACTAATTTGTACTGCTCTTGAAAATGTTTTCTTTGTCTGTTTCATATTTATGTTCAAATAGACATTTTGTTCTGAAAAGCACATTATTGACCAGTTTTAATTTAACTCCGAATTTAGTATGTTTAAAGGAAATCTAAGAATATAAAACCCACAATTTATTACACATCCTGTACTAAATAT
>JARQOC010000004.1:362030256-362102091 GCA_033576535.1 Allobates femoralis
ACCTGTGATAAATTGTGGGTGTCTATGTGACATGAATTAGCCAATGAATGATGTCTTCAGAGTTTTAAAAAGCCACATGTTAGGCCCTGTTTCTTTGTCACAATGGGGAAGACAAAGGAGCTGTCTGAGGACATCAGAGCTGCTATTATTAGCAAACACAAGACTTCCAAAGGGTACAAAAGCATTTCCAAAGAACTTGGTATCCCAATTTCAACAGTGCACAATGTTACTAAGACGTTTGCCAAACATGAAACGGTCAAGAACTTCCCTGAACTTGAGGGAAAGCGGAAAATTGACTAGAGATGCCTGTGAAGGTTAATGCAAATGGTGGAAAAAACACCATGTTAAAGAGGACCTGTCACCAAACCAGGCATGGTGATCTAATTACAGCACTGGATGCAGCATGTCTGCTGCATCCAGGCAAGGGGTCCCCCAGCACTTGAGCTGCCCTGTACCCTGAGTAAATACACTTAGAAAACTTACATCTGCATCTGCTCATCTGCTTACATCTGCATCTGCTCATCTGCAGGAGCTGCACAAGGTAACTTACAGGACTTGCACATGTGTCTCAGGCTGTCCCATGGTGGAAAGTCCTGGAAGTAGCATACCCACAGTTCTTGCTGATACCTAGGAGGAAGAAATCTCCGGAGCTCGCCGTGGACTCGCTGGGGAGGGTGAGAAATTGTCTCTGTGTGTCTGTGTCTGTCTGTCTCTGTGTTTGTCTGTGTGTGTCCCCTTGTTTGTGCTGTATTTTTGTGCTGTGTTTCTAATGTGCACAATCGCAGCTCAAACATAATACGCTTGTGCTACTTTTTTTACAGCTGCTTTTTTGCAGCTGAAAAATGCAGCATAAGCACAGCACAATAAAAAACATCCAATGGGCACATAGCCTCAGAGAAATATGCAAAAAATATGTGCATGCACCATTTCTTTCACCTTTTATGCAAATATTAATGTGAATCTTTTCAAATATTAAAGGGAACCTGCTGGTTGGTTTCCTTTAATATTTAAAAAGATTCACATTAGTATTTTTAGGGCTATAAAGTGATGCCAGTGCCTTAAAGGCACTAGGATGCTGAAAGCAATCATACCTTTACTTCAATGAGTCAAGGTTTGATTGCAGCTGTACGTCACTATGTGGTGTTGAGTTTATTTGTATTTCTCCCCTTTGAGCTCTAAGCCAAACCCTCCTCCCTCTCATCCTCCCTCCCCATCACTATTTAGTACTGCAGGTCCAGGACACCTGACAAAGTGCATACTGATAGCCGTATGTCAGGTGTCCTGTGTGTACCCGAGCTTACACACCTACGTAAGAGGATATTACCATGACCTGTGAGGAGAACAGATCCCCGCTACTGTCATTTGTAACTGTGATGAGCCTGGTGACATGCAAACTGGAGGGGGTAGGGTCTTCTCCTGCACTTCTTTGACTGTGCGCGATCACAGGTAAATCAGTGATAAGCGTTGATAAGTGGGCAATGGGCAGAGGGTGGGTGTGTTAGCTCGTCCACACACAGGACACCTTACATACCGCTATCAGTATGTGCAATGTCAGGTGTTCTGGGGCTGCAGAGCTAAATAGTGACAGTGAGAGGGGGGAGGAAGGAAGGAGGGTTTGGCTTTGAGACCTTAGGGGAGTAATACAAAGAAACCCAACCCCACATTGTGACTCTGTGTTGCATACGTAAAATGATAACTTCGGCACTCAATCGGAGATGAATATTGAAAACAAAGTTCTTTATTGAAAAAAGTTGTGATATTCTTATAACATGAATATGTTCTGACGTTTCGGTCACTTTGACCTTGTTCACAGAGTAAGAATATCTATCATAAACCAAAGACAGAATAAATCAGAATAAATCAATAATACATCATTTTTACATGATTTTACATTCACATAAAACATTATAGTTTAAATCATCAGCTTCAAGAGAAGATAACACCATAGCTTGGCAATATCACATGTCAAATCTGTGTAAAAAACTCATATTCTTTGTATATTTACTCATATACATATATGGATGTCACTTTCTCATAGAAGTCTATACAAAATCAACTGTTCATAGAAGTATATGCCAAACATGATAATAAAGATCTACATCCAAAGAAAATATGCATGTTTACCTTGTGACAAATTTTTCATAAAGAAAACAATGACAGCTCTGCTACATTTTGTGTCAGTCAGCTGTAAATTGAGAGTATAGATTAATATTTTATCAATCTTGTTTATCCAATATAACCCGCGTTCTGGTAAGAGATACCAGATAAAGAATTTCTACACTTGCGATAGCACATTCGTAGTGTATTTAATAAAATGTCCATGCGGTCTCGGATATGTTGGGGAGACCACCCAGCATATCCGAGACCGCATTAGTCAACACAAGTCCACCATTCGTTGTGGCAAAACACTTTTGCCTATTCCAGCACATTATGTGTCTATGGGCCATAATGTGTCTCAACTAAAATATCAAATAATAGATCATGTTCCACCTTCCAGAAGAGGTGGTGACAGGGTTAAACGGCTCTTAACCCTTGAAGCCAGGTGGATACATGAACTACAAACCCAATTTCCATTGGGTCTCAATAGGGAATATGATAGCCTTATTTAACCAATTTACAAAGGTTTATTTCCATTTTTTGCATTTCAAGAGTGCTCTTGATTAATTAGGTGTACTGTCTCTTTAAGACACATTAATCCCATTAACACTTAGTTTTCTAATTATCACCTTTGTAACATGTTACTAACATAAACAAATCTCTATTGTCACTTCATTTGTCCTATTTCTCTCTTATTATAGGTGAGATACTAAGTCCAAGCCTGCTGCAGGCATTAATGTGACCGAGCGTCTAAGACATCACGTTAGACGGGTTACCTGGGTTACTAGTACACAAAGCAGTTCTCTGTTCCCGCACTTGCGCACTACCCGCGGTGACGTCAGCGGAAATGACGTCACACGCCGGCTCTTAATGGCGCGGCTCACTGAGAGCCGCACTTGAATCCCGCGCGGCGAGCCCACGCTATCCTGCACCACTCACCAGGTATACAGTACATAGTACTGATCTCTTTTTCTTGATATATGCCTTATTTGTTATGTGATTACCCGATTAGACTACTGATTGACCCGGCCTCATGGAAATGTCATACATTTGGGCACATGTAAGATAACACTGGGAGGACAGTGTATATCACTGTTAAACAGAGAGAAGCTTTATCCTGTTTACATAGTGGATGTGGACATTCTCTATCTTTAAGGGCACAACCTTATTTCAATGGAATTGAATGTAGCAATTGTTCATTTGCTGCTTTATATTGCTTATTTTTCATTTTGTGCTTATAGGGACCGCAATAAGGTCCACACCTCAAGACAAGGGAGAATTAATCCCGTTCAGTTTACCCTTTTATACTTATTGAAAGGTAATATCATTTGTTTAATTACTTTATTGTAGAGATGCCCACTATTAGTATACATATATTACATGTAAAATAAATTATGGCTTTCAATTTTTCAGGATATACTATAATCTTCCCTACATCAGGGATTATATATCACCTAGTGATACACTTCTTTAACATCAGACAGGTAGTGTGATATATATCATTCATTTATATTGGATAAACAAGATTGATAAAATATTAATCTATACTCTCAATTTACAGCTGACTGACACAAAATGTAGCAGAGCTGTCATTGTTTTCTTTATGAAAAATTTGTCACAAGGTAAACATGCATATTTTCTTTGGATGTAGATCTTTATTATCATGTTTGGCATATACTTCTATGAACAGTTGATTTTGTATAGACTTCTATGAGAAAGTGACATCCATATATGTATATGAGTAAATATACAAAGAATATGAGTTTTTTACACAGATTTGACATGTGATATTGCCAAGCTATGGTGTTATCTTCTCTTGAAGCTGATGATTTAAACTATAATGTTTTATGTGAATGTAAAATCATGTAAAAATGATGTATTATTGATTTATTCTGATTTATTCTGTCTTTGGTTTATGATAGATATTCTTACTCTGTGAACAAGGTCAAAGTGACCGAAACGTCAGAACATATTCATGTTATAAGAATATCACAACTTTTTTCAATAAAGAACTTTGTTTTCAATATTCATCTCCGATTGAGTGCCGAAGTTATCATTTTACATATATATTTTTTTCTTCTGAGCACCAAGGTTGAGTTGCGGACCATACCTTCATATCTGTGTTGCATACCTCATTCTTCTCCTCCCCTCTTTGCCGTAACTTTCACAACAGTTTTTTCTGCACTAGCTTCACTTGATAACCCTAATTCCTGCTGGTTGGTTCCCTTTAAGGTGTAAATAGAAAAGGCATTGCTTGTATATAATATGTAGGAAATGTACTCTATGAAAAATTGGGGTGTATAGATCCAAAAGTCTGGTGTTTATATAGCCAAGGAGGGAGTGAAAAATACACACACTTTTCCAAATGAATACAACTTAGACACAAATGTAATAAAAAGAATAATGTGTATCACATGTGTTTTGGGTTAGGGTAGCTATTTAGTAAAGTTTTCAGTCACTTGTAGCATGCCTATGACAAAGGGACTACTGAAACGCCTATAGCGGGGATCCCCTTGAGGTCCTATTGTGTGAAGATGTTTTTATTATGAAGAACCTGAAATAAAACAAATATGTGATTTTATGGAAAGGTGAGCATCCGAAATTTCTTTCCTCAATTCATGGTCTAATCATACCAAATCTAATCTACTAGATCTATTGATTAAAATTAACCTTGTTAGTGGGAAAACCCCAGATTTTCAGGCACCATTGGCTGATGTGAATGATTAAAGCAACTGTACCATCTGTCTGCCTACCTGTCCATTGACATTAATCTACACCTTTTTGCTTCAGGCAGGTCAAACGGACTGCACTCTGCTGGACATCTAATACCTGTCTATCATCCCACCCCACCTCTTGGATGGTAACTGTAATTTAAAATTCTTCTCCTTTCCAAGTCCACATAGAAAAATAGCCAGCAAAGAAATGCATTAAAGAGAGAATATATATATCTCCACCTAGACAGTGATAGGATGAACCAAAAATGGACAATTAAAACACCTGAAGATGATAAAGCTTAGGAAGAAAAAACAAACTATCAGCATTAGGACAGAGAAGAAAAGGATCACAGCTTGGCAGGCTGACAAACTGATCATGGAGCAGTAGATCACCAGATCAAATCACCAAATCAAGCAATGATACCCAGTGTAAATTTAACAATGTGACTTAGGACCTTGGACCCCATTCTAGTTTCAGACCTAAAATAGTAATTGCATAACCCCTTTAACACTGTTGTGTGCAATCCACAGTTTGGAGGATGATGATATTGTGATGTTGCAGCTAACTCTACACATCGCTTTAGAACGCTATATCTTGATGGTTCACTAAATCACTACATGTGTGATCACATCACACATTTTCATACATCTAGCAGCCAATAATCCAACTTGTCATGTCCCTGAATTATAAAGACAACAAATATGAGCTAGCTGCTGGCATTGTAATTGATTTCCATTTATAAATTGAAGCTACACTGACTAAAGTTTCTTTTGTGAAGACTACATTAGAAATCAACAAAAGGTCAGGAAGATATTGGTACTCTGTGCTTCTAGTTCTCTGCAAAACCAGATGATAATGAATGTTAGTTTGATCTTTTTCTACAGTTTAACATCTGTCATACAGAATTTGCAAAATAATGCCAAGGCTATTTACTCAGTGTTGTACACAAGCGCAAAACCAATGAAAAGCTATAATAAATGCCGCCCTTTTTCTCCTACCAGCTTTCCGCTTCTTCCGTTAGTTTAATTGAACTATGAAATGTCAAACATTAGCATGAAGTAAGATATCTCTGGAGTAAAATGAAGGTGAACTGAGCACATTAGTCACAGAAGAAAAGGCAAGCAGAGGGTTGTTTGACTAAAATGTAGAAGATCATGGATGCAAAAACAGTCAACCTTTATTGCAATGGCATAAAAAGAATAGGTTCAAAATGTATATTACTCTGTATTATTGCAAACAAGGCATATGTATTAATAATATTTTCATGCACATTTCTTTCTTTCTTTATGCTGAAAAGTTTAGGCTCGTAAGTATAAAATGCCCACAAAATCCCATTTATATTAATTTGTTCAATGCCAAGTTCAATGCCAAGAAAACACTGCGTAAAAATGCATAACGATTTGTGATATAAAGTTCAACAGTGACAAAATTCCAGAAATTAATGTACGTTTTTGTTAATTTTTAATATACCTTGAGAGCAGAGATGAAAAGATTTAATAGTTTAAAGTTACCAAATCACAGATATATTTCTGGGAAATTGTATACGAATTGAACATCCCTTATTTATATTCTGGATCTCTCTGCACCCATGAACATAGTAAAAATAGGATTAAAAAAAAAAAAAATTCTTATACTCACCTTACAGCTATTCTCACCTGCTCCTATGCTCTTCATCGGCCTCTGTCAATTGTTCTGCTCACCTTGTTATCACCGCCGCGAAGCACTGAAATACTTGGTCTGACGATTCAGGATTCATCATCAGTGATTAGTAGATGCACCAAGGACTGGATGAGGGATGGTGCAGAGTGGAGGGCCAGAGAAGTTAACAATAAGGTGAGTATCAGTATTTTATTTTGTTTTAAATATTTTGTTGGCCTTTTAAGGCTCATAAAATTAACGATGTTTTGCTGGATCTGTGTAAAGTACTATAACAAAAATCAGCATTTTAGTTAATGTGGATAGTTGTAATAGTTAAATGGAATTCAATAACACCCAAATATATTAATTCATCCCTACTATAGGATAAATATTTGCCTAATAGATGACTGAATTATTGTGGGGAGAAGCCAACTGGGGACCCATCTTAGCTTTTTAAAGTGTATTCACTCTGAAACACTGCAGTGTTCCAGTGTAAAACACATCTGGTTGCAATCACCCATTAAAGGGAACCAACCACCTCAGATCACCCTAATACACAGTTAGTACATGTCCCTGCACCCTAAGGATACCTTTCCAGCACTGTTTTTGTGTAAAATCTTGCATTAGTATAACTGATATAAAGAGTTTATAAACTTACTAGCCTGGTGACTTCTGGGCGTATCCCTCCTTCTGTTATACTTCAGGTCTGTGCATCGCATGGCTGTGCTCCCCCTCCCTCTGTGCAGAGGAGATAACGATCACGCCCATCAGGGCAGGGCAGCAGGCACGGAGGGAGGGGGAGCACAGACATGCAATGCACAGCCCTGAAGTATAACAGAAGGAGGGATACGCCCAGATGTCTCCAGGCTAGTAACTTTATAAAGTCTTTATATCGGTTATACTAATGCAAGATTTTACACAAAAACAGTGCTGGAAAGGTATCCTTAGGGTGCAGGGACATGTACTAACTGTGTACTAGGGTGATCTGAGGTGGTTGGTTCCCTTTAATTGTATAAGTCATACCACACATATCTTGACAATCATGAATCTAGGTCAGGTAGAGGATGGTCATCCTTGCACATTGTCTTCTGTTTATTTCACATTTCTTAGGGCCAGTCTATAAGGGACATGCATGCTAATTTATGTGCATTAGCTGCCTCTTAGGAACGAACGCCACAGAAATCTATAGTATGGCCTCTTGACATGTTCTGCAGTCAATATTATTTCATCTCTTTTATATGGATCTCCATTATCACATAGATTAACACTGATGTTGTCACTTATATTTTTTGAGTATTGTGTTTATAAGACATGTAAGACCAGGCATATTTGCTACAAAATAAAGCATATACATTTGTTACATTCTTCAACACAATAGATTTCAACAAATATTCTACTTTTAATGACACAGATAGGACACCAAGACTTTTACTTCATATTTGCAGATGAAACACTATGTGCACAATTATTAGGCAAGTTACAGTATACCATGTTGATCATTCATTTTATTGGAGATGGGTGTGAACACAGTATGTGGAGTGAGGGAAGAAGCATGCATGAACAGTGAGAGGCCACAGCCTGGAGGGGGATGGTATGGTGAGGAGGGGGAGTGTGATGAGGGACAACAGTATAAACAGTGGGCAGTATATAGGGTCACAGTGTGAGAGGACAGTGTAAGTAGGGAGATCAGTATGGAAAGCAGAGTGCAGTGTGGAAGGCATGTGCCACAACAGGGACAGTGTGTAAATCATATTTTGTACAGGGAGCAGTGAGAAGGAGCAATTATATTTCTGGGTATAGGATATTGCAGATATTTTTAATATAATATATTTAATTTTGATCATTCTGCTATTTTGAAAGGTATCGTGATGTGATGCGCTGCAGAAGATCGGAGAAGATGGAAGTGTGAAGACACTAGCTGAGGATTTGAAAAGTCATCATGGTGCCTGCACAGGATGAAGTAAAGAAAATGAAGACCCCGATCAGAGACAAAATCATCTATAAGGTACCCAAACGTAAATGATTATTTGTGATACTAACTAATTCTCATCAGTGCTGTGGTTCCTATATGGTCGGATGATGGCTGGAAACAACAACTTCCTGTATCTCATTACCATTGTTCAGGATGTAGAAGGAGTTGTAGGTTCATGCTGTACAAATCTGTATGGGTCTAGCCAGACATGACAATTGTTTTACCATGTACTGATGATAAATTTTGTTACTGATGAGGGTTGTGATTTCTGTAATAATGAGGGTTTTATTATGTATTTCTGTACCTCTGGTGGGTCTGGTGAAGTATTTCTGTACTGATAAGGGTTTTCACTTAGAGTTTCTATACTGATAGGGGTTATATGGATGTATTTCTGTACTGATGAGAGTTTTGACATAGTGTTTCTGTACTGATGAGGGTTCTGGTGATGTAGATTGTGCTGTTATTGGTTCTGAGCCTGTACCAATGTAACAATCCATAACTTGTAAGATTACGTTAGACATGTTTATGTTGATAACGTTTTGTGCCATCTGACTATTTAGATATTATTGTTTTTATCTGTTAGGAGAATTAAAGGGGATGTCCAAGTTTGTGATAAGTCTATGTTTCACTCTGTGACTGCAGACTTCTGAACTCTCACAGTACGCGCACACTCCATGCTGTCAGGATTCTCTGGTGATGACGATGAGAGGTCCCATAACTGCAAGTATGCAATTTATATACATGCAGTCATGTGTCGACCAGACATGCCAGGCCTCGATCAATGAAAATGAATTGAAGCCGGACACATCTAGTCAAAATGTTGTCAGAAGTATATAAATCACATAGGCCTTGTTCACACATACAATGCGATTTTGCCTTAAATCCGCTTTTGGGATCATTTTAGGCTTTTTTTTTTCTAAGTCCAAAAACGCATATGTGTTAATGCATGGTGCACTTAAGTGTAGCTGCGTTTTTTAACAACACATGCGTTTTTGTTCAGCATCCCAAAAAACACTGCATGCAGCGTTTTTTGGGCGCTGGAAAAAAACGCATGCTTTTTTTTAACATGGTGACCTATGGGAAATGCATGCATTAACGCATGGCACATATAGGCACCTGCGTTAACGCATGTGTTATCGCATATGCGTTTTTAATGAAAAAATGACTAAGTCCAAAAATTTGCCAAAAACGTTCAGGACCTCAGGGGACACTATTGGCACCCTTAAAAAACGGATCCGTTTTTTCTAAGGGCTAAAAATACGGATTGGTATGTGTGAACAAGGCCATACTTGTGCTCACATGACTGTCCATTCTTGCCATTAGCACGAAAGAATCTTGAAAGTGTGCACATGCTGTGAGAACTCTGATGGCTGCGGTCACCTAGAGAGATTTCAGACTTTCATCCTAAACCTGGAGAAGCCCTTTAATTTTAACTTTAAACACTGTAGCCCAATCCTAACAGCATGTAATATACTCACTGTCAGGATTCAGCTCTTGTTCCAGCAGTCATCACATGGCCACTCCAGCCAGGCTGCTTTCATACTGGCATATTTTGAAATCTGTGTCGTTACATGAAATTCTAGTATGGTCTTAAACAGGCATAGATGTGTGCAAAAGGACTCCAACAGATGTCCACAGGATGTTTTTGTAACGGATCTGTCATCAGTCACCAAAGATAGGGGTAAGAGGAGCTGTACCTTGCTTCTGAGCATGCTCAGTACAGCAAAATGGATCTATTTCATGGATTCAATTTTTTCAAGGATCCATACAGATCCGTCCTCCATAGAGCTCTATGTTAATCAGACAAATACAGATCCGTGTCTGTCCGTTGATGTCTGCAATTTTCGAGCAAGCCAAAAAACGGAACAGTTTCTGTTTCTGGGTACATGAAAATTGTGGACAACAATAGTGATGGGCGAACCCTAACTGTAAAATTCGGGGTCCGTACCAAACACCTTGTGTTCGGGCACAGATCCTGAACACAGATTTTCCTGGGAAGTCCGTTTTACTGTTTGGATTTGGGTTCGGAAGCAGGGGAGCTGTAAAAATAAAGAAAACAGTTATTAATTAGCATTATAATTACCGCGTTCCACTGCCCCGCTGTGTCTACTTCCGGTGCTGCTCATTAACTTCCTGGATATTCAATGCTGAGGGGTCTAACAGCCAATCACAAATGCTGTCACAGAAAATGGTCATCTGCTCAAAGAGATACTGTATGCAGCAGAGCTGAGGAAGTTCCCTGTGGTTTATGCCGTAGGGAGGGTTTTTTGTTAATTAAAGATGGGAAACGGTTGTCTTGTGTTTTATTTCTAAATTATTTTTTCAGTGTTGTAAATTTTTACTGCTTACTAGAAATTCATAGGGGGTGGGTCTAATATTGGCCTCACACCATGAATTTCGGGCTTAGTTCCAGCTACCAATACAAAGCTGGCATTAATCCTTTTATTACCCAGTGTGCCATCGCCACCAGGTCCACTGGAAAATTCGGGGTACAGCGCCAGAAAATGGTGCTTTTATGAATGTGCCATTTTCTGGGGCAGATGTGGGCTGCAATTCACAGCGGGGGCCCAAGAATGGTCAGGTCACTCTGTGCTGAGGATTCAAGCCCCCAGCTGCCTATCTTGAAACTAAAAATACGGCAAAGTCCCATTTCATTTTTTTTCATTATTTCACAGAAGCCACAAGTGGGTGGAGGCCAGAAAATATAATGTTGTTTAATAACTATCTTCTTTCTTTTACAACCTCATAGCCCTTATCCCATAACTTTACAGTCTGAGTTTAGGGTTCGGGCTAAGGTTCGAGACACTTTCAGCCCAGAAACCAAACTTTTAAAAAAAACAGGCGAGTTCGCTGAACCCGAACATCGGCGGTTTCGCCCATATTTAGACAACAATGGATGTGTGACAAAACGGAGACACTTGGATGGCCATTTAGGACCAATCCGTGCCCATAGGATAACATTTGAGGCCATATCGGATCCATAGCCATCTGTTTCAAAATGGATGGACATGGATTTGAAAATATACCTGTATGAAAGGAGTATCACATGTTATTTTCATACAATAATATATATTATGGTCATGTGACAGCTTTTCTTCCTGCTTCTCTGTTTTTCATTGAATTTTGGGAGAATTAGGTAAGGAAGCTCATCAGCAATTGACTGTAAGTGTGCAAATTGCATATGAATCATTGGTCACAGGATGACTACTCAGACCACTTGGAGGGGGACACCAATCTGAATTCTTGACCTGGGAGCCTGAATACTTTGGTACACCTCTGACTACTGTTTGTGCACTGTGTGTTAAAAGATTTTAAGTAGGGATGAGCGAGTATACTCGCTACTATTAGGAACTCGCCTATTAGTAGTGGTATTTGGGTACTCGCTACTCTCCAAATATTTTACGAGTACTCGTGAATAGAGATGAGCCACCACCCCGGTGTTCAAATTCGTCGAATTTGATATGTGTTCGTCAAATGTTCGTCGAATGGTCGTCGAACAACGTCGAACCCCATTGAAAACAATGGCAGGCAAACACAAACACATACAAACAAATAGAAAACACCTTCTAAGGTGTCCAAAAGGTGGCAAACTACTCAAAACACATAACAAGCACATGGAAAAGTGACAAGTACATATAAAAATGCGAAAAGAAAAGAGATGGACGAGTAAAAGGAGGAGACGCAGATATAGGCATGTCATGCCCTCTAAAATCAATTTTTACTCCAGTATTTGTAAGGCATCATGCAGACGATGAGTATTTGGTGAGTTTTACTTCAGTATCTGTAAGGCCATGTTCAGACGAGGAGTACTTGGTGAGTTTTACTTCAGTATCTGTAAGGCCATGTTCAGACGAGGAGTACTTAGTGAGTTTTACTTCAGTATTTATAAGGCATCTTGCAGACGATGAGTATTTGGAGAGTTTTACTTCAGTTTTAGTAAGGCCACATTCAGACGAGGAGTGCTTGGTGAGTTTTACTTCAGTATCTGTAAGGCCATGTTCAGATGAGGAGTATTTATAGTGTATAGTATAGTATTTATGAGTATATGAGTATAGTATAGTATAGTATAGTATTTATGAGTATTTGGAGAGTTTTACTTCAGTTTTAGTAAGGCCACATTCAGACTAGGAGTGCTTGGTGAGTTTTACTTCAGTATCTGTAAGGCCATGCTCAGACGAGGAGAACTTGGTGAGTTTTACTTCAGTATCTGTAAGGCCATGTTCAGACGATGAGTATTTGGTGAGTTTTACTTCAGTATCTGTAAGGCCATGCTCAGATGATGTGAACTTGGTGAGTTTTACTTCAGTATCTGTAAGGCCACATACAGACGAGGAGTACTTGGTGAGTTTTACTTCATTATCTGTAAGGCCATGTTCAGACGATGAGTATTTGGTTCGTTTTACTTCAGTATCTGTAAGGCCATGCTCAGACGAGGAGAACATGGTGAGTTTTACTTCAGTATCTGTAAGGCCACATTCAGACAAGGAGTACTTGGTGAGTTTTACTTCAGTATCTGTAAGGGCACGTTCAGACGAGGAGTACTTGGTGAGTTTTACTTCAGTATCTGTAAGGCCTTGTGCAGGCGATGAGTATTTGGTGCGGTTTTTACCGCAGTATCTGAAAGGCCTCGTGCAGGCAATGAGTATTTCGTGTTTTTTACCTCAGCATCTGTAAGGCCTAGTGCACACGCTGAGCATTGTGTCACATTTAGGGGACTACAGCAAGAGTCTCCATTTTTTCCAAAAAATTGGGCACAGACAGCACTTCAGTGGCATCAATTGCCCTGCAGTTGCAAGCTTAAAATGGTTGGTGAGGTGACTTTCATGCAGCACATTCCAAAATCCACAAGCCTTTAGTCTCCCCATGTTATCTGTAAGATCTGTAAGATTTGTAACCAAAATCTAAGTAGAGGCCAAAAAATCAATACTTTGAGTAGTAGTTCATGCATGAACCGTCACATGGATATGAAGCAAAAGCCGCAGTGGGAAGCTCACTGTGCTACAATGCAGCCTAGCAGGCCGGTCCAACCACTGACTGACCCATCAAGTGCATCCGCTGCCTCTTCATCCTCTGTGACTGTGGGGACAGCAGTCACACATGCTTTTGGACGCAGACCTTCCACCTTTACCCGCAACAGCCAGTATAGTTGTTTGTATTAGAAGTAGCCTACACTGCTTCTTTTTGTGGCACTTCTACTTGACCTAAAGTGAGACCTTGACAAGGTGCAGTTAAAAATTAGAAGTAGGTAACTACATAGGCAGTGTAATTGTTTGTATTAGAAATAGCCTACACTGCTTCTTTTTGTGGCACTGCTACTTGACCCAAAGTGAGACCTGGGCAAGGTGCAGGTAAAAATTAGCACCAACTACACAGGCGGTGTAGCTTCTTTCACAAGTGGGCTACACCACTGTGTAAGTGACACTGCTACAGTACTAGCCCGAACAAATTGCCTGGACTAGCTGCAGCCAAAAAATGCCTACTAAGGCAGGTGGTGTAGCTTTCTTCACAGCAGTGCTACACTACCTGCCCTAAAGACTCCCAGAGCTAGATGTGGCCAGATGCTGTGAAAAACGCTTGCACAGCACTGGCACACTTCTGCCTGGCAAAAACTAATAGGGACTGCTCTAACCTAGCCCTAAAAAGGGCTGAAATTAAAACTAGTCCCTGCTTCTATGAAGTACACCTGAAAAAGGGCTGCTAGACTACTAGTCCCTAATCACTACTCCTATGAAGCAGCCCTCTAAAGGGCTGATACTCCTAAAATTCGCACCCTTCCTCCTGTCCCTACTCCCTAAACCTATCTATCTACCTCACTAGCTGAATCAGAACACAATTGCTTGATTTCACTCTATATCGCCCACAGCAGAAGCAGTGCCGTCTGACACAGAGCTACAGCAATGAGCAAATGGCGGCAATGGAGAAAATGGCTGAGTCTTTTAGGGCTAGGACATGTGACTTACACAGCCAATGATTCCTGACCTTGCTTGTGTGCAAAAAATGCACTTTGCTGAGTGTATGTGTGATTGGATGACAGCCTGCACCGCCCCACTGTATCTGCAGTTTGGAGAGATAAAAATGGAGATCGCTATCATTTCTGCAGCACTGGTAAATCCCCCCCGCGGCACACTGTACCCATAAACTGGATATTCACATTCATTAACATGGTTAGGGTTAGGGTTAAGGTTTTGGTGATCGAAGCGTTATCGAACATAACCTAGAACTGCCGAATTTCAAGCTAATTGTTCTAATTTGTCGAATGCCTCGAACACCGCCCAAAACAGCTCGAATTTGAGATTGGCGAACAAATTGAATCGAACAACGCTCATCTCTACTCGGGAATAGCGAGTAGTCCGATAACTTTCGTGGTGTAACTATAGATACACTGCGAAAGTACCCTAAAAGTGAATAAAAGTTGTTAAAAATAATAAAATTACATACTCACCTGTCCGATGCCTGCACAGGGACCGTCCCAGAGGACCTGCGATCACCAGACAAGGACCTGTGTCTTCCAGCCAATCAGATGGCTGGTGGCGATCTGGCCAATCAGATGGTGACACGTCAAAACCACGTGATCGCTAGCGGCCACCTGTTTGGCCAGATTGCAAGGTCCTGGCAGTACACCTAGGTCCTGGGAACCTGGGAAGGTCCCGTTGCAGGCGTTGGACAGGTGAGTATGTCATTTTATTATTTTTAACAACTTTTATTCATTTTTAGGGTACTTTCGCAGTGTATCTATAGATACACTGCGAAAGTAATCGGACTCGCTATACTCGCAATGAGTACCGAGTACCGGGACCTACTCGCTCATCCCTAATTTTAAGTAATTTTAATCTTACATACTGTATACAGTATCTAAGATCATTAAATATATTAATTCCTTTTCAGCTCTTGTGTTTTTTATATTAATAAAAGTAAAATATATCAATTGTATACACTCAAATTTTAACAGAAATACAAAAGATTACCTAAATAACAAATAATAAATTACAAATTACTTGCATTATTTGGTTGTTTCGTTTTCAAGAACAAAGGCACAACTGGTCAGCTTTGATAAGAGAATGAGGTTTATGTTGTAGTTTACTTACAATTGTTGTGTTCATACTATTTCAGATTGAGTCTGAAAATTAAATGATTCAGTAATTAGAGTCATTCTTCAAATTGTTCCTGTTGTCAAAATAGTGAAAGCAAGATGTGATTTATTTCCGTCCTCCTTTGATTTAGTATTACTTCACTTTAGATGAAGTTTTTCGTTTCATATATATTTTAACCTTTTTATGACTACCTTAAGTATCTTCTGTCTTCAAGACCATATAATTACTTATTTGACCATACCGGATCAATTATAAAGTCAGAGTAATTGAATTTATATAAACTTTTTATTTCAAATTTTGCCACAAGATTGAATTTAGTTTTCTTCTTCTGTTGTGAATATTTATATAAGCAAAATGTGTGCCAATTGACTGGTTTTCTAGGACATTAAATATTTTCTTCTTTAGTAATACATGTATTAAAATGAAAAGGCTTATGTGCATTACACAAAACAATATATTATACCAATAGTTCTTATTTCATGCTGCTTTGTAAGACAAAATGTCCAGTAAACATTCTGTAAACCCTTCTTGAATTCTATCAGCCACATTTAAAGTGCATTGGAAAAGGAGGTCTCGGAAAGTGCCATTCATGTAGACACATTGATGAAGGCTTCTCAGAAGCAGAACTGGAACCATCAGTATCAAAGTCAACTGTATATTAAAACTGACACCTTGCTGAAATGGCCATGATTGTGGTGGTTTAATTCTTTACATGCCATGATTTATAGCAACTTTGTCACACAAATGTATGTAAGAGGAAAGAGGCTCCCCTTTCACAACATGGTCACATTCAATCTGATCATGGTATGCTTATTACTGCTATGGAAACTTGTGGACAACAACAGGCCTTTGGTCTGCCAGTCACTGAGGTTTTTGGACTCTGACAAAAACATTGTTATTATTTATTATTCATTTATATAGCATTAATAATTCCATGGTGCTTGATATAAGAAGAGGTTACAAACAAAATACAGATATATATATTAATTTCCTGCAATATGTAAGTACTGCAGTGTAGTAGACTAGGGACCAGACAACTCCATATTGGAACTAAGTAGCGTTTCCTCCGTGTACTCCCGTTTCCTCCCACACTCCAAAGACATACTGATAAGGAATTTAGATTGTGAGCCCCAATGGGAGCAATGTTTCTGACATATGTAAAGAGCTGTATAATTAATAGCGCTATATAAATGAATAATTATTATTAATATTTCATTATTATATACATTTTATTATACATTTATTATACATTTATTAATATATACATTTTATAATTATATACCATAATTTTCAGATTATAAGACACACTTTTGTTTCCCCAATTTTTTGGGGGAAAGTGGGGTGTGTGTTTTACAATCTGAATCTACTGGTAGTGGGTGTGGCAGCTCTGGAGTGGTGTCCAGGGGCAGGAGGAGGCTGGCTGCGGGCTGCAGAGACAGCGGGAGGTCATGTGACCCCGCTCATTATACTTATTTAATATTCACTGCACTCGCGCTGTCCACCTCTCAGTGCTAAAGGTGCGCTGGGAGATGGACGAGGAGAGTGGTGCATATTATGTGAGTCTGCTCTCACCTTCAGTCCTGCACTCACTCGCTCGCCTTAGATATGGCCCCCCATCCTGCACTCACCCCACTCCAACTTCCAAAAATATTAAGCTTTGATATTTGAGTCTTTTGGGTTGATTGAGAACATAGTTGTTGATCAATAATAAAAATAATCCTCTACAATACAACTTGCCTAATAATTCTGCACACAGCGTATATATACATATAAAAGCAAGTGGCTTTTACTTCATCCTACGCGTCAGACCCAACTCCTTCCTCAGGGAGCACAGAATACCAGGGAGCAAACAATACCAGAGAGCACATAATACAACAATGTCTAGAAGGCATTAAATATGACACATTTCCTTTGTATTGTATGTAAAAAATATACCCCCTATGCACACAGTGGGATACCTCCTCCACTGGCACAATGTACCGAATCTGCAGCTTTGTGCACCGCTCTGTGAGCTGCAGATTTGACACACTGTGTCAATTAATGAGCTGAGGGCTGTCTGCAATCCTGTGTACCCTCAGCTCATGATCAACTGTGGCCACTCTGTGCAGTGTGCAGGCTAGCCGGACCTTCTCTGTATCACCTGCACATAGCAGGGAAAAGAGCTGGCAGCTGTGGAGAGAAGAGGAGCATCGGCTCCTGCACAAAGCGGACACAGGGAAACACATTGTGACAGAGGAGGAGGTAACCTATTGTGTGCAGAGGGGGTGGGTGGTCATGCTTGAGACTGGGGCGAGCTGTAGCAGTCTGGGGGTGGCTGACCATTCTGTAGACTGAAGGGGGGGCGTGTGTGTTGGAGTCTGGGAGTAAACAACTAGCTCTTCATTTACATGCAGCTCCAGCGCACACACTCCCCCTGGATGTTCTCTGGCTGCCACAAATCAGTGATATCTAGGTAACCCTGCAAAATGTTGACAGGATGTATATTACAAACATGTGAGTTATAGAAAAAGCCTTTATATCACCTTTAACTTTATGCCTTCTGGTGATTAGTTCATTTCAGCTAGTTTAACTGTAAACAATAACAGTAATTTTGACCAGGAGTGCCTATATATATATAGTTTATGCACATCATTATAATTTTTTCACTCATATTCACATTATTTTGTGTGATACACAATAGGAATCACTTGCAATATTGTTTTTCACATATATTTTATGAATTATTTTTTGCCCCCAAGCACTTTAATAATAAATGTTATGGTGTATGTTTGTTCATAAATTCACAATTTTTAGATTGAAAAAATATATTTTTTGCACTTGCACTTTGCACTTTATTATTATTTTTTCACTCATTGATTAAATACTAGTAATGTATTAGGAGGAATATGAAATATATATTGATGTGTACTAGTATGAATTGTATTAGGCTCATGTAATGATATGTGGTTAATATCCTGTAATAAAATTGAGGGATGTTTGGGTCTCTGATGGAATTTTAAAAGTAATTTTGTCTTTGTATGGTTTTAAAATAGTATATTAAAAATGTTTCTATATTTCAATAAAGTGATATTTATACCAAAATTTTGGCTATTAAACTCATTTCATCTATAGGTTTTTCTTTAAAGTGGAGTTTAGCCTACTATAATTGGTGGCCAGAATATAGGTTAATAACTGGTACCACTAGGGACTGTAGGGTCTTAATTTCTAGTCTGTACAGGAACCAGTTGGGCCAGTTGAAGTTTTCATTGTTTTACCCATTGCTCCCATGGGAGATGATTAGACAATTGTAAAATGTGACTTGTCAGTCTATAATTACTAGAAGATAAAATATGGAGACCAGCAGAAGACTGGGAAGCAATTGATATGGATTTAATTTGCTACTTTTTGTATATCTTAAATTAGGTTTCAAAATTATTATAATCTGATTTATTAAAGGGGTTATCCAGGATGTTTAGAAAAAAATTGTGCTTCAACACCAACAGGCAGGTAGCTGACGCCTGGTGTGCCTGGATCCATTCACTGCCAACTGGAGTGGTCACAGGCTGCTCCTGTCAGCAATTTTGCAGTTTCAGCTGATGTCAGGACTACATAGGCGAGGCTTCGCTACCCTCTGTAGATGGGCGCATAGCTGACGTCACACTGATCTGCTCTGTGTTTACTCCACCATGTTATCTCTGGCAGGAGCGGTCTGTGATCGCTCTGTGCCAGGAGTGAATGGAGGTGACTGGCATCTAGCACAACAGGCAGGTAGGTGCAGCTGCCTGCCTGTTAGTGCTTAGGCACAATTTTTTTCAACATCCCAGATAACAATACCTTTAAATATATGTTCTGTGTCAGGCCCCATTCACACACTGCTTTTTTACGCACAAGCTCAAAAAAGCCAGGAGTGGAACAATCAAAACTGGGAGTGGCACATTCAGAGGAAAGGTCTAATAGAAATAAGTGCTCCACTTATATGTTTAACCACCCACTCCTGGTTTGTGATGAGCTTGTGCTTAAAGGGAACCTGTCACCCAAAATATCCTTTCTAACCTATTAATACCTGTCCCTGCAGCCTTACAATACATTCTAACACATCCCTGTCTCACCTTTTATACTAATCTAGGTGTACAATAATGTTGTTATCAAACTTACGAAATTCTTGCCCATAGCAACCAATGACACAGACGTATTCTTTGCAGCATGACATGGTGCATTGTCATGCATGAAGATCATTTTGCTCCTGAAGGCATGTTTTTGCTTTTTGTACCATGGAAGAAAGTTCTCAGTCAGAAACTCTATATACTTTGCAGGGATCATTTTCACACATTCAGGAACCTTAAAAGGGCCTACCAGCTGTTTACCAATGATTCCGTCTCAAAACATGACTCCTCCACCTCCTTGCTGACGTTGCAGCCTTGTTGGGACATGGTGGCCATCCACTAACCATCCACTACTCCATCCATCTGGACCATCCAGGGTTGCTCGGAGCTCATCAGTAAACAAGACTTATTTATGTACCACAGCAAGCCTTTGAAGGATCGTTCTTCTTGAGGTTCGAGGGACTCCAGAGGCATCAGCAGCTTCAAATACCTTTTTGCTAATTTGTAAGGCCTTTTTAGCAGCTGCTCTCTTAATCCGATTAACTTGCCTGGCAGAAACCTTTCTCATTCTGCCTTTATCTGCACAAACGCATCTGTGCTTAGAATCAGCCACAAATCTCTTCACAAGTACGATGATCACGCTTACGTTTTTATGCAATATGTAATGTTTTTATCCCTTGTCCAAGGCATTGCACTATTTGTTGCTTTTCGGCAGCAGAGAGATCCTTTTTCTCTCAGATGTTACTTGAAAACTGTGGCCTGCTCAATATTCTGGAACATCCAATTTTCCTTTTATTGGACTCACCTGCCAAACTAATTATCACAGGTATCTGAGATTGATTTCAATGATTCAAAGAACCCTGAACACAATACCATCAATGGGTTTCATTGAAAAAAAAAAACAAAAAAAACCCTATGACACTTAAAACCAATTTGCATAACAAGTTGGAACATGGTGTAGGTAAAAGTGAAAAGCAAGTGCAAAACAGTGTCAATAACAGGGTACTTGGCTGATACTGTTTTTGCAAAAAATGCATGGAAGCCGTTCTACCAACTCCAAGGTGACCCTTATCAGAATGGTCACTAAACGTATTAACTAAGTACCCTGTTATTGACACTGTTTTGCACTTGCTTTTTACTTTTACCTATATAACAGAGTGTTTTTAGATTTTTTTTTAGACTTTCTTTTTTGTGGTATATATTATTGGTGGTGTGAACTCAGTTCTACAGACCTGTTCACATTGTGCTCTGGCTCAGCTGTAAGTATTTAATTAGTCTCATGTTATGCAAGATGGGAAGTGCCACACCCCTCAGCTGTTAGTATTCTATATTATTAGCAGTAGTTGAAGCCCTGGAAATATTTTTAAATCATGTAAATATGGCAACATATTGCTATGTATTAAATGCTCATATTATTCTTTCATATTTATAAAATATAAAAATATGAAACTTTTACAAAAAAAGTGAGATCTGCAATGGACTACTTGGATAAGTCAAGAGGATAATATAAAACTCAACCAAACTAATTTTAAAACCTTTAAGAAAAGATTGGGATCAGACTGTATTTTCCTGTTTTATGTTTTGTTATGTTTCCTCTTACTGACAGCATGAGCTAACTTTGCAAATTTACCTGATATTAGTTCTCTGGATATCGCCCTTTTGGAAATGGGAAATGAAAGTTGTAATGCAAGTTGTGATGAATGAAGCATAAGACACTTACAGAATGGAATTTGACAATATATTTCACACTGACAGCACAATAAAAGTATGTTTTTTTCTTACTATAACTAGATTTTAAGGATGTACTCTACCACATGCCAGAGAGGATTGTCCTTTTTGTCTAAAATATGTCTCTAGAGAAATCTGAATTTCTCTGGAATTGTTTTGATTATAAATGATGAATGTCAACATATTAAAATGTGATGTTTGCTTACTCTTAGCTATCACTTGTGGTTGAAAATATGTTCAACTTCTGAAAAGCTACAGTTCTGCTAATATTCTACTAGTAAAACATACACTGGCAGCCATTATTTTCCAAAATTCTGGAAGTCTATTTAAAGTGGTATGCTGTCTTTCCCTATAAAGAAAGTTACACCACAACGTAAGCAAGAACATACATGTGGCAGAGACGCATTCAAATAAAACATGTACTTGTATTTTTCTGATTTTAAAACGCATTTTTGTTTCCCCCAAATTGATGACAAAATTAGAGTGCGTCTTAAAGGGAACCAACCATCCCAAATGACCCCCCCGGACTGTTAATATGTGTCCCTACACCCAGCACACACATTTGGGGCAATCGTTTTTGCTAAAAAAACTGTTTAGTAGAAGCTAAGATATATGTTTATAAAGTTTAATAAATTGAGCCTAATGGGTGTTACCTAGCTTTGTCCTCCGTGCCTGTCATCGTCCTCTCCCCTCCTCCCTTCAGTGAAGCCGTTCTGTGCAAGAAGAAAATGCCCCGCCTGTCTACTGCTGCCTGGTAAATTATGCACGCCCATCTCTGCACCTAAGAGCCTGGCCGCGTCATGAAAGGGGCGGGGCTAAATCGCGGCATGCCGGAGCCCCGCCCCTTTCATAACTTTATAAACATATATCTTAGCTTCCACTAAACAGTTTTTTTAGCAAAAACGATTGCCCCAAATGTGTGTGCTGGGTGTAGGGACACATATTAACAGTCCGGGGGGGTCATTTGGGGTGGTTGGTTCCCTTTAAAATTAGAATCTTAAAAAAAATATGTATATATATTACCAAGTGGGAGGGGGGCTGCGTCCTCGGAGCAGGGGTGCCGGAGGCAGGTTTCGGAGGCTGAGGAACAGCTACGGGACCTGAATTAGTGATAGTGCCGTGCGGTGGGCGCCATATTGTGCGTGCCTGGCTGCATTCACTAACAGTGTGCAGCTGGTTGGTAGAGGTTATGACTTCTGGAAAATGGCCGCAGATCTTCATCCGTGGCTATTTTGTAGAAGTCTTAAGTTTAATAAAACTGCATTGGTATTCCAATCCACCCAGTCCCCTAATAACCTTGGTTGCTCTTCTCTGCACCTGCTCTAGTTCAGCTATGTCTTTCTAAGGCCGGCTTCACACCACGTTTTTTGCCCTGTCAGGCTGTGTCTGATGCTTTGCAGGAGGCACCAGACATAGCCTGACAGCTCCGGACAAATAGAACCGGAGGGTTAATATGCCCTCCGGTCCTGTTTGTAGCCGGATTCTGCAGAGCGCAGCTGAGGGAGCTGTCCCCTGCTGAAATGGTGCTGAACCACTTCACAGGGGACAGCTCCCTGATGCTGAAGTTCAGCGTAGCTCACACTGAAATGCAGCAGCCGGCAACCGCCTCCCAGATCCTCCTTGATCTGGGCAATCCGGTGCCATAGACTCCCATGTTAGGGAGGGCCGGATTGCCCCGAATCTGGGAGGATCCGAACTGGACAGATTTTTTGTCCTGGACAAAATTGCAAGCAATGTTTTTGTGTTCGGCAGGAAAATCTGAATTGTCCCAGATCCTCCCGGACAGATAGAAATACACATAGCTGCCATCCAGTTCTATCCGGCCCCATAGGGCTGCATTAGGACAAAATCGGGTCCGGGGCAGTCAGGTTCACCACGGACAGCCCCGGACCTGATTCTACCGAGGTGTGAAGCCGGCCTTACACACTGGAGACAAGATTTGTACACAATATTCTAAGTGTGGTCACTAGTGATGAGCGAGTACTAAAATGCTCGGGTGCTCGAAGCTCGGGCCGAGCATCCCGAGATACTCATGTACTCGGCCTGAGTAACGAGCCCAATGTTATCCTATGGGAGACACGAGTATTTTTATGAAATGACTGCCGGCTGCCTGGAAAAACCCTAAAAATGTCACAAAAGTCTCAGAAGAGTGCTGAAATGACATGGCAACACCATGGGGAAGACCCCTGGAAGCATTTCTCACTCAAAAGTCACAGCTCTGAACAATGTTGTCCGAGTTTCACGCCAATTTTACGGAGTCTCCAGAAAACCTTCCAAAATGATACCAAAATGAATATTTAGGTTGGAAATGTTAAGGGCACATACCCAATAGTGAGATACAGCTGGTGTATGTCACTTTTTGTGATTACATAAAATATTTTACGTGAAAACATTGTGCGACACTCCGATGACCCTGACAAGAGACGTACATGAAGCCCTGTCTAGAAATAAAGTGCCCATTTTGAGGAACTGGGTCTATTGTAGTATCTTCCTTTGCAAGGGCAGTCAAAAATTGGGAGGTTCACCAATGCCCCTGGATACAGACATGCAGGATGGCCTGTAAACAAGAACTATGTGTATTTTAGTATAGCCCTTTGGTCAGGGCAGCCAAAAATTGGGAGGCTCCTCTTTGTCCCTGGATAGAGACGTGCAGGAGGGCCTGTAACCCTCAAGTGGGTGTATTTTAGTATAGCCCTTTGGTCAGGGCAGCCAAAAATTGGGAGGTTCAACAATGACCCATGCTTACAGACATGTAGTAGGGCCTGTAACCCTCAAGTGGGTGTATTTTAGTATAGCCCTTTGGTCAGGGCAGCCAAAAATTGGGAGGCTCCTCTTTGTCCCTGGATAGAGACGTGCAGGAGGGCCTGTAACCCTCAAGTGGGTGTATTTTAGTATAGCCCTTTGGTCAGGGCAGCCAAAAATTGGGAGGCTCCTCTTTGTCCCTGGATAGAGACGTGCAGTAGGGCCTGTAACCCTCAAGTGGGTGTATTATAGTATAGCCCTTTGGTCAGGGCAGCCAAAAATTGGGAGGCTCCTCTTTGTCCCTGGATAGAGACGTGCAGTAGGGCCTGTAACCCTCAAGTGGGTGTATTATAGTATAGCCCTTTGGTCAGGGCAGCCAAAAATTGGGAGGTTCAACAATGACCCATGCTTACAGACATGTAGTAGGGCCTGTAACCCTCAAGTGGGTGTATTTTAGTATAGCCCTTTGGTCAGGGCAGCCAAAAATTGGGAGGTTCAACAATGACCCATGCTTACAGACATGTAGTAGGGCCTGTAACCCTCAAGTGGGTGTATTTTAGTATAGCCCTTTGGTCAGGGCAGCCAAAAATTGGGAGGTTCAACAATGACCCATGCTTACAGACATGTAGTAGGGCCTGTAACCCTCAAGTGGGTGTATTTTAGTATAGCCCTTTGGTCAGGGCAGCCAAAAATTGGGAGGCTCCTCTTTGTCCCTGGATAGAGACGTGCAGGAGGGCCTGTAACCCTCAAGTGGGTGTATTTTAGTATAGCCCTTTGGTCAGGGCAGCCAAAAATTGGGAGGCTCCTCTTTGTCCCTGGATAGAGACGTGCAGTAGGGCCTGTAACCCTCAAGTGGGTGTATTATAGTATAGCCCTTTGGTCAGGGCAGCCACAAATTGGGAGGCTCCTCTTTGTCCCTGGATAGAGACGTGCAGTAGGGCCTGTAACCCTCAAGTGGGTGTATTATAGTATAGCCCTTTGGTCAGGGCAGCCAAAAATTGGGAGGTTCAACAATGACCCATGCTTACAGACATGTAGTAGGGCCTGTAACCCTCAAGTGGGTGTATTTTAGTATAGCCCTTTGGTCAGGGCAGCCAAAAATTGGGAGGTTCAACAATGACCCATGCTTACAGACATGTAGTAGGGCCTGTAACCCTCAAGTGGGTGTATTTTAGTATAGCCCTTTGGTCAGGGCAGCCAAAAATTGGGAGGTTCAACAATGACCCATGCTTACAGACATGTAGTAGGGCCTGTAACCCTCAAGTGGGTGTATTTTAGTATAGCCCTTTGGTCAGGGCAGACAAAAATTGGGAGATTCAACAATGACCCATGCTTACAGACATGTAGTAGGGCCTGTAACCCTCAAGTGGGTGTATTGTAGTATAGCCCTTTGGTCTGGGCAGCCAAAAATTGGGAGGCTCCTCTTTGTCCTTGGATAGAGACGTGCAGGAGGGCCTGTTAACAAGAACTGGGTGTATTGTAGTATAGCCCTATGGTCAGGGCAGCCAAAAATTGGGAGGTTCAACAATGACCCATGCTTACAGACATGTAGTAGGGCCTGTAACCCTCAAGTGGGTGTTTTTTAGCCTAGGCCTTTGGCCAGGGCAGCCAAAAATTAGGAGGCTCCTCTTTGTCCCTGGATAGAGACGTGCAGGAGGGCCTGTAACCCTCAAGTGGGTGTATTGTAGTATAGGCCTTTTGTCAGGGCAGCCAAAAATTGGGAGGTTCAACAATGACCCATGCTTACAGACATGTAGTAGGGCCTGTAACCCTCAAGTGGGTGTATTTTAGTATAGCCCTTTGGTCAGGGCAGCCAAAAATTGGGAGGTTCAACAATGACCCATGCTTACAGACATGTAGTAGGGCCTGTAACCCTCAAGTGGGTGTATTTTAGTATAGCCCTTTGGTCAGGGCAGACAAAAATTGGGAGGCTCCTCTTTGTCCCTGGATAGAGACGTGCAGGAGGGCCTGTAACCCTCAAGTGGGTGTATTGTAGTATAGGCCTTTTGTCAGGGCAGCCAAAAATTGGGAGGTTCAACAATGACCCATGCTTACAGACATGTAGTAGGGCCTGTAACCCTCAAGTGGGTGTATTTTAGTATAGCCCTTTGGTCAGGGCAGTCAAAAATTGGGAGGTTCAACAATGACCCATGCTTACAGACATGTAGTAGGGCCTGTAACCCTCAAGTGGGTGTATTTTAGCCTAGGCCTTTGGCCAGGGCAGCCGAAAATTAGGAGGCTCCACATTGTCCCTGGATAGAGACGTGCAGGAGGGCCTCAAAACTCAAAATTTTTCACATTGAAAAGATGCGGGTATCCTGTCTTTGTAATGCCCATTCAAAAGGAATGGGCGTAAAAATTTACCACTGGGGGTATACCTGAAACAACAGCCAAACTATTGTAACGGTCATCATGGTGGCACATGAGGAGAAGGAGGAGCAGTCCAGCGATTAGCCAAGGAATAGGAAGACAACGTGGTGGATGATCCAGTAGCTGACCCAACCTGGCAGGAGTATATGCAGAGTGAGGACAGCAGTGCACAGGGGGAGGGAGGCATAGCATCCCAACAGGCAGTACGAAGCAGGGTCGGGTACGCAGGCATAAGGCAGGCAACCGTTCCCCGGAACAACAACACGACACAAGGTGCCTGTGCAAATGTTAGGTCTTCCCGAGTCTGGCAGTATTTTCAGTTGGCTCCAGATGACTCTAAAAAGGCCATTTGCAACACCTGCCATGCCAGCATCAGCAGGGGTACGAAAAGTAGCAGCCTGACCACCACCAGCATGATCAGGCACATGTCAGCCAAGCACCCGACTTTGTTGAAGGTACAACAGAGTCGAGGAGCGGTGCTTGCTGATGTCACTGCTACGTCTTTGCCTGTTGTGTGTGCGAGCCAATCCCCTGTCCATGCTGGCCGCGAACAAGCCTCCGGCCCTGCACCTGAAGTTGCCCACGTACAAATTACACCACCATCAAGCACGTCCTTGTCCCAGCGCAGTGTTCAATTATCCATTCAGCAAACATTTGAACGGAGGCGCAAATACGCTGCCAACGCCCCACATGCCACAGTCCTGAATGATCACATTTCGCGACTCATTGCGCTACAAATGTTGCCTTTCCGGCTGGTGTAGACGGCAGCATTCTGCGACCTGATGGCGGCTGCTGTCCCATGTTACTCGGTCCCCAGCCGCCACTATTTCTCCAGATGTGCCGTCCCCGCATTGCATAACCACGTGTCCAACAGCATCACACGTGCCCTGAACAACGCTGTTTCAGCCAAAGTCCACCTAATAATAATAATAATAATACAGCTTTATTTATATAGCGCCAACATATTACGCAGCGCTTTACAATGTAGGTTTAGAGTACAGAAAATATAATACAGTAAGTAATTACAGTAGAGAACAAATACAGTAGAATAATTGGATACAAAACAATAGGCATAGAATCAATGTAAAAAAGAAAATACAAAAAATAAAGCAAGAAATGAAGGTAACCCTGCTCAAAAGAGCTTACAATCTACAACGGGATAGGGGTTGCACATGGTACAGGGGCTTATTGCACTGATGGTCCAGGCATCTCGAGGAAATGGGGCATAGAACTAAGCTTACATGGATGGTCATTATACAGTCTGTGTAGACCTTTTTGGTTTGGTGGAGTTTGTAGAAGAGTAATGTCCAGAGGGATAGGCCACTATCTACAGTACAAAGGACTTCTATTAGGGAGTATGATAGACCCACCTTAAAAAGATGCGTTTTAGGGATCGTCTGAAGCCATGCAAGTTGTGGATAGTCCTGATTTCTTTTGGTAAAGCATTCCAGAGGTTTGGTGCAGCTCTGGAGAAGTCTTGGAGCCGGGAGGGGGAGGATCGGATTATTACCGATGTCACTCGAAGGTCATTTGTGGAACGTAGAGCGCGAGTGGGGTGATAGACAGAGATGAGGGAGGAGAGGTAGGGGGGTGCTGCACTGTGAATAGCTTTGTGGGTGATAAGAAGCAATTTGAATTTGATGCTGTAGTATACGTGCAGCCAGTGCAATGACTGGCACAGAGCAGAGGCATCTGAGTAACGATTGGCCAGATGGGTGATCCTGGCTGCTGCATTAAGGATGGACTGGAGAGGATAAACTCTGGTGAGGGGGAGGCCGCTTAATAGAGAATTGCAATAGTCAAGGCGGTAATGGATTAGGGCCACGGTGAGGGTTTTTGTTGTTTACAGGGTGAGAAAGGGACGGACTCTGGAGATATTCTTCAAGTGTAAGTGACATGAGCGGACGAGACATTGTGTGTGGGAGGAGAAGGAGAGATCGGTGTCAAACATAACACCCAGACAACGAGCCTGCTGCCTAGGCATTATCGTGGTGCCACAAACTGAGAGAGAGATGTCCGATTTAGGGAGGTTAGTGGATGGGGGGAGCAGAAGAAGTTCAGTTTTGGAAAGGTTTAGTTTCAAATAGAGAGTGGACATGATATTGGAAACTGCAGCTAGACAGTCATTGCTGTTCTTTAATACCTCAGGGGTAAGGTCAGGGGCTGAAGTGTATAACCACAGACACGTGGACAAGTGCTTGTGGGCAAGGCCGCTACATCTCCTTGACAAAACACTGGGTTAATATTGTGGAGGCTCTGACACAGTCTGATCGAGGGACGGAACACATCCTTCCCACACCAAGGATAGCAGGCCCTACCTCTGTCAGGGTTTCACCGACACTCTACAGCTCCGGAATGTCATGCTCTTCAGCCTCCTCCTCCTGCTCATCCTCATCCACTGTACCCTCCACACCAGTCCCAAGCTGGAAGCACTGCAGCACTGCCTCTGCGAAGCGGCAACAGGCTGTGCTGAAGCTAGTCTGCATAGGTGACAAACCCCACAATGCAGAAGAGGTGTGGACAGCTCTGAAACAGCAGGCAGATCACTGGCTCACACCTCTGAACCTAAAGCCAGGAAAGGTCGTGTGTGACAATGGACGGAACTTGGTGGCAGCTTTGAGGCGAGGCCAGCTGACGCATGTTCCATGCGTGGCCCACGTGCTCAACCTGGTGGTTCAGAGGTTTGTAAAGTCATACCCAGAGCTGTCTGAACTGCTGGTAAAAGTTCGCCGTCTGTCTGCACATTTTCGCAAGTCACCTGCTGCTTCAGCTGACCTTGGCGGATTTCAGCGCCGTTAGCGTCTTACAGCCCACAGACTGGTGTGTGATGTCCCCACGCATTGGAATTCAACTCTGCACATGTTGGTCAGGATATATGAGCAGAAGAGGGCAGTTGTTGACTACCTGCATCACCTAAGCCGTTGGGAAATGGTTCAAACTCCACACATAACACCTGAGGAGTGGAGATGGATGTCCGACCTATGTACCGTCCTCCAAAACTTTGAGGACTCCACCCAGATGGTGAGCGGCGATGACGCCATTATTAGCGTCACCATACCACTACTCTGCCTTCTAAAACGGTCTCTGCTGAAAAACAAAGAGGATGCATTGCAGGCCGAGCGCGATGACTTGGAGCAAGAAACAGTAGTGGGTGCGGGTGAAAACACAGAGTCCAGCCTCATCTCATCACAACGTGCAGTGGAGGACTATGACGAGGAGGAGGAGGATGAAGACATGGAGCAACTCTCTGGCCAAATTGAGGATATGACATGCACACCAGTCATACCCTCGATTCAGCGTGGCTGGCCAGAGGACAGGGGAGATGAGGAGGAGGAGGAGGAGGACAGCATGTTCAGTCATCGTGTTGGTCTGGATACTAAAGTGATGGCTGTTAAGAGTCTGGCGCACATGGCTGACTTTATGGTAAGCTGCCTGCCTCGTGACCCTCGCGTTCAGAACATCTTGGCCGACAATCTGTACTGGTTGGCAACACTGTTAGACCCACGGTACAAGGAGAACTTTATGTCTGTCATTCCTGAGGCAGAGAGGTCAGCCAAAACGCAGCAGTTCCAGAAGGCCATAGTCACGGAAGTAGGCAAATCATTCCCCTCACAAAACGCTAGCGGCATAGGTCAGGAATCGGTGGACAACCAAGGCGTACGGCCGAGAGGGGCACAAGTCCAATCCGCCAAAGGTAGGGGAACAGTCTTTACGAGGTGGGACAGTTTTCTCAGCCCCTCACGTACCACAGCCCCTGAGGTGCGGGGTAGTGCCACAAGAAATGCTAAGTTTGGTTAGATGCTGAAGGAGTACCTTGCCGATCGAACAACTGTACTGCGAGATTCCTCTGTGCCTTACAATTATTGGGTCTCCAAGCTGGACACGTGGCATGAATTGGCTCTCTACGCCTTGGAAGTCCTGGCCTGCACTGCCGCTAGCATTTTGTCACAGCGTGTTTTCAGTGCCGCAGGTGGAATCATTACTGATAAACGCAACCGCCTGTCAACTGAAAATGCTGACAGGCTGACTGAGATCAAGATGAACAAGGGTTGGATTGGGCCAGACGTCACCACACCACCAACAAATGACAACTGAATTTAAATTTTGTAATGGGAATTTGCCATGTACCTCCACTGACCCATGGGTACACACTTCTGGACTTCCGAGTGTCGAAGTGTGGGATCAGTAATGTCCGTGGACGTGCACTCAGCCAGTTGGTAGGAAGGAGGATCAGGTTGGGAAATGTGCGGTGCAGTATCACGGCTACTGACAATTGACCGTGTGGAAGACAGGGTGTTTGTGGAGGTGCCAATCAGACTTGAAGCATTATCCGCTATCCAAATAACAAGCTGTTGACACTAGTGTTGGTTCAAGAGCGTAGTACTGCAGCGGGCCCCAACAATTTGGGACAGGACGTGTGAGCGAGTAGATGTGCCACTTTCTTGTTGCGAAATTAGTGCTTGCACACGACCTCGGCCTCTGCCTGCACCACCATTACGTTCACCTCCTTGTTCCTTGCCAACGCCCTTGCGCATTTTGCTTGTATACAGCGAAAACTGTCACAGGAGAGGATTTTAGTCCCTAACCTGTATCAAGGTATGACGTACATCAGTGTGGTGACTGTTGAGATGACAAGAGTTAGGATTTTAGTTCCCTAACCTGTAGAAACGTATGACGTACAACAGTGTGGTGACTGTTGAGATGACAAGAGTTAGGATTTTACTTCCCTAACCTGTAGAAACGTATGACGTACAACAGTGTGGTGACTGTTGAGATGACAAGAGTTAGGATTTTAGTTCCCTAACCTGTAGAAACGTATGACGTACAACAGTGTGGTGACTGTTGAGATGACAAGAGTTAGGATTTTACTTCCCTAACCTGTAGAAACGTATGACGTACAACAGTGTGGTGACTGTTGAGATGACAAGAGTTAGGATTTTAGTTCCCTAACCTGTAGAAACGTATGACGTACAACAGTGTGGTGACTGTTGAGATGACAAGAGTTAGGATTTTACTTCCCTAACCTGTAGAAACGTATGACGTACAACAGTGTGGTGACTGTTGAGATGACAAGAGTTAGGATTTTAGTTCCCTAACTTGTAGAAACTTATGACGTACAACAGTGTGGTGACTGTTGAGATGACAAGAGTTAGGATTTTAGTTCCCTAACCTGTAGAAACGTATGACGTACAACAGTGTGGTGACTGTTGAGATGACAAGAGTTAGGATTTTAGTTCCCTAACTTGTAGAAACTTATGACATACAACAGTGTGGTGACTGTTGAGATGACAAGAGTTAGGATTTTAGTTCCCTAACTTGTAGAAACTTATGACGTACAACAGTGTGGTGACTGTTGAGATGACAAGAGTTAGGATTTTTGTTCCCTAACCTGTAGAAACGTATGACGTACAACAGTGTGGTGACTGTTGAGATGACAAGAGTTAGGATTTTAGTTCCCTAACCTGTAGAAACGTATGACGTACAACAGTGTGGTGACTGTTGAGATGACAAGAGTTAGGATTTTACTTCCCTAACTTGTAGAAACTTATGACGTACAACAGTGTGGTGACTGTTGAGATGACAAGAGTTAGGATTTTACTTCCCTAACCTGTAGAAACGTATGACGTACAACAGTGTGGTGACTGTTGAGATGACAAGAGTTAGGATTTTACTTCCCTAACCTGTAGAAACGTATGACGTACAACAGTGTGGTGACTGTTGAGATGACAAGAGTTAGGATTTTAGTTCCCTAACCTGTAGAAACGTATGACGTACAACAGTGTGGTGACTGTTGAGATGACAAGAGTTAGGATTTTAGTTCCCTAACTTGTAGAAACTTATGACGTACAACAGTGTGGTGACTGTTGAGATGACAAGAGTTAGGATTTTACTTCCCTAACCTGTAGAAACGTATGACGTACAACAGTGTGGTGACTGTTGAGATGACAAGAGTTAGGATTTTACTTCCCTAACCTGTAGAAACGTATGACGTACAACAGTGTGGTGACTGTTGAGATGACAAGAGTTAGGATTTTACTTCCCTAACCTGTAGAAACGTATGACGTACAACAGTGTGGTGACTGTTGAGATGACAAGAGTTAGGATTTTAGTTCCCTAACCTGTATTAAGGTAGTACGTACACCTGTCTGGTGACTGTAATGGTTTGAACAGAGGATTTTAGTCCCTAACCTGTATTAAGGTAGTACGTACACCTGTCTGGTGACTGTTTTGATGACAAGAGTTAGGATTTTAGCTCCCTAACCTGTATTAAGGTAGTACGTACACCTGTCTGGTGACTGTAATGGTTTGAACAGAGGATTTTAGTCCCTAACCTGTATTAAGGTAGTACGTACACCTGTCTGGTGACTGTTTTGATGACAAGAGTTAGGATTTTAGTTCCCTAACCTGTATTAAGGTAGTACGTACACCTGTCTGGTGACTGTAATGGTTTGATGAGAGGATTTTAGTCCCTAACCTGTATTAAGGTAGTACGTACACCTGTCTGGTGACTGTAATGGTTTGAAGAGAGGATTTTAGTCCCTAACCTGTATTAAGGTACTAAGTACAAGAGTGTGGTGAATCTATTGGTCACAGAAAAGCTTGGATTCCAATCTGTATCACCCTGCCTATATCCTCCTAGATTAGTCCTGAGAAGGACTGTTTTGGTCACTGGAAATCTTGGACTCCGATCTGGATCACCCTGCCTATGTCCTCCTAGGTTAGTCCTGAGAAGGACTGTTGTGGTCAGCAGCAGTTTGCAGCCCTGATCCGGATCTACCTATGAGGGCCGCAAATCTGTCCCTAATCAGCAGCAAACACTCTCCCTACACTCACTGTCTGGATGGCTGAGTGCCGAGCACAGCGCGCCGGGAGTTATAAAGGCTCGGTGACGCTGTGCAGGGCGGCCAATCACTGCTATGCCACAACTAACAGGGCTGTGGCATTGCAGTGGTCTGTCAGCCAATCCTGCACGTGGGCTGGCTCTCAAAAGAGCGCCAACATGGAGAGATGACGACCACGAGCACTGCACGAGTATCGCGAGATTACTCGGTGCTCGGCGAGTCGCCCGAGTACAGTGATACTCGTGCGAGTACCGAGTAGTGGCGAGCATGCTCGCTCAACACTATCCCTAACCTGTATAAACGTATGACGTACAACAGTGTGGTGACTGTTGAGATGACAAGAGTTAGGATTTTAGTTCCCTAACCTGTATTAAGGTAGTACGTACACCTGTCTGGTGACTGTTTTGATGACAAGAGTTAGGATTTTAGTTCCCTAACCTGTATTAAGGTAGTACGTACACCTGTCTGGTGACTGTAATGGTTTGAAGAGAGGATTTTAGTCCCTAACCTGTATTAAGGTAGTACGTACACCTGTCTGGTGACTGTTTTGATGACAAGAGTTAGGATTTTAGTTCCCTAACCTGTATTAAGGTAGTACGTACACCTGTCTGGTGACTGTAATGGTTTGAAGAGAGGATTTTAGTCCCTAACCTGTATTAAGGTAGTACGTACACCTGTCTGGTGACTGTTTTGATGACAAGAGTTAGGATTTTAGCTCCCTAACCTGTATTAAGGTAGTACGTACACCTGTCTGGTGACTGTAATGGTTTGAAGAGAGGATTTTAGTCCCTAACCTGTATTAAGGTAGTACGTACACCTGTCTGGTGACTGTTTTGATGACAAGAGTTAGGATTTTAGTTCCCTAACCTGTATTAAGTTAGTACGTACACCTGTCTGGTGACTGTTTTGATGACAAGAGTTAGGATTTTAGTTCCCTAACCTGTATTAAGGTAGTACGTACACCTGTCTGGTGACTGTAATGGTTTGAAGAGAGGATTTTAGTCCCTAACCTGTATTAAGGTAGTACGTACACCTGTCTGGTGACTGTTTTGATGACAAGAGTTAGGATTTTAGTTCCCTAACCTGTATTAAGGTAGTACGTACACCTGTCTGGTGACTGTAATGGTTTGAAGAGAGGATTTTAGTCCCTAACCTGTATTAAGGTACTAAGTACAATAGTGTGGTGACTCTAATGGTCACTGAAAAGCTTGGATTCCAATCTGTATCACCCTGCCTATATCCTCCTAGATTAGTCCTGAGAAGGACTGTTCTGGTCACTGGAAATCTTGGACTCCGATCTGGATCACCCTGCCTATGTCCTCCTAGATTAGTCCTGAGAAGGACTGTTGTGGTCAGCAGCAGTTTGCAGCCCTGATCCGGATCTACCTATGAGGGCCGCAAATCTGTTCCTAATCAGCAGCAGACACTCTCCCTACACTCACTGTCTGGATGGCTGTGTGCCGAGCACAGCGCGCCGGGAGTTATAAAGGCTCGGTGACGCTGTGCAGGGCGGCCAATCACTGCTATGCCACAACTAACAGGGCTGTGGCATTGCAGTGGTCTGTCAGCCAATCCCTGCACGTGGGCTGGCTCTCAAAAGAGCGCCAACATGGAGAGATGACGACCACGAGCACAGCACGAGTATCGCGAGATTACTCGGTGCTCGGCGAGTCGCCCGAGTACAGTGATACTCGTGCGAGTACCGAGTAGTGCCGAGCATGCTCGCTCAACACTAGTGGTCACACTAGAGACTTGTATAGAGGTAAAACTATGTTATTCTCATAAGAATCTATGCCTTTTTAAAGCATCCCATTATTCTATTATAGTCTTTGCAACAGCTCCTGACACTAGCCACTAAATGAGAATTGCCATACACCCATATACCCATGTCTTTTTCTGTAATAGTTTATCTAGTGTTCTACAATTAAGTACATAATTAGGTTTTACAATTGCCAGGAGGTTACCCGAGTCACATTTTCTATATCTTTTTGATATTTGTTTTCTTTTCTATTTCATATCCTTTATGGGATATAGTAATTGTATATTACTGGAAGGTGGCCCGATTCTAACGCATCGGTTATTCTAGAATATGTATGTAGTTGACATACTGTGACTGACAGAACTTGTTTAGTCAACATGAGTGAACTATATATTTATAGCAGTGCTATGGTATATGGTGGTACATTATAGTACATGTATAGCAGCACTATAGTAAATGGCAGTACTTTACAGCACATATATAGCAGCGCTATGGTATATGGCGGTACATTATAGTACATGTATAGCAGCACTATAGTATATGGCACTACATTATAGTACTTTTATAGCAGTAGTATAGTACATGTATAGCAGCACTATAGGATATGGCGGTACATTATAGTACTTGTATAACAGCACTATAGTATATGGAGGTACATTACAGTACATGTATAACAGCAGTATGGTATATGGCGGTACTTTACATTACATGTATATCAGCGCTATAGTATATGGCGGTACATTACAGCACATGTATAGCAGCACTATAGTATATGGCGGTACATTACAGCAATGTATAGCAGCATTATGGTATATGGCGGTACATTACAGCACATGTACAGCAGCACTATGGTATATGGCGATACATTACAGTACATGTATAGGAGCGCTATGGTATATGGCGGTACATTATAGTACTTGTATAGCAGCACTATATTATATGGAGGTACATTATATACATGTATAGCAGCACTATGGTATATGGCAGTATATTACAGTATATGTTCTGGATTGACTATAACAAAACACAGTGTGTACTTCTTTTTCAGTGGGTACAGGAAAACAGTATATTAGATTGCTTCAAAGTACTCCAGCCTGTCAGCACAAAGCTGCTGTGATTTTATCTACTCTGCATTCAGATCACTCCACTAGGTGCTACAGCTAATGGCCTCCCACAGCTCCTCAGATAATAACATGGAGCAGAGTATTTGAATTGAGAGAGATCACATCACCTGTTTGCTGACAGCCTGAGCTCCTTGTCCCTGAAGTAATCTGATACACTCAACAGAGAATGCTGTGTAAATTCCGCACCCTCCATCCTTATATGGTTACATGGCCGTATTTAGTGTGTGAAACATGAAGACGGATCTCACTGAGAATGAGCATATGTCAGGTTCAGGAACAGTCTAGTGAAGACATCTTCTAGACAGTTTATGAAAGGTTTTCTTCCAGATTTCACTCATGAAATATATTTGAAAGTTTTTTTAGAATATCTTGCTCTACATTATTATTAAATAAAAATTTAAATGGTGGTTACACTTTAAAGGTGAAACATCGATGCTTATGTAAGGATAGCACAATATTATAGTTATACTTGAGAAAATAGCAAATATAAATGGGTTTCACAATTTGATGTATGGCTAATGTCACACTTGAGGGCTGGATGCGATTTTCCATGCGATTTTCACACTTGGATTGTGTGAAAATCGCATGCAAAATCGCATCCATAGGATATAATGGCAAAAAACGCATGCCCCAATGCCAAAAACGCAAGGATAAAGAGGCATGCGTTTTTTGGATGCATTTTTGGCTCAGCACGAAAAAACGTCTCTTGAGACGCTTTTTGGTGCTTTTTCAAAAACACATGAGTTTTTGTAACATGGGGCCCTATGGGAAACCCATGCGAAAACGTATGGCACTAAATGGTACCATGCATTTTCGCATGCGTTTTTGCTTGTGTTTTTTAAGGCTGTTTCAGAGCTAAAAGCAAAAACGCAGCCCAAAAACGCAGGATGCCAAAAGCAACCTTAAAAAACGCAGCCAAGAGTGACCCTAGCCTAAGTTTGTTTTTTCACCAAAAATGCTGCAAACACTGAAAGCAACAGTTTTGCATTTAGCCTAGGGTCACACATAAGACCTGGATCCGTTATTGGCATCAGTTTTTTAACTTTATTTTTCTAAGTCCAAAAACTAATGCTAAAAACATGATCCTGGGATCAAGTGTGACTGCATTGTTAACAAAAGCTATTTGTTTTTTTTTACTGGACCCAAAAAACGCTGCAAGTAACATTTTTGGGTGCAGTAAAAAAAGGATTCATTTTTTTAACATGGGTCCCTATGGGAAAACGGATCCGTTTTTTTGGTTCAGTAAAAAAATGGATCCTTTTTTGCTAGCATTTTATGGCAAAAAATGGCAAAGTCCAAAAAATGCATAGCTGCACAGGAGGCTCAAAAAACAGCCCAAAAAAAAAACACGGATTTGTTATTGAAACCAGTGGAAAATACTGATTGGCATGTGTGACTCTAGCCTTAATCCTTGCTTTCTATGGATTAAAAACACATTTAGAAATGCTGAAAACATTGACATGCTGCAGATTTAAAGAACTGAGCAGTTTTCCAGTTCAATAAGGGCAAAAAAGTGTGTGCATGAGTTTTCTAAAATCTGATAAAAACTAAAACACATATTTTATTGTGCATTTTTTCCTTCCAAAAGGTGAGTGTTTGAAGTAGAATATTGTGTGGCAAATCCTAAATGTATGCACATACCCTTATATGTTTTTTTAGGCTGCCTTCACATCATGATTTTGC
Source organism: Allobates femoralis (assembly GCA_033576535.1). NCBI lineage: Eukaryota > Metazoa > Chordata > Amphibia > Anura > Aromobatidae > Allobates > Allobates femoralis. Next base: position 362,068,100 of record JARQOC010000004.1, read on the forward strand.
TGCATCTGTGTGTATCCGTGTCAAAATGGATACACAAGGATCCAATTTTGCCTCCCATGTATCCCTATGGGCAACGGATCGGATGTGTCCCTATTGGCATCCGATTTTAGCACCATCCATTGCTGTCCAATATAGTCACAGAGCCAAAATCGTAGCCTGCTATGATTTTGGTCTCCGTCACTAAAATCGGACACCACGGAACCGTGGTGGTCCATTGGAAGCCTATGGACATCGGATCTGTGTCAACATCAGATCTAATGTCTGCTCCATTGTTAAGTACTGAGCATGCCCAGAAGCATTGCTCAGTACATAACCATGTCTCTCCCAGTTCTCCTTGTTCCTCCCTCCTCCATCTCCTCTTCCCCCTCTCCTCTCCCCTGTCCTCTCCCCTCCTCTTTCCTCCAGTATGTTAAAAATAATAAATCCTCATAGAGGATACTTTACCTGTCCAGTGCCTCCGGGTATGCGACTGTCTCCATCTTGGCTGTAGGATCTGTTATTACGTCACCGAGCCAATCAGCTGACGTGTGAGCTGATCGGCTTGGTGACGTGACAAGAGGTCCTGCAGCCAGATGGTTGCATCCCCGGAGGCGCTAGACAGGTGAAGTATCCTCTGTGAGGAGATTTATTATTTTTAACATGCCGGAGGAAAGAGGAGGGAGAGGACAGGGGAGAGGAGAGGGGGGACAGGATAGAGGAGAGGGGGGAGGAGATGGAGGTAAGGAGGAACAGGGAGAACAGGGAGACAAGAATGATGTAGTAGCAGGGAGGACAGGGAGAGACAGAGGGACCACAAGATCCACACGGATAGAATCAGAAACAGATGGGTATTTGCCATCCAATTGCAGGTATCTGTTTGCATCCATGGCTGTCCGGGGGATCCTGCAAAAACAAGGATCCCCACGGACAACACAAAGTCATGATGGGAAGGCAGCCTTAGCAACATTGGCAGTCTACTTCAGAATGAATGAAAAACAACATATAAATGAAATGCAGCTGGCCAACTTCATTACATAATCAATACTAAAAAAGAGAAAGAGAAGCGCAATAGGGTCTTATCATTGGTAAAAAGGTGGACTAAATTTAACTAGTCACTCACCTAGAGGGGTTGTGTAGCACACAACCAGCATCAGAGGAAAAAGGTGATAGCTGCTGCAAGGATCCACACCACAACGGTTAACGTAGTTAAAAATTGCAGAGGGTGGACCTGTGCTGCATAGACCAGAAAGATCAGGCGGTGTTCATCATTATAGTGTTTATTTCCAACGTGTTTCGGAGTTAGTCCCAACTCCTTCCTCAGGGATAGTAGCTTCCTGATTAAGGAGTTGGGACTAATTCCAAAACGCATCGGAAATAAACACTACAATGATGAACACCGTCTGATCTTTTGGTCTATGCGGCGCAGGTCCGTATACACCGTCCACTGTCTGTTTTGAACTACGTTAACTTCATTAATTAATCTTTTCATGCTCTCCTATAAATTAAATCCATATATTGTTTTACTTTCTTCACACTCTCACTAATCTTCATTGAATTGCTGGCGATATGAAAAAACCCATCCAGCCATGCCATGTGAACATTCTTTGGTTCTTTGGCAAATGCAATGCAAACATCTACAATATGTTAAATGCAGCAGCCATGTTAGCTAATTTGTGGAAAGCACAAAATTGTTCCAATTTGTTTGTTTTAGTGAATTCCTAAATATTCTATACATTCACTATGCCTGTTTACTTTTCTGTACCTGTTCTGAAGGTAATATGCCAAACTTGATAGTATAGATGAATGAATAGATTTGAGTAGAATTGAATTTTACTTGAATTTAATAAATACCCACATTCATTAAAACGTGGATATTTTGTAATTTGCTTCTTTGGGGATCCAACAAAATGGTATCCACTGGTCACCATTTTTATGAACCGCAAACCTCAGTGTCTAGGTTGTGGATTCTGGGTTTGCTAAACCTGGAATGGTTCTGTTCATGTTCTCAGCAAGGTTGTGGCTTATGATGTCATGGTATCTGTCGCGAACATTGTGAACGTATATGCAGAACCCTCCTAGACCTAACAAAAAGCGGGGGTTTCAGTACAGCCAATGCCAATATGAAGATGCAACAAGGACTAGACGGGTGGAGATGAGTAGTAGAAGGGAAAAGAGAGGTAATCGTTGAGATTATTATGAATTTTTATTTTCTTACTTGTTATTATGCTCAGGGGTTTGGAGAGACTCCAGAACCAAATTAAAAACATTTAGCCCGATCTGCCAAGCTTTACTAAACATTATTTTGTAAAACCAACTCTTTTATCCCTTATCAAGAATTATTTTGTATCTCAATTTAATGAAAAGGATTTGTATGTCTTTAAAACTTTAATGAATTCATTGGTACACAAAAATTCCTAAAAAGCCTTAGCGATAAAACTTAATAAATATATGGTTGCATGGCCACTAAATATTCGCAAAAAGGAATTGCAGTAAACCAGGAGAGGATTAATACCAATACCAATATTTTTAATAGCATAAGAATATTCCTTCATCTCTTACATTGTTTTTCTTTAAATGCAATTTAAATTATCCATCTGGCTGTACTAAATTAAATTATAATAATTTCATAGAGAATATATAAAAAGGCAATTAAGCACATTAAAAATGCTAGTATGTCTAACCATATTGATGAGTTTGCAGTAGTCACAATGCATCTGTCACTATTCTAAATATAACTTCTTTGATGCTTCTCTTTGAAGTATAGTGTGCTTAAAAATAAAGATAAATGTAAAAACGAAAAAAATACAGTTTGAAGCAGATGAATATAACAAAAATGAATTTTATAGGCATTAATCATTTTACATGGTTAAGTGTAATGATTAGAGTAATCTTTGTTTTAGGCTTGTAAAATATTTAATTCTATTTTTTGTGATAATTTCATAGAAACTTTATAATATAAAATGCTCAGGTTTGACAAATCTAAAATATCATAATAAGTATTTATAATACATGAGTGCTATGTAAGTGATGGCATAATAAGTAATGTGATCGAATCATGAAACATTTTCCAAAAAGTGATTGACACAACCCAATCATTGAGCTAGTATTACAATTGTTATTAAACTTCTTTTATATAGCATTATTATGTACTATAGCAATTTAGAGATTCATTAATGAGCACTTTCAACACTGGGGCGGCTCGCAATCTAAATTCCCTATCAGTGCATGATTGAATTGTGGGAGGAAACCTGAGTACCCAGTGGAAACTTAGACTGGCTTCACACTGCAGTTTTTCACTGATCAGTGTCCATCAGTGTTTGGGTGCCAAAACCAGGAGTGTCTCCAAAACTCAGAACAGGTGTCAATCTTTCAATTATAGTTTTTCTCTGCAAGTTCCTTTCCTGGTTCCTCTCCTGGTTTTGGCATCCAAACACTGATGGACACTGATCAGTGAAAAACTGCAGTGTGAAGCCAGCCTTACTCAAACATGGGAAGAATATATAAACTCTTTGCAGACATTGGCTAGGGTCATATTTAAAACAAGAATTGCATTCACCGCATCCGGATCCGGATGCGGTGAACGCAATGCCGGGCACACACACATTTTTTTACAAAAATGTGTGCAGAAAACCGCACTGCAGTAACCGGATGGCTCAGGATGTGTAATCCTGAGCCATCCGGCAACTGCATAGTTTGCTCATCCCGGCTATTGCCGGGATAAGCAAACTGTCCTATGTCTATTAAAGTGTTAAATTTAGTGCCTAAAGGGATGTTTCAGGTCTGTAGGGGGGGCTTAGACCCCCCTACAGACCGGCCGCCCACTCTGGTGGGCTTCTACTGTAAAGTCCACATGGCACGGGCTCCTCTGAGCTCCGTGCATGTTCCCCTACCTCCCGCCCCCCGTATCTGTACAGAGGGGTGCCTGCACCCCTCTGTTAGAATTATCCCTAAATGTGGCATCAACAGATTACAGTAATAAATTTCTATAGTTACGGCATTCTTCAAGTTCTTTCAGGATCCCTCTATGGGCGGGGCTTTGTTCTTCTGCCGCCGCCCATGGAATGATGATGCCCGCCTCCTCTGGCCTTCACCCTGTGTTTTCAGGGCGGCCGCGTCATGAAAGGGGCGGGGCTACAGAATGAGGCGAACGTAGCCCAGCCCCTTTCATGACGCGGCCGCCCTGAAAACACAGGGTGAAGGCCAGAGGAGGCGGGCATCATCATTCCATGGGCGGCGGCAGAAGAACAAAGCCCCGCCCATAGAGGGATCCTGAAAGAACTTGAAGAATGCCGTAACTATAGAAATTTATTACTGTAATCTGTTGATGCCACATTTAGGGATAATTCTAACAGAGGGGTGCAGGCACCCCTCTGTACAGATTCGGGGGGCGGGAGGTAGGGGAACATGCACGGAGCTCAGAGGAGCCCGTGCCATGTGGACTTTACAGTAGAAGCCCACCAGAGTGGGCGGCCGGTCTGTAGAGGGGTCTAAGCCCCCCCTACAGACCTGAAACATCCCTTTAGGCACTAAATTTAACACTTTAATAGACATAGGACAGTATGCTTATCCCGGCAATAGCCGGGATGAGCAAACTATGCAGTTGCCGGATGGCTCAGGATTACACATCCTGAGCCATCCGGTTACTGCACAGCGGTACAGGGAACCGCTGCGAAAACTGCTGCCTGCATGATTTTTAACGCAGGCAGCAGTGCCGGATACGGCCACCGGATGGCTTGTGAAGCCATCCGGTGTTTTGCATGGGCTCCTATGAGGAGCGTTTCCTGGTCCGGTTTTGAGCTTTTTGAAAGCTCAAAACCGGATCAGGATTTTGAAAAAAAAAAAACGGGAATGTGACCCTGGCCATTGTCCTTGGCCATCTTGTGAAAAAATATATCTTGCAGGAATACAAAAGAATAAAGAATTTTGAGGAAATCTCTAGTGTCACTTTTTCAGATCGACATTCCTTTATTATGTCATTATAAAATCATCATGACATGCCCTTTTTGGGGTAACATTAGATGGGTTTCGAGGCTGCACCTATTAGTCATTAATCTCATTTAAAGCAGAATAAATATGGCTCTAACTATGCTTCAGAAGTGATAATTTAATCAAGAGAGTTAGTATATTTAGTCAAAATCACTTTATTAATACAAAGTCTGTTTATAGTAATATAATATTTATTAATTTATATAGCTCTATCTTTCCATATAACTTTACATACTTTTGTAACACTGTCCTCATTGGAGCTCATAATGTAAGCATGCTATCAGTATGTCTTTGAAATGTGGTAGGAAACCGGAGTGCCCGGAGGAAACCCACATAAACACGGGGAGAACATACAAACTCCTTTGCAGATGTTGTCCCTAGTGAGATTTGAGCCCAGAACTACTGTGATAACCACTGATGAATAAGTATATTATGTATGAAAACAATTAAAAGAAGGTACTACGCAAATGCGTGGACACTAGCATACAAATAGTAAATGATAATAATGATAATATTTATTCATTTATATAGCGCTATTAATTCCATAGCGGTTTACATGTATTTGCAACACTGTCCCCATTGGGGCTCACAATGTAAACATCCTCTCAGCACTATAGTATATATGGAGGAACATTATAGTACATGTATAGCAGCGCTATGGTATATGGCGGTACATTACAGTACATGTATAGCAGCGCTATGGTATATGGTGGTACATTACATTACATGTATAGCAGCACTATAGTATATGGCGGTACATTACAGCACATGTATAACAGCACTATGGTATATGGCGATACATTACAGCACATGTATAGCAACACTATAGTAAATGGCAGTATATTACAGTACATGTAGAGGTGCACTATAGTATATGGTGGCATTTTATAGCACATGTATAGCAGCACTATAGTATATGGTGGTACATTACAGTACATGTATAGCAGCACTATGGTATATGGTGATACTCTGCTCCCCCCCCCCCTCTTCCACAGTAAAAATAAAAAAATCCTCAGTGAGGATACTCACCTGTCTGCCAGCTCGCTCCACCTCCGTCTTCTAGGTCCTACAGGCTTTTAGGACCCGTCGTTGCCTGGGAAACCAGAGGAGGGGGCAGGATGGGGGGGCAGGATGGAGCCGGTGGGGCAGGATGGAGCGAACGGGGCAGGATGGAGCGAACGGGGCAGGATTGAGCCAGGGGGGCAGGATGGAGCCGGGGGGCAAGATTGAGCCGGGGGGAAAGATTGAGCCGGGGGGCAGGATGGAGCGAGCGGGGCAGGATGGAGCGAGCAGGGCAGGATGGAGTCGAAGGAGCAGGATGGTGGCGGGGGGCAGGATGGTGGCGGGGGGGCAGGATGGAGCGAGCGGGGCAGGATGGTGGTGGGGGTGGCAGGATGGTGGCGGGGGGCAGGATGGAGCAAGCGGGGCAGGATGGAGCCAGGGGGACAGGATGGTGGCGAGGGGGCAGGATGGAGCCAGCGGGGCAGGATGGAGCCAGGGGGGCAGGATGGAACCTGGGGGCAGGATGGAGCGAGCAGGGCAGGATGGAGCGAGCGGGGCAGGATGGAGGCGGCGGGGCAGGATGGACCTAGCGGGGCAGGATGGAGCCAGGGGGGCAGGATGGAGCGAGCGGGGCAGGATGGAGCGAGCGGGGCAGGATGGAGCCGGCAGGACAGGATGGAGCCGGTGGGGCAGGATGGTGGTAAGCGGGGCAGGATGGTGGTGGGGGTAGGATGGAGCCAGGGGGCAGGATGGAGCCAGGGGGGCAGGATGGAGCGAGCGGGGCAGCATGGAGCCGGGGGGGGATGGAGTAAGTGGGGCAGGATAGAGCGAGTGGGGCAGGATGGAGCCGAGGGGGGGGGGCAGGAGGGAGCAAGCGGGGCAGGATCGAGCCAGCTGGGCAGGATGGAGCCGGCGGAGCAGGATGGAGCCGGCGGGGCAGGATGGAGCCAGCGGGGCAGGATGGAGCCGGCGGGGCAGGATGGAGCCGGCGGGGCAGGATGGAGCCAGCAGGGCAGGATGGAGCCAGGGGGGCAGGATGGAGCGAGTGGGGCAGGATGGAGCCGGGGGGGGCAGGATAGAGCCGGCAGGGCAGGATGGAGCCTGGGGGGCAGGATGGAGCTGGCGGGGCAGGATGGAGTCGGCGGGGCAGGATGGAGCCAGCAGGGCAGGATGGAGCCAAGGGGGCAGGATGGAGTGAGTCGGGCAGGATGGAGCCGGGGGGGGGCAGGATAGAGCCGGCGGGGCAGGATGGAGCCAGTGGGGCAGGATGGAGTCGGTGGGGCAGGATGGAACCAGGGGGCAGGATGGAGCCAGGGGGGCAGGATGGAGCGTGCTGGGCAAGATGGAGGTGGGGGGGTCTGGGGCACAAGGGAGCAAGCGGGGCCGGATGGAGCAAGGAGGGGTCTGGGGCAGGAGGGAGCAAGCAGGGCCGGATGGAGCGAGGGGGAATCTGGGGCAGGAGGGAGCAATCGGGGCCGGATGGAGTGAGGGGGGGCCTGGGGCAGGAGAGAGCAAGCGGGGCCGGATGGAGCGAGGGGGTGTCTGGGGCAGAAGGGAGCAAGCGGGGCCGGATGGAGCAAGGAGGGCAGGATCCCTCCCACTGTTCTCACCCGGCGTCTTTTCTAGTTGTCATGTGACAGGGCGGGCTGTGTGATGTCACATCAGCCCGCCCTGTCACATGACCGCAGTGACGGGTGAAAACAGCGGGAGCCGAGGGGGGGCACTAAGGATGCTGGTGGGGTGGGAGGCGGGGGGGCAGTATCCCCCTCGCTTCCCGCTGTTCTCACCCGTCTGTACACAGGGCGGACTGATTTGACATTACACAGCCTGCCCTGTGTACAGACAGGTGAGAACAACGGGAGATGAGGGGGGAGGCGAGGTGGGGGAAGAGGCGAGGTTGGGGCGGTGGGTTTCCTGTATAGCCTGGCAAACAGCGGCACTAATGCGCCGCTGTCCCCGGGCTTCAGCAACAGGGCGTTAACGCGCCACTGTAGCCGGCTGCAAATTGGCGCGAAATTCGAACTTTGAATTCTCGCGCCAATTTGCATATCCTGCACTCATTGGCGCCTGCCTCCGGCAGGCGCCGATGAGCGGACTGCGTCTGGCGCGTGATTTCGGCGACAGACGCAGGAAATGCTTAGACGATTATATAGTAGATACTGTAGTCTTGGCACTAATTATGTATTATGTATTGATTAATTGCTCAGTGTTGGGCCCGATACATATGTGCACTTTTTACTCAGTCTGTACTGCTTGACAAAGGCTACAAGTGAGCCAAAACTTTGCGGTCCTGGGGAAATAGTGTAAATCCACATGTTCATTTATGAAGGAAGTGCTGCCATCCATTTTTCTCATCCACTATTGAAGCCTATGGATTTGTGGCAGTGGGGCTTGCACTCAAAGCCCAAAGTGTTAGGGCCGCTTTACACGTCGCAATATCATTCTGATATTGCATACAATTTCACAGGAGTGCGCACGTTTTTGGCACTTGTCCAAGATCTCTTAGTAGATGTCACACTGGGAGATATTGGCAGGGAACGCAACTACGATGTTGTACGCCCTTTTTTTGCGCTGGGTATGAGCAACCCAGGGAACGAACATTTAACATTGGAGTGAATAGGGGAAGTTGCGCACCAAGTCGTAGTTGCACCATCACACAGCATGATATTGCCAGATCACATGTGCAATATCGTACGGTTGAAGGGCTTGCACAATCTTCTTGCAATATTGTAGGTACGATTTTTTCCCGTTGCTACTTTTTGTCGATGTTGCATTTCGATATCGCGATGTATAAAGCGGCCCTTAATTGGTTGTGCTGTTCCGTATATATATATATATATATATATATATATATATATATATATATATATATATATATACCATGTTAGACATTATTATGAAAATGTTCTTTTTCTCTGATTTTCCTAAATGGTCGGTGCAAATGACAGTCAGTGTAATAAAAGTCATCACCCGTTAGAGTATACATCAAATTTTACTAAAGAAACCTCCCAATGATAACAGTATAATCTTCAAAATTAAAAAAAACTCTAAATGCCCTGTTCCAAATTATTAGGCACAGTACAGTTTCTAAACATTTGATATGTTAGAAAGAACTGAAAATGCTCATTTGTTGAATTTGCAGCATTAGGAGGTCACATTCACTGAAATAAAAAGCTATTTAACTCCAAAACATCCTAACAGGCCAAGTTACATGTTAATATAGGAACCCTTCTTTGATATCACCTTCACAATTCTTTCATCCATTGAACTTGTGAGTTTCTGGAGAGTTTCTGCTTGTATTTCTTTGCATGATAGAATAGCCTCCCAGTGCTGCTGTGTTGATGTAAACTGCCTCCCACCTTCATAGATCTTTTGCTTGATTATACTCCAAAGGTTCTCTATAGGGTTGAGGTTAGGGAAAGATGGTAACCATACCATGAGTTTATCTTCTTTTATGCCCATCACCTATCACCATGTAATGCTGACACCTGACCGCAGTGATATACACTGAGGTTGGTGATTTATGGGCGAAGGATAATGAATAGTACAATAGGGGAGACCAATAATGGCAACAGTAGTATTAAATTATATAAAATTAACATATAGTCTCAAAAATAGATTTTAGTATGTGCACATAGCACTTTCTGGACATAAGCGACTTGCACATACACAATTTTGTTCAATTTGCACAAAATACCGAGTGAACATTGATAGGCATGTAAGCACCGCTGAAATGTAGGTGTAAAGGTACATAATGCGGGTTGCAAGATGGCGGACGCCGGATATTCGGTATCGCCATAGCGACGGCAAACTACCCAAAATGCACTGCGCATGTGCGGGCGGTCTCATAGAGACGCTGGACACGTGCAATGGCGGCAGGAAAGCAAGGAGGAGAACTGTATACTGCATAGGAGAGGGCGGACCCGGTGGAAGCCACAGCTGTGCAAGGTGATGAACATCGATATGTAAAGCAATCAAAAAGTTTTAATATGGAACAGATAATGTAAAAATATATGATGAAAAAAAAAGGGTTAAATATAATGGTATAAAAGGTGAATAAGTGTGCACTAGCACTATTTTTTGCACTAGAGGGCACTATATAGATAAAAAACAGCTGAATGTGATAATTGGCAATTACCGTATATACTCGTGTATAAGCCGAGTTTTTCAGCACATAAAATGTGCTGAAAAGTCCCCCCTCGGCTTATACACGGGTATATACGGTAATAGCTTTACAGCGCCCCCCCCCCCGTGGTATCCCGCCCCCCCCCCCCCCCCGTATATACAGCCCCCCGGTGGTATCCCGCCCCCCCCGTTCAAACAGCCCCCCCCGTGGTATCCCGCCCCCCCCCGTATATACAGCCCCCCGTGGTATCCCGCCCCCCCCGTATATACAGCCCCCCCGTGGTATCCAGGGCCCCCTTGCTGCACCTGTAAAGGAAGATGTCGGTATACTTATCGCTGCTGCTGCCGCCGCCTCCGCTCCGCTTCTCGGTCACCGCGCTGCTCCGGCCGGGTCTTCATGTTTCCTGTTCCTTCTCCGGCGCTCAGGAAATGACGTCATTGTTCGAGCGTCGGAGAAGGAACAGGAAACATGAAGACCCGGAGCATCGCGGTGACCGAGAAGCGGAGCGGCGGCGGCAGCGATAAGTATACTGACATCTTCCCTTACAGGTGCAGCAAGGGGGGCCCTGGATACCACGGGGGGGCTGTATACAGCTGGGGCTGCTGTATACAGCTGGGGCCCCTGTATACTAATGGGGGGGGTCTGTATACCCCTGGGGCTGCTGCTGTTTATACCCCCTGGGGCTGCTGCTGTATATACCCCCCCTGGGGCTGCTGCTGTATATACCCCCTGGGGCTGCTGCTGTATATACCCCCTGGGGCTGCTGCTGTATATACCCCCTGGGGCTGCTGCTGTATACTACCACTGGGGCTGCTGCTGTATATACCCCCTGGGGCTGCTGCTGTATATACCCCCTGGGGCTGCTGCTGTATACTACCACTGGGGCTGCTGCTGTATATACCCCCTGGGGCTGCTGCTGTATATACCCCCTGGGGCTGCTGCTGTATACTACCACTGGGGCTGCTGCTGTATACTACTACTGGGGCTGCTGTATACTACTACTGGGGCTTCTGTATACTACCACTGGGGCTGCTGCTGTATATACCCCGTGGGGCTGCTGCTGTATATACCCCTGGGGCTGCTGCTGTATACTACCACTGGGGCTGCTGCTGTATACTACTACTGGCGCTGCTGTATACTACTACTGGGGCTTCTGTATACTACTACTGGGGCTGCTGCTGTATATACCACTGAGGCTGCTGTATACTACTACTGGGGCTTCTGTATACTACCTCTGGGGCTTCTGTATACTACCACTGGGGCTGCTGTATATACCTCTGGGGCTGCTGTATACTACCACTGGGGCTGCTGTATATATCTCTGGGGCTGCTGTATACTACCACTGGGGCTGCTGCTGTATATACCACTGGGGAGGCTGCTGTATATACCTCTGGGGCTGCTGTATACTACCACTGGGACTGCTGTATGTATCTCTGGGGCTGCTGTATACTACCACTGGGGCTGCTGCTGTATATACCACTGGGGAGGCTGCTGTAACACTGCTGGGGCCTGTATGTACCACTGGCTAGGGTGCTGTATACCACACTTGTGGGGGCTGTATACTACCACTGGGGAGGCCTGTATACCACTGCGGGGGCCTGTATACCACACTGCTGGGGGCTGTATACCTGTGCTGGGGTCCACCCTCAGCTTATACACGAGTCAATAGGTTTTCCCAGATTTTGGGGCAAAAGTATGGGGGTCGGCTTATACACGGGTCGGCTTATACACGAGTATATACGGTATGTGAGTATATGCAAATCAAGGGTATAAAAGTCCTAGCCTTGTCATTGTATAGTTGCTAGAGAAAGGGACAGGATCCCGAAACGTTGTCACCCCTCACCTGATGGCTGAACCACTCTTGGCATTCACTTGATGAGCTTCAAGAGGTAGTCACTGGAAATGGTCTTCCAACAGTCTTGAAGGAGTTCTCAGAGATGCTTAGCACTTTTTGGCCCTTTTGCCATCACTCTGCAGTCCAGCTCACCCCAAACCATCTCGAGTGGGTTCAGGTCTGGTGACTGTGGAGGCCAGGTCATCTGGAGTAGCACCCCATCACCATCATACCTCCTCCTCCATGTTTCACAGTGGGAACCAGGCATGTAGAGTGCATCCGTTCACCTTTTCTTAGTAGCACAAAGACACGTTGGTTGGAACCAAAGATCTCAAATTTAGACTCATCAGACCAAAGCACAGAGTTCCACTGGTTTAATGTCCAATCCTTGTGTTCTTTAGCCCAAACAAGTCTTCTCTGCTTGTTGCCTTTCCTTAACAGTGGTTTCCTAGCAGCTAATTTACCATGAAGGTCTGCTACACAAAGTCTCCTCTTGAACAGTGGTAGAGATGTGTCTGCTGCTAGAACTCTGTGTGGCATTGACCTGGTCTCTAATCTGAGCTGCTGATAACCTGCGATTTCTGAGGCTCGTGACTCGGATGAACTTATCCTCCGCAGCAGAGGTGACTCTTGGTCTTCCTTTACTGGGACGGTCCTCATGTGAGCCAGTTTCTTTGTTGCGCTTGATTGTTTTTGCAACTGCACTTTGGGACACTTTCAAAGTTTTCCCAATTTTTCAGACTGACTGACCTTCATTTCTTAAAGTAATGATGGCCACTCGATTATCTTAACTTAGAATTTGTGTTATGGCAAGAAAAAAGCAGCTAACAGTCTATTCAGTAGGACTATCAGCTGTGTATCCACCAGACTTCTGCACAACAAAACTGATGGTCCCAACCCCATTTATAAGGCAAGAAATCCCACTTATTAAACCTGACAGGGCACACCTGGGAAGTGAAAACCATTTCCAGTGACTACCTCTTGAAGCTCATCAAGAGAATGCCAAGAGTGTGCAAAGCAGTAATCACAACAAAAGGTGGCTACTTTGAAGAACCTAGAATATAAGACATATTTTCAGTTGTTTCACACTTTTTTGTTAAGTATATACAGTAATTCCACATGTGTTAATTCATACTTTTAATGCCTTCAGAGTGAATCAACAATTTACATAGTCATGAAAATAATGAAAACTCTTTGAATAAGGTGTGTCCAAACGTTTCGTCTGTACTGTGTATATATATATATATATTCATATATATATAGTATGTATATAATATATATATATATATATATATATATATATATATATATACCCTGTATATATATGAACAAGAGATGCTACATTAAATATAGGTTATATAGATTGAGACTACTTGGCTCTAGGGTTTGAAGTAAGCGCACAAGTAAGTGAACAAGACAAAATGTCAGTGTTTTAGGCATAATCCCAACGATGCAATGTAGGTTAGGCTACTTACTCAGGTGGAAGGAGATGAGAAATTAAAAATTACAGTCCCCGCCAACCCAAAGTACATTTCATTTCTACTTCCTCGGAAGTGCTAACCACTGAGCCACCATATACAGTGCTAACCACTGAGCTACCATACAGTGCTAACCACTGAGCCACCACACACAGTTCAAAAAAATGAAACACCATACAGTGCTAAGCATGGAGCCACCGTACATTGCTAACCACTGAGCAACCATATACAGTGCTAAGCACTGAGCCACAATACAATTCTAACCACTGAGCTACTGTAGAGTGCAGACCACTGAGCCACCATACAGTGCTGACTACTGAGACACCTAAACACTGAGCCACCATATACAGTGCTAACCACTGAGCCATCATATAGAGTGCTAACCACTGAGCCACCATATAGTGCTAACCACTGAGCCACCATATACAGTGCTAACCACTGAGCCACCATATACAGTGCTAACCACTGAGCCACCATATACAGTGCTAACCATTGAGCTACCATACAGTGCTAGCCACTGAGCCACCACACTGTTCTAACCACTGAACCATCGTACAGTGCTAACCACTGAGCCACCATATACAGTGCTAACCTCTGAGCTACTTTAGAGTGCAGACCACTGAGTTACCATACAGTGCGGACTACTGAGCCACTGTACCGTGCTAACCACTGAGCCACCATATACAGTGCTAACCACTGAGGCACCATATACAGTGCTAACCACTGAGCCACAACACAGTGGTAACCACTGAGCCACCGCACAGTTCTAACCACTGAGCCACCGCACAGTTCTAACCACTGAGTCACCGTACATTGCTAACCACTTAGCCACCATATACAGTGCTAACCACTGAGCCACAGTATACAGTACTAACCACTTAGCTACCACACAGTTCTAACCACTGAACCACCGCACAGTTCTAACCACTGAACCACCACACAGTTCTAACCACTGAGCCACCACACAGTTCTAACCACTGAACCAGCGCACAGTTCTAACCACTGAGTCACCGTACATTGCTGACCACTTAGCCACCATATACAGTGCTAACCACTGAGCCACAGTATACAGTGCTAACCACTTAGCTACCACACAGTTCTAACCACTGAGCCACCGCACAGTTCTAACCACTGAACCACCACACAGTTCTAACCATGGAGCCACCATATACTGTGCTAACCACTGAGCCACCATATACAGTGCTAACCACTGAGCCACCATATACTGTGCTAACCACTGAGCCACCATACAGGGCTAACCACTGAGCCACCATATACAGTTCTAACCACTGAGCTACCATACAGTGCTAACCACTGAGCTGAGCCAGCTTTAACTCTCCCACCAATATCACGCTACTCAGCTGATTGGTCGCACGCTGATTAGATAACCCATCGGGGCCCAGGCGATTTCCCAATTTTGAGGGATTTCACTGCTTCTGTAATCTCAGAATTCTGAAAGGGACAATTAAGAAGATCCACCTCTTCGGTAGTCAGAGATGGAAGGCTCAAGGAACAGAGAAAACAGTTAAAATCCAACAGAGAGGGTTGTACAGCCCCTGGACTTAAATTTAGATTATAAAGGTTTTTATAAAAGTGCAGGAATTCACTTGAAATATCCTCTGGGTGTCTGTAAGTCAACCCCTGCTTGTTTTTGATTAGTAGAATCCTCCTCTTTTGTCTCATCAGTTTTATTCAATGGGCGAAAAATGTATTAGGTTTATTGTGACAAATATAGTAATTTAGTTTAGAAGACTGAATCATTTTGTTATAGTCAGAAATTAAAAGGGACCTTAATTCTATTCTAAGCTTTAAGATTTTAAGCTGGGTAGATGGAGGAGACACTATTTGTGATTCTTCTAGGGTACGAATGTCAGATACCAGAGATGCAAATTTGGCATTAGATTGTTTTTTGAGACATGAATTTAGTTCAATCAACTTGCCCTTAACTACTTTTTTATGGGCTAACCACAATGTCTCAATACTAACTGCATCACCATCGTTCTCTTTAAAGTAATAATTTAGAGTGTCTATCAATTCCTTTCTTGAGTTGGGATAAGAATAAAGAAAGGTATTGGCCATCCAGATCCTAGTGGATGAAGCACCCGCCGCTAGGAAACAACTCAAAAACTATCGGGAATGATCACACCAAGTCTTTGGCAGGATATTGATCTTTTTAATTTCATATATAGAGACATTATCAGCTAGAACTAGATCTATTCTAAAAAAGGAAAGCCTGGAATCCGAGTAGTCTCTAATTCTAAGTCTAGTAATTCTCTAGAAGAGGAATGAATACATCGAAATACGTCATATAAGCTCTCTCTATCAATCCAAGGATTAGGTTAAATTAGAAACTCCACGAGTTTCAGAGGAATCCAAAAATGCATCAGGTATTACATTACAATCCCCAAAGAGAATCAAAGAACACTTATGATTTTAACTCTTTCAAAAATCTAATCTGACCCTTATTAGGAGCATACAGAGTAACCAAGGTATAATAGACAGATTAAAATTATATATCTTCCCTCTGTATCCGCAATAACAGTCTCCTGTTCAAATTGGATGTTATTTCTAATCAAAAAAGCAACACCCACCTTCTTTTTTTCTGAGAGGCTAAGATAACAAATGAAAATAACTTATTTCCTAATTTTGGAGGATTATCATTAGAAAACAATCTCCTGCAAAATCTCCTGCAACCCCGCAATATCTATTTTAAATCTAAATATGTCTCTCCACAGTATTTACCTCTTATGAGGAGAATTTAGGATATTTCCGGGTTGTGGCGTGTGATAGGGCGATAGTGATGAAATCAGCGTCGCCTATGATTTCCCGTAGGGGTGCCACAGCGTGCCGTAGTCCACACCCCGTCTGCGATAATTGGTGGGGGCTACTGTGTTCCCATTGGCTGTCAGTTCACAGGGTGCCATATTTGAAGAGCTGTTCGTTCAGCACCACACACATCTTCAGCTGCACAACTGTACGCAAACACAGTTCAGTTAGGCACGCCATAAAAGAGCGCAAGCTATGTGGTCTGCGTATATTAATCTGCGCTGTGTCGAGTATAGTGCCAGATGCCACCTCAGATGTTGGCCTACACATCGTACATGGGTGCCATGGGCCACGCACTACAATCACCCTACGTGTGTGAATTTGGTGACGCTGATGGGTACATTATACTGCTCCCACTCCGCCCAGCTTCTACCTTGTTAGCGCCCTCAACTTTTGTTGGCAGCGCCAGTGTGCGTGGTGACGTCATCACGTTTCTGCTCGTTCATCCCTGCCTGCCAGGTGCCTTCCCCTCCCCTGCACATAGTACTACAGTCATGGCAGTCGCACAGCGTGCTGCTACATGGGGGATGGCAGAACTCCTGATCCTCATTGACCTGTGTGACCGGCATGACTATTGGTGCCATCAGCGTCACCACCACCCACGGCTGCGCAAGCAGCACATACTGAGGAGGATTCATCAGGCCCTACTCCAGAGACTGGGTGTTGAGAGGACCCGCAAGCAAATTATCAAGAAGGTGGCGGACCTGAAACACAAGTCCCCAGGTAGGATTGCCGAGATTCGTGGGCGGATTGCCAGGCTGCGTGGTGAGTATGTGGCAATGACAAACACACACATGGCAAGCATCATAATCCAAACAGTACACAACCATCATGTGTTATTGTGCCATGCCACATGGTGTGGCCTAAGCCACCATGTGGATCTGTCACCAATGTGCATTTGCATTTGGTCACAATGCAACATGACGGTGCAGAATACACTCATATGTTTTGTTAATGCTGATGGCTATAGTGGTCCTTGACCTGTGTGTGGCCGAACATAGGTGTGTAATGACAGCAAAGTTAACAACAACATAATGCTAATTTGAAGGGCCACATCACACCTTGCAGTACATATGTGAGCACTCTGACACATAGAATTTCACAACACATTTATCACAATACGCCAAAGGCCCTACAAGCTGACTGCTATTTGTTTGACCCCATGGTGGCACCACCTCATGCTTACTGTCTGCTCTTGTGTAAATCTTAAAACATCCATCCTCTGCTAATCCAAGGGTGTTTGACATCGCAAATATGTGGTCACTGGTGTTATTGTCATGTCCTAAAACAGACTGGGCCCTAACCCTAGGCTCGCCCTCGACCCAAACCTTTAACTCTATCCTTCATGCCGTCATGACATTCATACACACACAGTCGGTGTTTTCCCTATGTTGTGGTCCTTTGCCTAAATGGGTCTGTTGTCATGTTTGATATTACAGATGAGGCGGACTCCCCGTCTGTGGAGGGCCGACAGTCATCTACCCCACCTGGGACCCCCCCACCCCCTTCCCCGGAGGGCCCAGGAAGTCCCTCACCAACAGGGACACCACCCGCAGCTGCCCAGGAGGGCCCAGGAAGTCCCTCGACACCAGGGACACCAGTCTTGGCTGCAGGCAGCCCTGGACCCCTGGGATCAAGAAGCCCCGTCCTGTGGCCACAGACACCCAGCCCAGGAGCAACTTTCCCCCCCAGCATCTCCAGCTCCTGGCCGAGCCCTGGTGTGGTGTGGTCCCCACACCCTGACCTTAGCCTGCTGCTTCTGTGTATGATGGTAAGTTTCTGCAAAGGCCTACAAGCTTTCTAATCTACATCTTGGTGTGTGGGCCAGACAGCAGTATGTGAGTCCTGATGTGTTTGTCATTATTTTATTTGTCAAGGAGAAAGAGCTTGTGTGGCAGGCTGGGCTGTGATCCCATCCCCATCTCCTCCAGATGGCACTCGGGATGGTGATGTGCTGCGTACGTATAATCCATAACAATGCCCTCAACCACCCACCCACACCTACGCAGGTCACTCACTAAATGTCCTTATTTCCCATACAGGTGTACCAACCATTGAGGAGTTGCTGCTGGCTCACGAGGAGGCACAGCAGCATCTGGAGAGGGCACAAATACTTTGCCCGCTTGGGTGCCATGATCCACGCCCTCCAGGCAGGCCAGTCCGCCATGGCCACTACTCCACCAAACCCCCCACAGTAATGTGGCCACTGTCACATTTTCCAAGTTGTCCATGTTGGACCATTGTTGTTGTCCCTGTTGCCATGTTGGCACCTTAGTTTGTTCGGCCCCATTGGCCTCTTTTCTTATAGTATCCCACATTGGGAAACTGGGTAGTAAGCTTTGTCTACTACTAACCTGAAAACACATCTTTACACAAATTTAAAAATAAAAATAAATGTTCTGGACACGAATTATAGTGTGATCCCTTGCCTGAACACACACAGGGAGACCTTGTCCCACTTAAAATGTGAAACACCACACATGGCTAATGACTTGGCCTAGGTGTGCAGTGTGACATGATAAAAACCTGACCATACTGTACCATTGGACCAGGGATCAAGGCCTATTTTACATGAGTCTCTCCAATATCACACACACATTACCAAACACACACACTTGCCTATATTGGCCACAGAACATTCATAATATCCCCATACTCACACATGTCACCTATGGATAGGCTTGTGTCTGCTACAATGACCCAAATATGTTATTGTGGAAATGAGGCCTCTCCATTTGGCACACAAAGTTCACCATTACATCCACAACACACTACACACACAACCATACGGCACAACCAGACACATATGTGGACGTAGGTATGGCAAATCAAAGGGTGGTTTATTACCAAACATAAAAAAAAACACTTGTTTTAGTGTGACACATCACAAAACATTGCCATTGAAGCAATGTCGTGCATTGCCTAGTAGTGTCTTTGGTCTTCCTACTCCTCTGCTGGCTCAGACAATGGCTCCTCCACCTTATCCTCATCATACCAGGCAGTGGTGGCAGGTCGCCGTTGCTGTCTTCGTGGGGGAGGTGGAGGTTCCTGATTTTGGCGATTCCTCACCATGCATCTTTGGGGTGCAGGGGGGGGGGGTTTCCTTGACAAATTGTGCCTTCTACATGTGATGGAAACCCCACATCCGTGCAACCAATAAGCTGTGTACATAGATCACACAAACACAATTACGCACCTCCTGTGATGGGGAAGGGTCTTGGCTTGTGGCCAAAGATGGCTGCGCAAGGTGTCTGTTGCACCGTGTTCCCTGAGGAGCCTCATGGCCCAGGGTGAAGGTGAGGAGGTCATAATACCACAGACATGGCTTAGGGACCTCCTCAGCTGCAGCCCCGGACCAGGCATCCATCCATTTGTTGTGGACCTTGGTCAACACCGTCCGCAGGCGCTTGATATTCTCGGCAACCATCTGCACTGTCCAGGTCTTACTTGGGTCGAGCCGGTTGGCCAGCTCGAACAGGTGCCCGTAGGCCACGGCCCTCACTGCCTTGTTTTTATATTCAGGCAGCGACACCCGCCACAGGCATTCGTGGTCCTGGTACATGGTGAGGAGGTTGCGGACAAAATCAGTACCAGCCATCTGGAAAAAAAAAAAACTTGTGTCACTAAAAAACATACATTTACATATCAGGTCACACCCTACTCTGTGTGCCCAATCCATGTCCAGCACTACCAATCACAGGTGGTCTGGTAGTGACCATGTGTATGCAGATTCAGTAAAGGCCTTTACATGTGGACAGAGATGGGACATGGTGCACATGCCACACCCTATATGTATTTTGGGGCTGGCCAGGGAAAGATACAAAGCTGTGTACTTGAGAAATGGCACACATGGCATTACAACCAAACATAACACACACTATATACCTCAACACATATTTAGGTACAATTATAGTGCTTGAGAACACATTGTCCTGGCATTTGTCTCAAGGAACATTATGTGTGCAACAGGACACGGAGGGGTGTTACGATGTGTAGCCGTCGCAAAACACACATCTACAGGACGCTAAATGAAGCTGTACATAAGGCGCCCAAACCTCTGGCAACATATGGGTCTGCAGCCACACAGAAAACAACCTACATGATAAGCACAATAGCATGTCCCTCGACTTACCGTCTGTCCAACAGAGTTCTCGTGATGAGACGCTACTAGAACAATGCACATTGAAGTAGAAGCAGGGGTGGAGCCCCAGCACGTCACTTTTTATACACAACATGACCAACCAAAAAGCTGCACTGGCGCTTCATCAGTGGTCGCATCTGCGAACGCCCAGGCGTCTACATCGATTAGATGACGCACATTCTGTGAGATTGGTTGGTTACCATATAAAAAGGGCTAACGAGCAAGCTACGGCACGCTTGCTACCCAGAGTCATTAAGTAAGTACTGATGTTCACACGTGATCTGTGATATGGCTGTGTGTAACGTTTGATACATCTTTGCATTACGGATCGTTGTGTACTGTAGCACACGCCCTAGTGGTGGTGTATGTAGTTTGTAATGATGCTGTGTTTGATTGATGTATTGTGTAGAGCAAAATGGAAGGATTATTTTTTTTGCCCCCAAAACACCCTCTTCATTGACAAGCCATTTTGCCTTTGCCATACAGGATCATGTTTGAAGGATGCGTCTGTGGTTAGTTGCGTGGAGCATATGAATTGTGCCCACATAGTACTGTCGTTTGGCACACACAATGGAACTATTGTGCTCATACTGAGATGTGGAGTGGCCCATGTGGCTTCAGTGAATGTCTGCCTGTGAAGATCTGGCGTTATCAATACCTCAGGGATGTATCTTGGACATGATGAGTATGCAATAGTCTGCTGCGTGGCCTGATATTTTGTCCTTAAAACACATGGCTGGGGTACGTGTGTAATTTAATAGTATGTAATTGGTAATTAACATCATTCTCTACTTGTGAGCTTACTCTTTTCCTACGCCTTGTGCTTATAAATTAACATTATGGGCAGCTATATGGGGGTATGGTCATGATGTATCCATTAGGACGATGGAGATGTAGTTGTTGAGGAGGGCCATGGGTGTACTGTTAACAGGTGTTGTTGTGAGGCAGTGTAATGTTGTTTTGCCTGTACAATGTTTCAATATATGTATGAGGGTGGCCATATCAGCAGACATGGGTAGGATGTTGTTAAGTGGCTAGGAGATGTGTAGGGAAGGAGGTGGTGGCTATTTTGGATGTGTGATGATGCGTTCTTGTAGTGATGTTTTTTTTTTCCTTACTTTTGCAGGGGTTGGTAGGTGCGAACATCATGGACCCTGATGGAGATGCTATCGTGGTTCTTGCCTTGGTGGAAGAGGAATTGTGGCTGGAGGAAAGAGTTGAGAGGTTTCAGGCTCACAGACCATGGCAAGTGTGGGCTCGGGATTGGCTTCTGCAACGGGAGAACCAGAGCCACATTCGGCTGGTCCGTGAGCTGGAGGATCGCAGTCCACATGATTTCAGGAACTATTTCCGTATTTCCGAGGACTCTTTCACATTTCTCTTGAAATGCATAAGGCCATTGATAGCCTGACAGGACACTTTGATGTGTCGAGCTGTGCCACCTGAGGAGCGTTGGGCTGTAACTTTGCTGTTCCTGGCAACAGGTCGTTTAAGGACAGACCTGCAATACACTTCACATGTGTCACTGTCCCTGCTGAGCCACCTGATTCCCGAGATGTGTGAGGCCATCTGGAGTAGTCTGCTGCCATCCTACATGCAGTTCCCAACAACCCCCGCAGGATGGTTGGATGTTGCCAGAGGTTTTGAGGATCGACGGCAATTTCCAAACTGCAGGGGTGCATTGGATGTTAATCACGTGAGGATCAAGAAACCCCCCAACACAGGGTCCTTGTATTATAATTACAAAGGATATTTTAGCGTGGTCCTCATGGCCCTGGTGGATGCTCACTATGAGTTCCTCTACGTGGATGTTAACAAAAAGAAAAAGTTGCGCCACACTGTATAATTCAAGTGGAAAGTTAGGTGACAATGTCCCTTGCTCACCTGATCCTGTTGTGCCGACCGCACAACAGGTTGCAGAGCTGTGGACACGTCCGCTGGTGTTCACGCTGGCTCAGTAATCAATGTGGTTCACGTGAACCGCCGGTGTCCGGTGCACGTGACCGCTATGGGAGGGTGTTGGTGTCAGGTCTGCGAGGTCCTGGGTCCCGAGCTGCAGTATATCACGCTTCCCACAGGGAAGAAGAAGTGTGGCAGAAAACAGAGAGTGATAATGAACCAGCGCTCAGGGAAACCCGGACACTGCTATAGCATAAATTACCTTTAGGTTTTATTATATCGATATGGGAATCCAGTCTCCACAACGCGTTTCAACGCAAAAGGCGTCTTTATCAAGTGATAACCAGGATTCTCCATGACAATTACTTATATACATGCACAATCAACAAGGGGAGTGGATAATACACCGGTATAATGCAATCTATGTAATGGATCCTGGAGAGGATCATAAAATCTCCATGCAGTCCATTTAAAGCAACAATATGCAAAATATATATAGTGCAAGGCAATTATAATATATGTATAAAAAAATATATAAAATTATCATATAAAATATAATCTAAATTTATCATATAAATACATGCATATCACAATTAATATATAAAAAAGGGAAATATTATAATAAATAATAACAACAACAATAACCATATGAAAAAAATATATATATATAAATATAATAAAAATTATTAAAAATGTCATATACAACATTAAAAAATTGATTAGTTAAAAAGTACTTTCCACAATGCTATTAAGGCCTTCTGGTTGCAATGTGCCCATTTTAAAAATCCAAAAGGATTCTCTTCTATTGAGGGCATGTGTTCTATTTATCACTTTGTCCCCTATCTGTTCAATGACCGTCAAGGATAATTTAGAGGGGTCCCTATTATGTACCAAATCAAAGTGTTTTGAAACACTGTGATTTGGGAATCCAATACTTATATTATGTCTATGTTTGTTTAACCTTGCCCTCATACTTTGGGTGGTCCTGCCAATGTATTGTTGACCGCAGGGGCACTCTATTAGATATACGACAAATTTAGAGGAGCAATCAAGTTTCTGTTTAATGTCGTATGTAGCATTAGTGGTATTGGATATGAAATTCATAGCACCATGTTTAATAGTTTTACAATATTTGCACTGACGGACACCACATCTGTAACAACCCTTCTTGGATGACAGAGGGGGTGCCATGGAAATAGGTTCTTTCTCCCTATTTGGAAGATTCCTGCTAGGGGCCAGGATGTTTTGGAGGTTTTTACCTCTTCTAAAAATAACCCTAGGCTTATTAGGGATAATTTTTGACAATATGGGATCTCCTTGTAGAATGAACCAATATTTATCCAACATATTATAAATGTTTCTGTAGGATTTATTAAAAGTTGTAACTAGATTGCAACTATAGATATTTTTGGGCACAGTTCCCTTCTCATTCATCTTCTTATTTTTGTTATTATCCAAACGTTTCAAAAATTGTTCTTGTGGGAGGCTTTTGCATCTGTCATACGCATCCTTCAATAGCTTATAGGGGTATTTTTTCGCAATAAATCTTTTCTTCAAAATCCCAGCTTCTGAAGTGAAGTTATTGTCATTTGTACAATTCTTTCTAATTCGCAGATACTGTCCGTAGGGGATATTTCTAATCCAAGATGGCAAATGACTACTGCTAAACTCAAGGTAACTGTTTACATCCACCTCCTTGAAGAAGGTGGATGTACTAAAAAGACCTTCAGGATTAATCCTGACCATTAGGTCAAGAAACTGGATATGAGATTTAGAACTATTCATTGAAAAAGAAAGTCCCCAATTATTATTATTGAGGTAATTGACAAACTCCCTCGCTTCATCCTGTGTGCCTGACCATACTAAAAAGAGGTCGTCTATGTATCTCCTGTAGAAACTGATATACTTGCTGCCCATAAGGGACTGTGCGATGGCCACTGACTCGAAGGCACCCATGTACAGGCCAGCATAGCTGGGTGCGAACCTAGTGCCCATCGCACAGCCCCTTATCTGCCTATACAATCTCTCCTGATCTCCAAAAATGTTGTTCTGTAAGATAAAATCAATCCCATTCAATAAAAACTTTTTTTGTAATGTGGGTATGTCAGTATCTTTTGATAATGTCTGGTTTATAACTTTCAATCCCTTTTCATGGGGAATATTAGAATATAAGGAGTTAACATCTAATGTGATCAACAGAGCTCCCGGAAGAGGTGGCAGATTAGTGATCAGTTCTATTAATTGAGTAGAGTCCTTTAAATAGGATGAAAGTTTAATATTGTATTTCTGCAAGAACAAGACGATGTAGTGAGATAAATTACTTGTAATGGAATTAATGCCCGATATTATGGGGCGTCCCGGCGGGTCATTAATAGATTTATGGATCTTTGGGAGGAAGTAGAAGTGTGGAATTTTATATTCCTCTATGTTTAGGAATTTGAATTCTTTTTTGTTCAGAATATTCACTTTCTTAGCATTTCTTATCATGATTTTATATTGATTAAAAATATCATGTAAGGGATTATTCATCAATTCAGTGTAATACATTTTGTCTCCTAAAATGTTGTTACTTTTCATATTGTACCACTCTCTGTTCATAATTACTATCCCCCCCCCTTTATCTGCCTGCCGAATAATCAAGTTTTTATTTTCTGTTAGTTTTTTGATAGATTTTCTTTCTCCCTTGGTTAAGTTGTCCTTTTGTTTAATATCCCCAATGTCTCTTATTTCTTTTAGAGCCAGGTGTTGAAAGGTCTCTAGGTGTGAACCTTTATGATGTGTGGGTAGTATTTGCTTTTCATTAATGGATCTACATGAAAATATTCAACCTGTCCACAGATATCATTAGTAGAGGATTCTGTTCCATTGGTACTTATAGGAACAGTCTTCTCATTTGTAGTACCCCTACGTGGATGTTGGAATTAACGGGCATTTCTCAGATGGGGGTGTGTTTGCACAGTGTCATTATCACCCCCCCCGGGGGTAGTGCCATGCTTGAGAGCAACAGAGGGACTTCACACCCAAAACCCAAAGCACACAACACTTTTCTTCCTCAAGGCCTGAAGGAGGAAACCAAGACCCGGGTTCAGGGTGAACTCCCCTATAAATTCTGGTCTGAGGCGGAGTTAGCGAGTTCAGTTCCTAGGAGGACTGAGGAAGACATCCTGTGGACTGGGAGCAATGCTAAGCTCATCCCAGGGTAGTTAAGCCTAGCTTGAGGGACCCAAGGCAGGGGTCTGAGGAAGTGGAGAGGAGCCCGGGGAGCAGAGCAATGTCATTCTCACCCCGGAGGAACAGCGCCAAGTATGGACACCGGAGTCCAAGGCTGTGCAGGGCCTAACGACCCAGCAGCAAATACCAGAAGGTGGGGGATTCCAAGTCCTCCAGCCACACTGTGCCCAGAGGCAAAGCAGTGTAAAGAGCCCAGGAACTGCCGCCTGAGACATGGGGCTTGAGAAAGACTCAATTTGCCTGTCATACCGGCACCAAGCAGAAGATAGAGAGGGTCAGCAGCTCAGCTTAAGCAGCAACAGAGACCCATTATAAAGTGCAGCAGGGAAGCCTCATAACTTGCCTGGTGAGTAGAACCCCGAGTTGTTCTCAGGTGCATGGACTCAGCTTAATAACACCAGTCGGAATTACACCAGTAAAAGGACTGAGGAACCAACAAATTGTGAGTCTGTCTGTTGCTTTGCACCTGCCATCCTGCACCCTACACCTTTACTACATCCACTGCCCCGGGGATTCCCTCCACCCCTGGGGAGCTGCTCCATTCCAGCTGCCCATCCATCATCCCCGGAGGTTCTGCAGCAGCGGTGGTCACAAATAGCCACAAACCACGGGTGGCATCACAAATAACTAACCCCTTCATTATCCCCTCTCCTATCAAGCCCAGAATCCCCTCAATAGCTGCACCAGGATCACAGAGCCAGGTCTCAACCCCTATGACTCCCCTGGAACTGTACCATAGCCCAGTTCGGAGTACCCTACAGCCCTGGGGTCCTGCATATGGTTTTTAAAATCTGCGACTTGTCATTACTTTATGCATTGTTGCACCCATATAAAGCAATGAGAAAATGAAAAAATGCTGCAAAAAAGCATGTGTTTTCTTTTTACTGCTAAGAGAGCAGGTTTTGGCTGCAGAATGAGTATGATTGAAGGGTTATCCAAAGATACATGACATTTTTTATGTAAATGATATGTGAAACAAATAAAAAAATATCAAATAATGGTATAAAGAAATTACTTTTTTTACTTGCAAATTCAAACGCTAATCCACGGTAATATGGCTAATCCATTGGGTATGAAATCTTGAAATCTTGAAATCTACAACTATTTTAAACATTGGATAGAGGTTATCTATACTACTCTTCCATGTTGACTTTCACAATACATCAGAAAACTTATAATTAAATCCTTTTAAAATTCTATCACCTAAAGAACTCAGTTTCAGATCACATATAATTCATTTTACATCAAGTAACAAGTGAAATGGGCAAAAAGTGATTGTAACACATTCAGAACGTTACACAACAAGAAATGGAACAATGATTCTGAAGAGGTAAACTACATAACACAAAACAACAACCAGATAATTAACAAGTATATAGCATTTTCTGTGGATTAATCTTTAGTTGAAAATATATCTAAATTCCATAGTGAGCTAACTAAATGGTTGCAGATTTGTCATAAAGTTTGAGGAGACCTATACATGTCAGAGCCCCAATGACTAATGACCCAACATAAAAATGGGTTTCAAAGGTGTAGTACAATACTCTTTGCAACTGATTTTAGAGCAAATTAGTTAAGATAAGGATTGCTTTACAAAAAGCTATTGTGACGCTAATCACTAATACCAGGTAGGATGTGACACTAGTTACTAAATAAAGGTAGTACAGAAAGCAGGGAAGTCAGGTAATCTGGGGTCAGGTTCTGGGAGAGCTCATAGCATATTCAGGGAGTAGAGAGAGGCATTGTCAGGCAATGGTCCAGGATCATGTTTAAAGGAGAGCACGAAGCGAATTCGGTAAGTCAACTGAGGTGTAGTCAGATCACAATCCAAGGTCAAAATATCAAGAGATAACCCCAAATACAGGGATAAAACCAAAGAATAATCAGGCAACAGTCCAGGGTCAGATAACAATGATCATAACTAGACACACACAGGAATGCAGGCCAACAGCACAAGTCATATAGAATGTATGATTTGCAGAGTTTTGGAAAAGGTTGCTCAGTAAAGTAGCCAAGCAATCAAAGGAAAGCTGGAACATGTTAACCACCAAGCACCTCCCAGAACCAGTATGGAAGCTTTTGCTGTCAATCAAGTACTGACAGCTCTGCGCACCTGAACCAAAAAGAAAATATCTCTTATTGCATCCTAGACACACTGCAAGCAGGAATCATGACACTTATTTTTCCAAATTAATGATTAAATGATTTTTCAGTAAATTATGATTTCGCTACCAAAGTAGTAGTACAGAGGCATTCCACGGACTACTGCCATCGTTATTTAAATTCTGAATGAATGAGATATATCTATTCAGAGGATAGTGATACTAATAGCAAGTGTTTTAAAAACTATTTATTTTACCTACATTTACATCTTACTTTTTAAGTATCCATGTGGATCTTAAAAAGTTTCTTAATTGAAATAGAAATATGCTCCCGGGCTGTTTATACTATTGACACAGCCATAAAATAGAATATTAATATTAGGATACCAAGAAAAAGTACATTAAAGTCTTGACAAAAAAATAAATAAAACCATGAGAATAGGATCTGAACTTCAGTTTTTAGCATTGGCTGCTATACAGTCAACAAAGCTGTATTGTGTCAGCTCCATTTACTGTATACATTTTAATAGGGCCAGAGCTGATAATAGCTATTTGGTGGGTGCACTGGGTGTCACATCTCTCCTGATCTATTTTATCACTATGCTTAACACAGGCAACACCATTAAAGAGTGTCTGTTATTGTAACACTCTACTTAAACCATGGCCAACATGAATCAGATCCTGGCTAAGTGATTACAGTAAGAGTGGTTTCACACTAGCGCTTTTATGTCCATCATAATCTTGATCCATCCTGATCAGGCATGCGTCCCTATACTAAATAAGGGGTCACAAGGACATCAGGTGGCATCAAGTTTTCATCAGATGTAGACAAGTGTGTCATTTTGTGCTCTCCCCCGGCCTCACGATGTTGCGATTTTGTCGCGCTTGAAAAATCTTGATGCATCCAGATACGGCACAATGCGGCAAAATGACGCATTGATCTTAATGAGGCTGCATTTGTAGACCTGCGCTTTAAGTATTTAGCGCTTCTGCGCTAAATACTTAGGTTTTGTGAGAGAAGCGCAGGTGCGTGTGTGCCGGCGCTTCCTTGAAATGCAGCCCTGCTAGCAGGGTTTCCCTGTGCGCTCGGCATAAGCGGACACTAGGTAGCCTGCTGTATGAACTGGTTACCACGATACACATCGGGTAACCAGGGGCTGCGTTTCAAGGAAGCACCGGCACACACGCACCTGCGCTTCTCTCACAAAACCTAAGTAGTTAGTGCAGAAGCACTAAATACTTAGAGCGCAGGTGTCTAGACATGGCCACTCTCTCTTTCCCTAGTTGGATTATTTCTCCACCATTTTAGTTGATTGACAGGTCTCTCCTTACGTGTGTACATAATTAGAAACCTGAGATAGTCATGAGAAGCTGGTCAGGAGGAAGCCTGCTGGGTACATCGTCCAACTTATCATGTTATCATTAGGGATGAGCGAGCATGCTCGCCGGTACTCGGTGCTGGCCCTAGCATCTCAGTATTCTGGATGCTCGGTGAGCACAAAGTACCGGCGAGATGCTTGGGCTTATGCTCGGGTCCACCTCCCGCATGCACTGTTTGCAAAGCCAGCTCACATGCAGGGATTGGCTGCCACACACTGTAATGCCACAGCTATGTTGGTTGTGGCATTACAGTGATTGGCTTGCCGCACTGCGTCATCATGTCTATATCAGACCTGACAGCGCTGCGCTCCTTCCTGTTTCCATGTGACATGTTACTTTTACTTTAGCAGCATGTGCGGCAGCTTCTGGCCATCTGTACATTTGCTGGTAAAGCGAAATCCAAGCACAAAAAAAAAAAAGTAATAGCATACTCACCTGCCCGCAGACTCCCAGGACACGTCTGATCAGAACCAGGACCTGCCAGTAATCAGCTGATGTTGTCACCGGACAGCATCAGCTGATCAGGAAGTTCCGCGGTAGAAAGCTGGCTTTTTCCCGCCCGGCCAGTTTAAATGATCAGCTGCTGCTGTCAGCTTTTTACTGAGACTTAGGGCCCTTTCACATCAGCGTTTTTTTAAATTTGCGGCAGATGCGGTGAAAAAACCGCATCTGCCGCAACTGCCGCATAACGGTTCCACTTGCGGCACGGTTGCGTTTTTTTCCATAGGAAGTATAGGGGGACTTGCGGCAGATGCGGCAAGTGCGGTATTGCACTTGCGGCAGGTGCGGCAGAGAAAAAAACCGCAGTAAGCCGCGGTTTTTTTCTCTGCCGCACCTGCCGCAAGTGCAATACCGCACTTGCCGCATCTGCCGCAAGTCCCCCTATACTTCCTATGGAAAAAACCGCAACCGTGCCGCAAGTGGAACCGTTATGCGGCAGTTGCGGCAGATGCGGTTTTTTCACCGCATCTGCCGCAAATTTAAAAAAACGCTGATGTGAAAGGGCCCTAAGACAATCAGCTGATGCTGTGAGGTGACAGGATCAGCTGATTACCGAAAGATCCTGGAGCCGAGAGGATGTGTCTGCAGAGAGGTGAGTATATATTTTTTTCTTCTACTGATACATAAGCTGATTGTTTTAACCGGCTTTTAAACAATCAGCTGATATGTCATCTAATTCAGGTCCTTGAGCCTGATATTGATCATTTGATCAGTTTGCAAGCCAGCAAACCAATCAGATGATATTGAATCCGGATTGGACATCGCGGGACCCTCGAGCCTGGACTACATCAGAGGAGGGGGGGTTCTTTTGTTCAATAAATATAGAGTCACTAATTGTGTTGTGTTTTAAATATAGGGAAGCCCTTTTCTTTAATTATTTCATAGATTTCATGTCCAGCCAGGTACAACTAGGCAGCTGGGGCTGGAATCAACAGCGCAGGGTGGCCGAAGCTTTCTGCTCCCCCACTGTGAATTGCAGTCCACAGCCGTCCCAGAAAATGACGCGTTCACAGAAGCACCATCTTCTCACTGGGTAATAATGGTGTTAGGGCCAGCTTTGTATTATCATCTGGCTCTAAGCCCAAAAATCATGCGGTCACCCCAATATCAGAAATGGCCACCATGAATTTCTAGTAATCAGATAAAATAACAACAACACAGAGAAAATATTTTTATTACAAATAAAACACAAACACAATTAGTGACTCCATCTTTATTAAAGAACCCCCCCTCCAACATAGTCCAGGCTTGAGGGTTCTGCGACGTCCAATCTGAATCCAATATCATCTGATTGGTTTGCTGGCTGGCAAACAGATCAGATGAACAATATCAGGTTCAAGGACCTGAATCAGCTGTCAGATCAGCTGTTAGTTTAAATCGCCCGCGCCTACACTGAACAGCTGATGTCGGTGTGGGCGACTTAAACACAGCTGATCTGACAGCTGTTTAAATCTCCTGCACCGACATCAGCTGTACGGTGTCAGCACGGGAGATTTAAACTTCTGTCAGATCAGCTGTGCCTGCCGCCGACATCTCAGGCAATGGGCGGGCGATTAGCTGATGTGTCACATCACGATCAGCTGATATTGTCAGGTGACATATCGGTTGATCGCTACTGGCCAATCAGATCTAAAGGTTCTGGAAGCCGATCGGACATCTTACCTTCGGGTCCTGGACAGCCAGCAGAGGGGTGAGTATTCTTTTTTTTATTTTTAACACCTTTTGTTAACTTTTATTTCACTATCGGAGTGCATTTACATACACTCCAAAAGTGAAACTCCATGTCACACATGTGACACAGGGGGAGGAACAAGATTCTTCCTCCCCCAGTGTCACATCACTTCCCCCAGCACTCGCATTACAGGCACTGGAATAGGTATTGTCTGAACGACAATGCGTATTCCAGCTCCTAATACTCAGACAGCATTGTTCACAGCAGTGACCTGGGAGTCAGAAATACTTATAGGGGTCTTCCCCATGCTGTTCCCATGTCATTTGAGCACTGTTCTTATACATTTGTGACATTTTTAGGGTTTATACAGACTGCCGGGGGTGCCGCTGGAAACATGGTCAGATTTCCCGTAGGTTGACATTGAGCTCGGTGCTGAGTTGAGCATCCAAGCATCTCGATATGCTAGACATGAGCATCGAGCACCAGAGCATTTTACTGCTCGCTCATCACTAGTTATCATGTCTCTCTCTATGGTCATGGTTTTACGAATACAGTAAAGTAAGATATTTGCTCTGAAATGCTGCAGTATTTCACAATAACAGACAAAGCCAGGATATGACTTCTGATGTCCACAGGTTGGGCAATATTAATCTAAGGACAGGTTGTCTTTTAGCTTGTAAATACTTTTATGCCTAAAAAAAGACAAACACATTCTTGTAATACCTTTATTGGCTAACCAACAATATTTGCAAGCTTTCGAAGCTTTCAGTGCAAAAAAGTTTCTTATTTAGGCTGGTTTACAAATTAATTATTGAGACAAGAGAACAACATTTATTAGAGGTTATAAGATTAAGTTTTTTTTTTTTTTTTTTTTTTTTTTTTTACAAATGGAGAGGTGATGGGTGTGATGGCATCAGAGTTTGGTGATCAGAAATCCGTCTAGTGAAGGAGTGAAGTGTGTCCATATAGTGAGCCATAAATCCAGGTGTTAGATGATGTCCTTTTGTCAAAGACCAAATATCAGTTTAAATATCAGTTTAACTTCCTAGATTTTTCTACCTCTGTGGTCCTAAAATGACCTTTCAGTGCAAAGACTCAAAGGGAACTAACCAGCAGGATTTATGGCTTTTAAAGTGAAGCCAGTGTCTTACAGGCCTGGTATATAGTAACAAAGAGGGAGGAGGGTTTGGCTTAGAGCCCATGGGGAGTAATATAAATAAACTCAGCCCCATATAGAGATGCTGCACACATGCTAATTTGCTGCACTGTTTTCCCGATGTTTGATAACACTTTTCTCTGCAATCAAACCTTTAAAGGGAACCTGCCAGCTCCATCTACCCCCCCATGCTATCACTACCTGTCCCTGCACCTTGCTAGCTGATCCCTAACCATCCCTGTCTGATCTAAAGGTGCCCTATAAAGTTTAAGAAAAATGATTTATAACTTACATGCAGTCTCCATCGGGAGACTGAGAAGGCAGACTCCAGGGTTTCACTCTACCCCCTCGCTGGCTCTCAGCACGCCCTGCTGTGCATCATCAGTCGTTCTGTTGTTCCACCTCTTTTTGAAATTCCCACCTCTTCTGCTACTTTGATGAGCCGGGCGGTATGTCATATCCGGACTGGTGCATTTTGGGGCTGATCATGTGGTACGGTCCGGCTCCATCGCATGCACAGTGCGCACACTGAAACCGAGCCGTGCGTGTCATAAGCCCCCACAATGCACCGGGCTGGCCATGAGGTTCTGGTCAGCTCATCATAGTAGCAGAGGAGGCGGGAATTTAAAAAAGAGGTGTAACAACAGAACGACTGATGACGCCTAGCAGGGCCTGCTGAGAGCCAGCAAAGAAGGGGAGGGGGGAAATGGAATCCCAGAGCCCGTTTTTTCTGCATGTAAGTTAAAAATGATTTTTCTTAAACTTTATAGGGCACTTTTACTGTAGGTCAGACAGGGATGGTAAGGGATCAGCTAGCAAGGTGCAGGAACAGGTAGTGATAGCATAGGGGGGTAAATCGAGCTTACAGGTTCCCTTTAATCATTGAAGTAAGGTATGACTGCACTCAGCATCACAGCACTGGCTTTACTTTGTAGCCCTAAAACCTGCTGGTTAGTTCCCTTCAAATCTGCCATACTGTTTCCAGGTCCAGTGAAATGTTTTTGTACAGGTTTATCTAGTTCATTCCTGAAAGCGTGCCTGTGTAGTTTTATATTATATTATTATAGTTTTCTCCAGGGCACCTTGTATTTTGTATAATGAACACCCTATTGCATGTACATAAAAAGAAATCCATAATCATATAGTCCTGATTTATGTTGGGTATGCAAACTGTATTTGTTGGTAAGATGTGGTACACGTCCTGCATTTCTTACTGTTACAGGGCAATGTTCCCATCTCTGATTTTGAAGAGAGGATACTTCTGAAAGGAGATTCCTGAGATTGGTTGGCTGTTTATAGGGAGAAAAGTGCAAGTTCTGGCAGTTTTAATGCTTCAATAGTAAAATATAAAAAAAGTTACTATGATTGCAGTCTTTTTCATTATGCCTTGTCTGCTAAGTAAATATCGAATTATTTTCTGCAAGACAGTTACAGATAATTTTGAAATCGAGCAGCAAACTATTAGTCTAAATATAAAATTTATAGTAATTCTAAATTTTAAAACATCACAAAAAATGTGGAAATGAGATTTGCATACATACTGTAAATCAAACATTTTGCTATTGCTTGTCATATGAATTATTCTGATTCTAATTTAGAAACATGACAAAGCATGACCAGATTGACTAACTAATTAATCAATACCAAATAATGTATTCATTTGTCAAGTCATTGAGACA
>JARQOC010000004.1:362102191-362241801 GCA_033576535.1 Allobates femoralis
GAAGGAGTCCTGATCACAGGAGCTGACAATCTGACCACACAGGAATGATAAAGAGCCTGTATACTGATCACTATATACTATATATGTACACTGTACAGGTGTATGAGGAGGAGAGCCCTGATCACAGGAGCCGACAATCTGAGGTCACAGGAATGACAAAGAGCCTGTATACTGATCACTATATACTATATATATATATATATTATATGATTGTCTAAGGCATCTGTCGGTCACAGAAATCGCGCGCCAGACAGAGGCCGCTCATTGGTGCCCGCCAGAGGCGGGCACCAATGAGCACAGACTGCGCAGATAGGCGCGCAAATTCAAAGTTCGAATTTCGCGCCAATTTGCAGCCCGAGATACACGCCCCGGATACACGGGTCCGGCCGACGGTGGCCGTAGCGCGCGCGAGCCAGCCGGGAGATGACCGGCTGGAGAGCCACTGACCGGAGCTCAGCCACGGCTACCTGCAGCACAGAGGTCCGCGGCGAACCAGCCGGGAGATGAGTCATCTCCCGGCTGCTCGCAGCGGTGGTGCCCTTCGCGACCGCGGCGACCAATCAGAGAAGGAGCGCGGCTTGGCGCGCGGTTTGAATTTCGCGTCTCTGATTGGTCGGCCGCGGCGACCAATCAGAGAAGTAGTGCGGCTTGGCGCGCGGTTTGAATGCAACCCTATCCTTGCAGCCTCCTCCATCCCCTCAGCCTCCTCCGTCCTCACAGCCTCTTCCATCCCCTCAGCTTCCCCATCCTCACAGCCTCCTCCATCCCCTCAGCTTCCTCCATCCTCACAGCCTACTCCATCCCCTCAGCCTCCTCCATCCTCACAGCCTCCTCCATCCTCACAGCCTACTCCATCCCCTCAGCCTCCCCATCCTCACAGCCTCCTGCATCCAAACAGCCTCCTACAGCCTCATCCATCCTCACAGCCTCCCCATCCTCACAGCCTCCCATCCCCTCAGCCTCCTCCATCCCCTCAGCCCCCTCCATCCTCACAGCCTCCTCCAACCCCTCAGCCTCCCTATCCTCACAGCCTCCTCCATCCTCACAGCCTCCTCCAACCCCTCAGCCTTCCCATCCTCACAGCCTCCTCCACCCTCACAGCCTTCCCATCCTCACAGCCTCCCCATCCTCTCTGCCTCCTCCATCCCCTCAGCCTCCTCCATCCACACAGACCCCTCCAACCCCTCAACCTCCCCATCCTCACAGCCTCCTCCATCCTCACAGCCTCCCCATCCTCACAGCCTCCTCATCCTCACAGCCTCCTCATCCTCACTCCTTACTCCTGTCTATTAGGTCTGTCAGTCAGTGTGACGCAGTTAACTCCTGTCTACAAGGTCTGTCAGTCAATGTGACGCAGTTCACTCCTGTCTACAAGGCTGTCAGTCAGTGTCACGAACTTCACTCTGTCTACAAGGATGTCAGTCAGTGAGACACAGTTCACTCCTGTCTACAAGGCTGTCAGTCAGTGTGAGAACTTCACTCCTGTCTACAAGGCTGTCAGTCAGTGTCACAAACTTTACTCCTGTCTACAAGGCTGTCAGTCAGTGTGACGAACTTTATTCCTGTCTAAAAGGCTGTCAGTCAGTGTGACGCACTTCACTCCTATCTACAAGGCTGTCAGTCAGTGTCACAAACTTTATTCCTGTCTAAAAGGCTGTCAGTCAGTGTGACGAACTTCACTCTTGTCTACAAGGCTGTCAGTCAGTGTGACGAACTTCACTCCTGTCTACAAGGCTGTCAGTCAGTGTGACACACTTCACTCCTGTCTACAAGGCTGACAGTCAGTGTGACGCACTTCACTCCTGTTTACAAGGTATTCTAACATACCCAATGCGTTAGAATCGGGCCACCATCTAATATATATATATATATATATATATATATATATATACACACACTGTACAGGTGAATGAGGAGGAGAGTCTCCTGATCACAGGAGCTGACAATCTGAGCACACAGGAATGATAAAGAGCCTGTATACTGATCACTATATACTATATATTTATACACTGTACAGGTGTATGAGGAGAGCCCTGATGACAGGAGCTGACAATCTGAGGACACAGGACTGATTAAGAGCCTGTATACTGATCACTATACTGTATATATACACTGTACAGGTGTATGAGGAGGAGAGCCTGTATACTGATCACTATATACTATATATACACTGTACAGGTGCATGAGGAGGAGAGTCCTGATCACAGGAGCTGACAATCTGACCACACAGGAATGATAAAGAGCCTGTATACTGATCACTATATACTATATATATACACTGTACAGGTGTATGAGGAGAGCCTGTATGCTGATCACTATATACTATATATATGCACTGTACAGGTGTATGAGGAGAGCCCTGATCACAGGAGCTGACAATCTGACCACACAGGAATGATAAAGAGCCTATATACTGATCACTATATACTATATATACACACTGTACAGGTGTATGAGGGGAGCCTGTATACTGATCACTATATACTATATATATACACTGTACAGGTGTATGAGGGGAGCCTGTATACTGATCACTATATACTATATATATACACTGTACATGTGTATGAGGGGAGCCTGTATACTGATCACTATATACTATATATATACACTGTACAGGTGTATGAGGAGGAGAGCTGTGATCACAGGAGCTGACCATCTGACCACACAGGAATGATAAAGAGCCTGTATACTGATCACTATATACTATATATACACACTTTACAGGTGTATGAGGGAGCCTGTATACTGATCACTATATACTATATATATACACTGTACAGGTGTATGAGGGGAGCCTGTATACTGATCACTATATACTATATATATACACTGTACATGTGTATGAGGGGAGCCTGTATACTGATCACTATATACTATATATATATACACTGTACAGGTGTATGAGGAGGAGAGCTGTGATCACGGGAGCTGACCATCTGACCACACAGGAATGATAAAGAGCCTGTATACTGATCACTATATACTATATATACACACTGTACAGGTGTATGAGGGGAGCCTGTATACTGATCACTATATACTATATATATACACTGTACAGGTGTATGAGGGGAGCCTGTATACTGATCACAAATATACTATGTATATACACTGTACATGTGTATGAGGGGAGCCTGTATACTGATCACTATATACTATATTTATTCACTGTACAGGTGTATGAGGAGAGCCCTGATCACAGGAGCTGACAATCTGACCACACAGGAATGATCACTAGATCCCTGTGTACATGTGGAGAATGAGGAAATCGCTGTACAGACACTGTGCTGTCACGTGATGTGAACAGCCGGCTTCTATTGGATAACGCTCTGCCTCTCCTGGCTGTGATCACGTGATCACGAGACCTTTAACGGATTCTTATTCGTTCTGTGACGCCGTTGTCTCTGCGCAGACTCACCCTGCAGGCTCCTCCTCCCTCCTGAGTGCCATGGAGACGTCATTGAAGCAGCTGTCGGAAGGAAAAGTGGTGAGAGGACCAAGATGGCGACTCCCTATGTGACATCTGAGTCCGGTGAGTGTAGCCCGGAGCAGACGGTGTGAATGGGGCGGTGTCTGCTTCAGCTGCAGGATGAGGTTCAGCAGGTAACACCGCAGCGTGTGATGAATGGAGACCAAGGCCCATTACTGGGGTCCACAGAGCTCCGGGTCAATTCCCCCAGTCACGGCGCTGGCTGTGCTGGGGCACACAGAGGCTGTGCTGCTGGGGCACACAGAGGCTGTGCTGCTGGGGCACACAGAGGCTGTGCTGCTGGGGCTTACTGAGGCTGTCCTGGGTGTATATGGAGGCTGTGCTGACTATATTGCGGCACATGGAGGCTGCTGCTGGGGCACATGGAGGCTGCTGCAGAGGTATATGGAGGCTTTGCTGATGTATATGGAGGCTGCTGCTGTGCTGCATATATAATATGGAGGCTGCAATGGGCTATATATATATTATTTAGAGGCTGTGCTGTATATATAATATGGAGGCTGTGCTGGGCTGTATATATTTGGAGGCTGCTGCTGGGCTGCCACAGCTTCCAAATAATATATACAGCCTGGCACAGCCTCCAAATAATATATACAACCCGCAGTCTCTATATTATATATACAGCCCGGCAGTCTCCATATTATATATACAGCCCTGAACAGCCTCTATATTATATATTGAGCCCACCCACGAGCCTCTATATTATATATACACAGCCTGCAGCTTCTATATTATATTAATGTATCATGGTTTGTGCAAAAGGGGTCCACTGACACTGTTTCGTCCGGGGCCCACAAAAACCTGGAGGCGGCCGTGAAGTACACCCCGTGACGGCGCTGATTGCGCCGAGCCCAGCTCCTGTTCAAGTAGTGTGCCCCCCGTGACGGCGCTGCCTGCGCCGAGCCCAGCTCCGGTTCAAGTAGTGCGCAACCTGTGACTGCGCTAGCTGCGCCGAACCCAGCTCCGGGTCAAGTAGTGTGCCCCCCGTGACGGCGCTGGCTACGCCGAGCCCAGCTCCGGGGTCAAGTAGTGCGCAACCCGTGACGGTGCTGGCCGTGCCGAACCCAGCTCCGGGTCAAGTAGTGTGCCCCCCCTGACGGCGCTGGTCGTGCCGAGCCCAGCTCCGGGTCAAGTGCGCCCCCCGTGAATGCGCTGGCCGCGCCAAGCCCAGCTGCGGGTCAAGTGCGCCCCCCGTGAAGGCGCTGGCCGGGCGCCGAGCCCAGCTCCTGGTCAAGTGCGACCCCGTGGCCCAGCTCCGGGTCAAGTGCGCCCCCCGAGAAGGCGCCGGGCCCAGCTCCGGGTCAAGTGCGCCCCCCGAGAAGGCGCTGGCCGGGCACCGGGCCCAGCTCCGGGTCAAGTGCGCCCCCCGAGAAGGCGCTGGCCGGGCGCCAGGCCCAGCTCCGGGTCAAGTGCGCCCCCCGTGAAGGCTCTGGCCGGGCGCCGAGCCCAGCTCCTGGTCAAGTGCGCCCCCCGAGAAGGCGCTGGCCGGCGCCGAGCCCAGCTCCGGGTCAAGTGCGCCCCCCGTGAAGGCGCTTGCCGGGCGCCGAGCCCAGCTCCGGGTCAAGTGCGCCCCCCGTGAAGGCGATGGCCGGGCGCCGAGCCCAGCTCCGGGGCAAGTGCGCCCCCCGTCAAGGCGCTGGCCGGGCGCCGAGCCCAGCTCCGGGGCAAGTGCGCCCCCCGTGAAGGCGCTGGCCGGGCGCCGAGCCCAGCTTCGGGGCAAGTGCGCCCCCCGTGAAGGCGCTGACCGGGCGCCGAGCCCAGCTACGGGGCCAGTGCGCCCCCCGTCAAGGCGCTGGCCGGGCGCCGAGCCCAGCTACGGGGCCAGTGCGCCCCCCGTCAAGGTGCTGGCCGGGCGCCGAGCCCAGCTCCGGGGCCAGTGTGCCCCCCGTCAAGGCGCTGGCCGGGCGCCGAGCCCAGCTCCGGGGCAAGTGCGCCCCCCCTGCGCCCCCCGTGAAGGCGCTGGCCGGGCGCCGAGCCCAGCTCCGGGTCAAGGCGCCCCCCGTAAGGCGCTGGCCGGGGCGCGAGCCCAGCTCCGGGTCAAGTGCGCCCCCCGTGAAGGCGCTGGCCGGGCGCCGAGCCCAGCTCCGGGGCAAGTGCGCCCCCCGTGAAGGCGCTGGCCGGGCGCCGAGCCCAGCTCCGGGGGCAAGTGCGCCCCCGTGAAGGCGCTGGCCGGGCGCCGAGCCCAGCTCCGGGGCAAGTGCGCCCCCCGTAAGGCGCTGGCCTGGGCGCCGAGCCCAGCTCGGGGCAAGTGGCGCCCCCGTCAAGGCGCTGGCCGGGCGCCGAGCCCAGCTCCGGGGCAAGTGCGCCCCCCGTGAAGGCGCTGGCCGGGCGCCGAGCCCAGCTCCGGGGCACCAGTAGGCGCCTGCCCGTGGCGGCTGGCCGTGCGCCCCCCGTCAAGGCGCTGGCCGGGCGCCGAGCCCAGCTCCGGGGCAAGGCGCCCCCCGTAAGGCGCTGGCCGGGCGCCGAGCCCAGCTCCGGGTCAAGTGCGCCCCCCGTGAAGGCGCTGGCCGGGCGCCGAGCCCAGCTCCGGGCAAGTGCGCCCCCCGTGAAGGCGCTGGCCGGGCGCCGAGCCCAGCTCCGGGTCAAGTGCGCCCCCCCGTGAAGGCGCTGGCCGGGCGCCGAGCCCAGCTCCGGGGCAAGTGCGCCCCCCGTGAAGGCGCTGGCCGGCGCGCCGAGCCCAGCTCCGGGGCAAGTGCGCCCCCCGTGAAGGCGCTGGCCGGGCGCCGAGCCCAGCTCCGGGCAACCAGCTCCGGGGCAGTGGCCCCGTGAAGGCGCTGGCCGGGCGCCGAGCCCAGCTCGGGGCAAGTGCGCCCCCCGTGAAGGCCTGGCCGGGCGCCGAGCCCAGCTCCGGGCAATGCGCCCCCCGTGAAGGCGCTGGCCGGGCGCCGAGCCCAGCTCCGGCAAGGCCCTCCTCCGGGATGGCGGGCCCGAGCGCTCCGGGCGCCCCCTAAGGGCTGGCGGGCGCGAGCCAGCTCCGGGCAGGCGCCCCCGTAGGCGCTGCGGGCCGAGCCCAGCTCGGGCAGTGCGCCCCGTAAGGCGCGGCCGGCGCCGAGCCAGCTCGGGCAAGTGCGCCCCGTAAGGCGCTGGCCGGCGCCGAGCCACTCGGCAGGGCCCCCTAAGGCGTGGCGGCGCCGAGCCCAGCTCCGGGCGTGCCCCCCCTGAAGGCGCTGGCGGGCGCCGAGCCAGCTCGGGCAGTGCCCCCCCGTAAGGCGCTGGCCGGCGCCGAGCCCAGCTCGGGAGGCCCCCCCGTAAGGCGCTGGCCGGGCGCCGAGCCCAGCTCGGGCAGTGCGCCCCGTAGGTGCGGGCGCAGCCCAGCCGGCAGTGCGCCCGTAGGCTGGCCGGCGCCGAGCCAGCTCGGGGCAAGTGCGCCCGTAGGTGGCGCGCCGAGCCACGGGGTCGCCCCGTAAGGCGTGGCGGCGCGAGCCGCTCCGGCAGTGCGCCCCGGAAGGCGGCGGGGCAGCCACCCGGCAGTGCGCCCTGAGGGCTGGCGGGCGACCAGTCCGGCATGGCCCCCCGTAGGCGCTGGCGGGCCCGAGCCCTACGGAGGCGCCCCTGAAGCGTGGCGGCGCGGCCAGTCGCAGTGGCCCTGAGGCGTGGCGCGCCGAGCCGCTCGGCAAGTGCCCCCTGAGGGCTGGCGGCGCGAGCCAGCTCCGGCAGCGCCCGAAGGGCTGGCGGCGAGCAGTCGGAGGCCCCGAAGGGTGCGCGCCGACCGCTCGGCAGTGCGCCCTAAGGCGCTGGCCGGCGAGCCCAGCTCGGCAGTGGCCCCTAAGGCGCTGGCCGGGCGCCGAGCAGCTCGGCAGTGCGCCCCTAAGGCGCGGCCGGCGCCGAGCCACTCGGCAGTGCGCCCCGCAGGCGCGGCCGGCGCCGAGCAGCTCGGCAAGGCCCCCGTCAAGGCGCTGGCGGCCGAGCCTGGAGTGGCCCCGTAAGGCTGGCGGGGCCGAGCCGCGGCAGTGCGCCCCCCGTAAGCGCTGGCGGCGCCGACGTCGGGGCCCCTAGGCGTGGCCGGGCGCCGAGCCAGCCGGCAGGCGCCCCGTAAGGGCGGGCGGGGCGCCCCCCTAGCGTGGCGCCGACAGCCGGGGAGCGCCCGTAGGCTGGCGGGGCGAGCCCGGAGGGCCCGAAGCGGGCCGAGCACCGGCATGGCCCGTAAGGCGTGCGGGGCAGCAGTGCAGTGCGCCCAAGGCTGCGGCGACCCAGGGCAGCGCCCCGAAGGCGGAGCCCAGCGCCGGGGCGCTGGCCGGGCGCCGAGCCCAGCCGGGCAAGTGCCCCCCGAAGGCGCTGGCCGGGCCGAGCCAGCTCCGGGCAGTGCGCCCCCCGTCAAGGCGCTGGCGGCGCCGAGCCCAGTCGGGGCAAGTGCGCCCCCCCGTAAGGCGCTGGCGGCGCAGCTCAGCCCGGGGCAAGGCGCCCGCAAGGCGCTGGCCGGGCGCCGAGCCCAGCTCCGGCAGTGCCCCGTGAAGGCGCTGGCCGGGCCCGCCCAGCTCCGGCAAGTGCGCCCCGTAGGCGCGCCGGCGGCCCCCGGAGGCGCCGGCGCGCCCCGTCAAGGCGCTGGCCGGGCGCCGAGCCAGCTCGGGCAAGGCGCCCCGCAAGGCGCTGGCGGGCGCCCCGTAAGGCGTGGCCGGCGCCGAGCAGCTCGGCAGGCGCCCCCGCAAGGCGCTGGCCGGGCGCCGAGCCCAGCTCCGGGCAGGCGCCCCGTAAGGCGCTGGCCGGCGCCGAGCCAGCTCCGGGTCAGTGCGCCCCCGTAGGCGCTGGCCGGGCGCGAGCCCAGCTCGGCGGCCCCCCGTAGGCGCTGCCGGCCCGAGCCCGCTCCGGGGCAAGTGCGCCCCCCGTCAAGGCGCTGGCCGGGCGCCGAGCCAGCTCCGGGGCAAGTGCGCCCCCCGTCAAGGCGCTGGCCGGGCGCCGAGCCAGCTCCGGGGCAAGTGCGCCCCCCGTGAAGGCGCTGGCCGGGCGCCGACCAGCTCCGGGGCAAGTGCGCCCCCCCGTCAAGGCGCTGGCCGGGCCCGCCTCCGGGGCAAGTGGGCCCCCCGTCAAGGCGCTGGCCGGCGCCGAGCCCAGCTCCGGGTCTAGTGGGCCCCCCGTGAAGGCGCTGGCCGGGCGCCGAGCCCAGCTCCGGGTCTAGTGGGCCCCCCGTGAAGGCGCTGGCCGGGCGCCGAGCCCAGCTCCGGGTCTAGTGGGCCCCCCGTGAAGGCGCTGGCCGGGCGCCGAGCCCAGCTCCGGGTCTAGTGGGCCCCCCTTGACTGAGCTGTCTACCTGCAAAAATGTTGTAGGGGCCCACACAGTCCCCCAGGCAGTCCCGTTCATATTCATATGTTAAGCCCATGCATAGCAATCTTTATCTGGCACTTTAATATCACCATCCCTTTACAGGTGTAAAACATCGCGGTAGTCGTCAGATATTTTTATGGAGTTTTATGGGCATGTTGCAATAAGAATTATGCTATTTGGTACTTTTTTAATGTGTATGTAGATACCTTTGACTTGGGACTGTACATTGTTTTGTCTCCATCAGTGTCCCCCTGTTTGTAAGTGTCTTAACAAAATAATACTTGCAATTTAAAATCCTCTCTAGTTCTTTGGTTGCATTAATTGGTGTACAACTGGAAAATTTGACTAGTACATTGATCTCTTGTAATGTTTGCAAGGATGCAAGTGGGACTGGCCTCACTGGACCACAGGGGGGATCTGGGCTTACCCCGACATGGGAGGGGCTAAACGCCTACCAGGAATTCATCAGAGCCTCAGGTGGTGAGGATGGGCTTGGCTGCCATTAGATGCCAGGTGCTACTCCCAGGGCAGTGTCCAGGAATGTAGCAGCTGAGCAGAGCTGGGTGACAGCAGAACAGGTACACAGGTTCATGTAGGTTCTGGTACAGGACATCTGGTATAAGTTATCTGGACATTAGGAAGTGGTTGGTGGTTGTCTG
Organism: Allobates femoralis; assembly: GCA_033576535.1. NCBI lineage: Eukaryota > Metazoa > Chordata > Amphibia > Anura > Aromobatidae > Allobates > Allobates femoralis. The sequence continues at coordinate 362,111,603 of JARQOC010000004.1, forward strand.
TCTCAGAATATCTGGTATAAGTCATCAGGACATCAGGCACAGGTTGTTGGTCATCTGGCACAGGTCATCTGGTAGTGGTTCTCAGAAAGGACATCAAGCAGAGGTCATCTATCACCGGACATCAGTTGCAGGCACAGGACACAAGCAACACAAACAAAGCTGGTGCAGGAATACAGCCAGGGTTGGTGGAGGTACATGGACAGAGCTGCATCTCTGGACTCAGGGTATGCCAGTCACTGGCTACACTGGTTCCTGGATACACTTGTACCTGAATATTCCAGACGGAAGGTAAGCTAGGCTCAGGCAGGATGACAGATGCAGGCCGAACACCGGAGTTCAGACAGGACATCAGACTATAGGCAAAACATCAAACTCCAGGCATCAAACACAGAATTGGGTGCAGAGTTTATGCTGGTACTGTTACCGCCCGGGGGTCTGCCGCCCGTGCCCCGCGGCATGCTGCCGTTACTCCCTCGGCTCCCACTGCCCCTGTCCGGCCTCAAGGGCCCCAGGTGTCGACCATCGCCGACGGCTCCGGGGCGCTGGCAGCCGCCGTCCGCGGGCCGGTCGGGTAGCGTCTTCCTTACCGCATGCTCCCCGGGTGCGCGCACCTGTTTCCAGCCGCAGGGGTCCAGCACCCTCTGCTTGAGCAACACTGCTCTCACTTCCGGGACCACTGCTTGAGCTGTGACAATTCATCTCTAAGTTAATATCTGCTGGAGGACTGCAGGGAGTGTGCTCCTCCCCTCAGCCAATCACCAGGTCTCTGTGTTCTACCAATCAGGAGTACCCTGTTATGATATAAGCTTCCTGTTTTCTCTTACTCATTGCCAGGGCAATTTCTATGTAGAGAACTTGCTAATCCTGGTCTGTTCAGGTTGTTTCTTTATCAGCTCGATATCTGATTACTCTTGTTCCTTCCCGCAGATTCCTTCCGTGCCGGCTCGACGCTGACTCCAGTGGTCTCGGTCTGTTCCCCGGATCTCTTTCCTGCTGAAGAGCTTCCTCCAGCCCTGCTCCGTATCCTCTGTGTTCCCGTTCCCGTTTCTTATTATACCCGGTTGCTGTGTTGTTATCACGTCGCCTGGGGTCAGTTTAACACTCGTGTCCGCTTCATTGGCCCTCCGAGGTTGGTACCGGCGGGATCCCTGTATAGGGGTTAAGCGCTCCGGGGCCTCCTTCGGTGGGTCTCCAGTGCTGCGACCTTGTGGCTCTCTCCAGGGGCGTGGGGTCTTGTGTTGTTGTTAATAAACCTGTTGACTTTACGGTACTTGTCTGACTCTCTATCACCCGGTATCAGCATCCGCTTTACGCGGTCCAGTGGGTCCACGTGCGAGTCCGTCAGTAGGAGTGACAGGTACCAGAACACAGGAATGGACTAGGAACACATGCAGGATGGGTCCAGGAACATAGACAGGACAGATCAAAGGAATTCAGGCGTGTGATAGGTTCACAGGACTCAGCAGGACACAGGAACTCGGTTGCAGGCAGAACTGGTGCTGGATACAGGCAGACCCAGAGCAGCAGGCTGGAACCAGAACACAGGACTAAGCTAGGAACCTACAGTTTTGCTTGAGAGATGCTCCTGCAGTTGAGAGAGCCTTAAATACCTGATTCCTCCCAGCGATAGACTGGGGACACCTATTCCATGTGCATGCACCGCTAGGCTGGAAGCCAGGAAACTCTGTGTGGCCTGGGGCCTAGGATCCTTGGCAGGAGCCATGGGCTGAAACACGTCAGCAGCCGTGGAGGAGAGCAGAGGACCATTTGACATGTTCACACCTGCAAGAATAAGTGGGTGGCCAGAGAGGTAACGGCATCAGTGTGCCTGCTGGCTGGGGGGAGAGGAGAGTGCAGGGACGTTGGCGCTAGAAAGCACCTGGATGCCAGTGAAAGTAGGGACAGGAATGTCTGCGTTACAACTCTTTTATCCTGAATACAGGCGATGCGCTGACCAAATAACATAATTTACATATTTTAGAAAATAATTATTGGTCGGGCTTGATGTGAAGCCATTGTACATTTCTATTCCTAATTAAAAGGACTACTAGGACTTACTAGTAGTTTTAGGATACTAAGGGATAGTAAGACCAGGAGAAACGCTGCAGTTTTCTTCCAGAATCATGTATTAAGTTCAACTTAACAGCAGGTGAAAAGGAATAATCTGTACAGGGGTTGCAGACATGCGTCTTCAGCAATGGTTTCTTTAGACTAAACTGAGGAAGAAGGGAGGAGCACCTTGTACAGAGGAAAACTAAGGGGGGGACATGGGGACAATTTAGTATATAATCTAATCTACCTGGTAACAGTAAGAGAATTTTCTGATTGAAGGAAAAATATAAAATGCATTACATAGAAAACAAAACATATAATTACAACAGTAATGCAGTAAATTCAAGTCCATGCTTGACCGATGGCACATAGTCCTTGTGTAGAAAATTAAAAAATAAAACAATGAGTTCAAGTTCAACAAACCCATCTTCGGATTGGGGAAGCCGTAAGGGCCGCTTTACACACACCAACTTCTGTGACCAACTTCTGAACAGATCTCTGGTTGCAGTGAAATCATGGACACATTGTTCCATTCTGTGGCTGTGTTCAAATGGAGCAATGTGTCCATGATTTCACTGCAACCAGAGATCTATTCAGAAGTTGGTCACAGACGTTGGTGTGTATAAAGCAGCCCTAACATGCCAACTCTTCCAACTATCCAACGGTAAAGTTTAATCCGAAGGAAAGGTTCACGGTCGATTGGACACTGACAGTTCTGTGTTCTGGTATGGCAGGGGTAGGAGGAGGTGCGCTCCCTGCCGTGGCAGAGTCCAGCAACAAGTCCAGTTCATGTAACTCCTGATTGAAGGAGCCACCGGGCGATTGACCTGGACTGAGTATCAGCCTGCACAACGGCTGACCAGGTTGGAGAGTGTCCAGGGTGATGAAACCTCAGCCCTTGTCCTGGCACCTGGGACACATGGCTTGTAAGTTGGCCTTACAGTCTTTCCAGTCAACCTGGGGGTGGTGCCCTGAGTCTTGTTCTCCACTTAGCTAGTTGGAGGTCAGTGGAGATGAGATGCCACTGTTCAGGTGTGGCTCTCTTGGCTTCAGCTGTTAGCGCAGCAGCACAAAGCTCCAGCTTTGGTATGGTGCATGCAGGTTTTGAGTCAAGCTTGGCCCTGTCCAGAGTGAAACTGTACCTTTTTCCTGGTCTTTGAGGCAGTCAAGGAGGCTGCTGCCGCTGTGGCCTTAGTAGATGAGTCATAGGAAATGTATGCTTGTCTCCTAATAACAGCTGAAAGAGTCTGTGGAAAACCAAGGTGCAGGACATGGAGTTGCTGTATGGCCTTTAGAGACTTCTTTTCCGTATCCCACCTGTGTTGTCTCTGAGATGGTGACGTAGTGTTCCTGTCTATGCCCTTGGTAGCAAGCTGTCTCAGCAGTACCCTGTTTTGAACTGCGATGGGTGTCTTGTACCAAAGAGGACCGTGGATACTATTTTCAACAGGCAAGACTCCTCGTTTTGTAGTAAGTTCATTATAGGGTGAAGCTAGGAAGGTGAACGTGCCTTGTTCAACATCCGGTGGTGTGCTGAGGTTGTGTTGCATGGGGAGAACATTGAGACCTTTGGTAAGAGGTAGGCAGTTGAGAGAGGGGCTCTTACTTTGAGCACTGAAGTCTAGCGCGGCTTTGGTTTGACCAGGTTTGTGATGGAGATAGGCTTCACAGGTTGGAAACTTTGCCATTGCTTACTGCGAATCCCTTGGCAACTCAGTCTTTGTGGGAAGAGAGGGTGAGGGAGCCACCCAGCTCTTGTAGTTGTCTCCATTGGGTTTGATGCTCGTGACCCTGATGATCACCTTGTCTTCATGGGTAGGTGGTGAGACGTTGACTTGGTTTGCTGGGTAGAGGTGTTGTTGACTGGAGGTTGTCATCTTGAAGAGGAAGCAGGTTTGGGTTGTCAGGTGGTTGTTGTTGCCACCTAGTGTCGTTTAGTTTCTACTTTACCCGGTAGTGAGGTGGGTGCGGCAGAAGGGACACGTCGTGGTTGACTGACGTGATGATGGTTTTGTAAGCGGAGAAGTTGTTTGGTTTCTTTGTCTGACTAAAGAATGGGTGCACCACTACCAATGTTGGTCCTGTTGGGATGGGGGTGCCACTTTGTTAACAATTAACATATATACGAGAGAGAAGGAATTGACAAAAATTCTGCGGCACACCACCATTGCATAGGTCAAAAAATCTATTTTATTAAAGACAAGAACACACATCTAAATACAATTAAAACCATTGCTCAACAGCAAAACCTGCATTTAGAAAGGTGTCCCCTGTTAATACAATGAATCAAAAATTACAGGCACACCCTATACAAATGAACCAAAAAGGGGGTGGCAGCACAATACATTTCCCTGTAGGCTTGCATATATTATAAACAGGTCAAAATGATGTAAACTCAGTCATATGCATATTGAAATTGAATACAATCAAGTGCTACTGACAGGAGGACACTAAGGTCACAGAGGTTGCCAACAATTATCCCTAAAGGTAGTGTCACAGGTCTAACACTCATAGTCCTAGGCAAAGTGAATGCACCCAAGTCACTATAAGGTCAAATAATATGCTCTCACCTGGTCCAGTGTGAATCCTTATCATAGGAGAAGTTTGAGGGACCAGTCCCTAGCCAGGGGAGCAAGGTTGAAAGATAGGTGCTAGGACAATGATGGTGTCAGGATACACACAGGGAACCCTTGTCCCACACGTATCGCTGCTGCGTGGCGATTTCGTCAGGGAGGCGTGGCTTAGAACTTTCCCTGTCTTTAAATAGTGCATGTAGTCATGGCAATATTCTGGTATCGGACATGACGTTCCGGAAATGGGTCATGTCACGTGTGTGATCGCGTCATCTCGCCCCGCCTTTCTGTTTATATTTTCCAATGTACTGAGTCTGTCCGTCGCACAGACAGACCTCTCAACTTAAATCAAAAGGATCTGAATAGCGGCGCCCACTAGCCCGAACAGGATCCTCGTAGTAGCACATATTTATCAGCAATAGAAACATGAGCTTATATTGCAATCTAGTTATTGACATTTCTCTGGTACTACATAGTAATTCGAAGATGGCATCATCAGTAATCGCTAAACCCTTGTAACTGTAACATTTGGAAAGGGGGCACATTTGTACAGGGTATGTCCCTCTTGTCAGATCAGTATACTAAATAGATTAGAGACAAGGGGACAAAGCCATGTGAATGGGACAATCGTATGGCACCGTGCATTGTGCCATTTGGCCACCAACTCACCAGCGCAAAGGACCCCCTTACTTTTCCCCATATATGGGATCAGACACTTGTATGATCCGTCAGGATCAAGCCGTGGTGCAATATATACCCATAGTCATGGATTATTCAAAAAAATAATTATTGTATAGGACATGCCTTATATATAGTTGGTTAAGGATAGTACCATAATCATGGATTTGCTGATATAAAGCATATCGATACAAATACGTTTTTTTCCATATGATAGGATTAGCAAAGTAGAACAACCGGATGTCCTTTCTTGAGTCAAAGGCTGTCCCCCCATACAGCTCACCTCGCCCACAATAAATCCACCGGCTGCTGACCCACAAACTGAAAAGGCCAGCAGTCTCGATGGATTAGGGTACTCAAGAACCCACAATACCATTAATGAGATGTCAATCAGTTTAATGTTATGTCCCATTGCAAACAACTGTTGAGACCAAGGATAGCTAGGGCCACGACTCACACATTTGACATTGACCATCTCGGAAGAGAGAACATAAGAGTCCCCTGGGAAATGTGTTTTAAAACAACATGGATCAATGGTAAAGAACAGGAAAAGCTAACCAAAAAGAACTTTTCCTCGGATACATCCTTAGTGAAAGCAGGGCAATCCTGAAAACTAGTACATAGAACCAAGACGTTCGAGTATCTACATATGTACAATCAAAATTAATTGGTGGGTTTGAGTGAGTTCAGACATCTTCTTGGGTTGCTATATCCGCTATCATGGTTGTGTATAGAATATCTCAGGACCAACCCCCACTGGCATCTGTCTAAAAGTCCAAAAATACCCAGTCTTAAAGTAATCAATGATATCGTACACCACCGGAATCTGAGGAGAAAAAGGGGAGGAGTGGAGAAAATGAATGTAAGCAATAAGGAACAAAGAGAATGGGATGATCCAGCCAAGTTAGTTCCCCCTCCTGGGTGTATAGACCTCCCAGATGGTAACCCCCTTTCCCTAATCCCCAAGGAACCCTGTAAAGTGGAGTTCCTCGTTAATTCCTTTTGGAGAGACGGAGTTGAGGAGATAAATCCACCTCGATTCCAATCGCAGTAGTGGTTTTCTCCTGTTTTCCCCCCCCTTCCGCAAGGTGTGTTGTAGTTTATCCAAACCTATCACTCTACTACCTGTTGGGTGCCTCTGATGATGGGATAGGTAGTGGGAAGCGACTGAAGCTGGTGTCAATCCTTTGGCTAGGTTACTACTAGCCTGTTGAATGGTAGACACATGTTTCTGAATGCGCTTCCGCAATTCCTGCCCCGTCATCCCTATATACACCTTATTGCAAGGACAGATAATTGCATAAATAACAAAATCCGTCCTGCAATTAATGTAGTGTTTTAGTTGGTGTATCTTGCCATCCCCCGGGTTAGTGAAGGAGTCCCTGGTCGGATTCATTAGGGGATAGACGTTGCAGGAGCCGCATGGGAAAGAGCCCTTCAGTTTAATTCCTGAAATGACTCCGTACGAATGTGTCAGCTAGATTTGGTGCCCGTCTTACTGTATTCATTGGGTGCTCCCCATCTCCTGGTCCTATTTTGGGATCCATAGCTAAAACATCCCAATGTGTTCTGAGTATATTATATTAGCAACCTTGTTCCATTGGTTGTGGTAATCTGTGATAATCCTTGGTGTACCATCTGATGGTTTCAGGCGATGTTGAAGCAGGGAGTCCTGTGAGCAAGAATGGGCCCTCCTGAAGGCTGAAGATACAGTACGCCTAGGGTATTGACCATCCAAAATTTATTATTCCAAAAGTCTATCAAAAATTACAATGTAGGTCTTATGTGTGCTCCCCAGAAATCATGACAAATACCACTCAAAACCAAGTTTAATCAAAGAATGGGTGCACCACTACCAATGTTAGTTCTGTTGGGACAGGGGTGCCACTTTGTCATCAATTAGCATGTATACGAGAGAGAATGAATTGACAAAAATTCTGCGGCACATCACCATTGCATAGGTCAAAAAATCATCAATTTTATTAAAGACAAGAACACACATCTAAAATCAAAACCATTCCAAAACCACAAAGGGGAAAGGAGGTTACCACCTGGGAGGTCTATACACCCAGGAGGATCATCCCATTCTCTTTGTTCCTTATTGCTTACATTCCATTTCTCCACTCTTCCCCTTTTTCTCCTCAGATTCCGGTGGTGTACAACATCATTGATCACTTTAAGACTGGGAATTTTTCAGACTTTTAGACCGACACCAGTGAGGGTTGGTCCTGAGATACTCTATAGACAACCACGATAGAGGATATAGCAACCCAAGAAGATGTCTGAACTTGCCCAAATCCCACCAATTAATCCCTCCCTTTTGATTGTACATATGTAGATACTCTGACGTCTTGGTTCTATGTACTAGTTTTTAGGATTGCCCTGCTTTCACTACGGATGTACCCGAGGTAAAGTTGTTTCTTGTTAGCTTTTCTCGTTCTTTACCATTGATCCATGTTTAAAGACCTTCATAATATTAGTGCCTCTCTATAACCCCAATTATTCCTGGGAGCACTACTCCATGGACAAAGACTGAGTCGTACCATATAAATACCAATGCAAAGGGGCAGTGGCGTAACTACCGGCATAGCAGCCGTAGCGGTCGCTTTGGGGCCCGGCGCCGCTACACAGCCGCTGCTATACCGGCAGCTGCGCCTGCGATATAGATACAGGGGCGGACTGGCCCGGCGGGCCCCGACACTTTGGGGCCACGCCCACTAAGTCCCGCCCCCATACCCCCCTGGGTGCTGTAGGGGGGGCCCGGACGGAAAGGGGGGCCCATTGGTCCCCTGAGCGCCACATGTCATACAAGTGGGGCTTAGGGGGCCCCTGACCGCTGCCCCCACACGCTATCCTCGGGACCCCCTGACCGCTGCCTCCATTACTGCTGCCGCGCTGCGTCCCCCCGGCCGCTCTCCATTACCGGCGGGCAGTCTCGCTGATCTGCCTGTCATGTGGGCTGTAGCCGGCGCCGCTCTATTTCCTGTATCGCCGGCTACAGCGTCACACTACATGACAGGCTGTGGCTGCGATCAGCGGCGCGACTGCCTGCTGCAGGTAATGGAGAGCGGGGGGGCCTGTATATACCACACCACCAGGGGCTCTGTATACTACCACCAGGGGCCTGTATATACCTCCACCAGGGGCCTGTATATACCTCCACCAGGGGCTCTGTATACTACCACCAGGGGCCTGTATATACCACACCACCAGGGGCTCTGTATACTACCACCAGGGGCTCTGTATACTACCACCAGGGGCCTGTATATACCTCCACCAGGGGCTCTGTATACTACCACCAGGGGCCTGTATATACCTCCACCAGGGGCTCTGTATACTACCACCAGGGGCCTGTATATACCACACCACCAGGGGCTTTGTATACTACCACCAGGGGCCTGTATATACCTCCACCAGGGGCTCTGTATACTACCACCAGGGGCCTGTATATACCTCCACCAGGGGCTCTGTATACTACCACCAGGGGCCTGTATATACCACACCACCAGGGGCTCTGTATACTACCACCAGGGGCCTGTATATACCTCCACCAGGGGCTCTGTATACTACCACCAGGGGCCTGTATATACCTCCACCAGGGGCTCTGTATACTACCACCAGGGGCCTGTATATACCTCCACCAGGGGCTCTGTATACTACCACCAGGGCCTGTATATACCACACCACCAGGGGCTCTGTATACTACCACCAGGGGCCTGTATATACCACCACCAGTGGCCTGTATATACCACCACCAGGGGCCCTGTATACCACCACTGGGGCCTGTATATACCACCACTGCGGAGGCTGCTGTAATACTGCTGGGGCCTGTATATACCACTGAGGAGGCTGCTGTATACCACTGGGGCTGCTGTAATACTGCTGGGGCCTGTATATACCACTGGAGAGGCTGCGGTATACCACTGGGGCTGCTGTATATACTGCTGGGGCCTGTAAGGGGGTGCGTCTTGAAGGGGTGTGTCATTTGGGGGGCATGTCTTGGAGGGGGCGTGTCATTGGGGGGCGTGTCTTGGAGGGGGCCCCGTTCAAAAGTTTGCTATGGGGCCCTGCCAGTTCTAGTTACGCCCCTGCAAAGGGGAAATTATGACCAAATCGTTTTATGTTGCAAAAGTGAAAAGATTTATTAAAATATGGTGGATGGACAGACAAAAAGGTTCACCAACCCGTGGTCGGGCAGAAAATCTATTAGTCAATGCACGTGACTGGAGTCGAAAATCCTCCTCACTTGTACAATTGCGTCTTACCCTCAGGAAGATAGATTACAGGAAAAGGGGAAGGAAATGGCAGCTCACCGGTAAAAATAGTGTCCTTCAGCCTGGATATATCTCCGCACGGATGTGCCGCCTTGGAGCCGGGCCAAATCAATAGAAAAAGGAATTCCAGCGAAGTGTGATCCACTATACAGTTTTATTTAAGTGAATAAATTCCATAATCCACATTGCAGGGGGACAGGGCGAGTTGAAGCCAGCGCGTTTCAACGAAAGGTCTTATTCATAGCCATGAATAAGATCTTTCGTTGAAATGCGTTGGCTTCAACTCGCGCTGTCCCCCTGCAATATGGATGATGGAATTTATTCACTTAAATAAAAACTGTATATTGGATCACACTTCGCTGGAATTCCTTTTTCTATTGATTTACCATCAGGAACTGACCCACAGGGATTCCGTTTTTCACATGCATCCGATGAAAGCTGGAGAAATGCAGAAGGCTATTAGTTGCCATTGGTTTCCTAAACAGATCCGTGCGAAGATGTTCATCTCTTTTCATGATTTTCAAGTCCAGAAAAGTAGCTTCTGAGGGGGATAAATTGTAGTTTAAAAAGATGTTCGTAGAATTGGAGTTGAGTTCCTCCACAAACTCTCTACATGTATCTTCTTCCCCCCTCCATAGAAACACCACGTCGTCGATATATCTATACCAAGCTTGGACATTGTTCTTATAAGATGACATATTATATACAAGATGTTCCTCCCACCAGCCTAAAAACAAATTTGCAAAGGCTGGTGCACATTTCACCCCCATAGCTACTCCTGAAATTTGTCGGTAGTAACATTGGTCAAATACGAAGTAGCTACGTCATTGTAAAAAATCCAGGCAGTCTATGAGGAACGAGTCATGATGCCGGTCAGTGCCGACCTGTTTATCCAAGAAATATGTTACCGCCTCCATCCCTTGTTGGTGTAAAATATTTGTATACAGTGACTCAATGTCACATGTTACAATTAGAGCACCTGTAGGGACCAGAAGGGTCTGGGTCTTCTTGATGAAATCCGTTGAGTCTCTAATGTAGGAGGCTAAGCCCTGGACTATTGGTTGTAGATGATGATCGATATAGGAACCCGCTTTCTCACAAATGCTTCCGATGCTTGAGACGATGGGTCTCCCCGGTGGCTTATGTAAATCTTTATGAAACTTCAGAAGAAAGTATAGAGTTGGTACAACAGGCTCAGAAATCCACAGATAGGCTCTTTCCTTTTTCGTTATTGAACCACATCCCAATGCTGCCCCCAAGAGCTCTGAGAACTTTCTTTGGAAGACGGCCGTAGGATCTGAAGGCAATCTGGAATAGAATCTTTTATTGTCCAGTTGCCTCCTTGCCTCCTCCACGTACATCTCCTAGGGCCAAATCACAACGTTCCCCGTCTTGTCAGCCTCCTTTATGATGATGGTGGAATCATTTTTTAGATCAAAAAAGGCTTTTCTCTCGCTGTTTTTTAGGTTCCCTCCCCAGCCAAAGAAATCTGGCAATTTGGAAATATCCCTCTTTACCAGATCAAAATATGTTTTTACTGAGGTAAACAAAGACAAAGGTGGGGTCGTGTTAGACTTGTTTCTCAGTGGGCAGGGTCGCCTACCTGATCCTGGTGTAGTGTCATCCGGTAAGTCCTGTAGGGTTCTTTGTTCTGTGATTGCCGGGTTATCCAAAACTGTCGGATGTCTGAATGGCTGAAAGCACGACCCTGTGGCAAAAAAGGTATACATCCTTAATAAGGGTAAACTTGTCCAGCCTGTGTTCAGTGGAAAAGGTTAAGCCCCTTTTTAATACCAATAATTCATCTTGGGTAAGAACACGGCTGGACAAATTAATAACTTGTAAATTACCTGCTTGTTCGTCAGATGTCCGTGCTTCCATGTCACCACCTATAGAAGTGTCAATTAATGCCGGGTGTTCCGTCCCTGTGGCCTTCTTTTGGGAAGGTTCAGTGGAGTTCGTGCCACACCTTGTATTGGCCCTCCTGCCACCCCGCCTGGTTCTTCTTCCGAATTGCTTTGGCGTGCCGCTAAAAAAATCACTGTCACTCAATTGTTCAGTGTCCGTGAGGTGCTTTATTGAGACCTGGATCCGGTGTTGGCTTTGGGGCTGGTTTTACTGCTGGTTTTGGAGCGTGAGGGGTGCGGCCATTGCCCTTATGTCACCACCTAAAAGCCCCATTACAGGAAAAACCTGCCTTGTCTCACTTATACTTTTTTCGTTTCCCATCAATAATCTCCTTTTCATATTTATCAATATTCACTTTCATACGGGCCAAGAATGGTGTAACCAAGCTACTTTCATCATAGCCCGTTAACTTTTCCTCAAGTGTAGACATTTTGAGCTTAGTAGATGCTAACAGGGCCTTATCGTGTTCCAAGAGCATATTGATAATGATGCGTGAGCACTGCATCAAACTCTTTCCCCATTTCGCCTTGAAGGGCTCGCTAGATTCCCAGGCAGGGAAAATCTGAACCCTCAGGCTACGTTCACACATTGAGTATTTTGCCGCGTTTTTTTACGCGCGCTTTTCAGAATACGCAATGTGCCTTTTGTCTGCCTGCAAAGTGAATGGGAAACTCACTTTGCAGTGCAGACATTGCGTAAAAATACGCACTGCGTTTTCCGGGAGAAAGCACAGCTCCGTAAACAATTGATATGTCAATTGTTTACGCAGCTACTTCTGCGTATTCTCCCAGAGGGGAGGAAGAATCCTGCTTCCTCCTCCCCTCTTTGACAGCTGTGGCCGCCCATTAGATTTCACAGTGTATTAATATACACTGTGAAATCTAAATTAAACAAAAGCAAGTGATTGAAAAATACAAAAGAATGAATACTTCACCTGTCCGACGCCTTCTCCCGCTGTCTGGTGCCTTCTGCCGCTATCCGATCTCCGGTTCTAAGTGAGATCTCTTCTGACAAGACCTGTGGTGATGTCAGAGGGGCGTTCCCGGGCACTCGCGGTCATGTGATACATATCATATGACCGCGAACAGCCAATCAGCGCTGGGAACGCCCCGGGAACGCTCCCCCTCTGACGTCACCACAGGTCTTCTCAGTACACCTCTCACTTGGAACCGGAGAGCGGCAGAAGGCACCAGACAGCGGGAGAAGGCGTCGGACATGTGAAGTATTGATTCTTTTTTATTTTCCATACATTTGCCTCTGTTTAATTTAGATTTCACAGTGTATATTAATACACTGAAATCTAATGGGGCTGTCACAGAGGGGAGGAGGAAGCAGGATTTTTCCTCCCCTCTGTGACATCACTGCGCTTTCAGGAGTAAAGAAAGCGCAGTGTGTGAAAGCCCCTGCGTATTTTGTTGCGCTTTTTTGCGCGGCCGAAAAACGCGGCAAAAAGCGCGCGCAAAAAAGCGCAGCAAAACACGCAAATGTGTGAACGTAGCCTCAGACCCTAGGCACAATTGACAACTTCAAGCACTCTTCCAAACATCTGATATTCCACCACACCCTTGTAGCTAGTTTGTGACTACCCTCAATCTCCCGGGACAGAATGTTAAAATCATCATCATTAGTGTCACCATCCTCACCAGGGGATCCAAATATACGGCAACACTCCAGTTGCCAAGCCAATTCTCTAGCCTCCCAAGACGAGGCCATGACCATCCAAAATTTATTATTCCAAAAGTCTATCAAAAATTACAATGTAGGTCTTATGTGTGCTCCCCAGAAATCGTGACAAATACCACTCAAAACCAAGTTTAATCAAAGAATGGGTGCACCACTACCAATGTTAGTTCTGTTGGGACAGGGGTGCCACTTTGTCAACAATTAGCATGTATACGAGAGAGAATGAATTGACAAAAATTCTGCGGCACATCACCATTGCATAGGTCAAAAAATCATCAATTTTATTAAAGACAAGTACACACATCTAAAATCAAAACCATTCCAAAACCACAAAGGGGAAAGGAGGTTACCACCTGGGAGGTCTATACACCCAGGAGGGGGAACTGACTTGGCTGGATCATCCCATTCTCTTTGTTCCTTATTGCTTACATTCCATTTCTCCACTCTTCCCCTTTTTCTCCTCAGATTCCGGTGGTGTACAACATCATTGATCACTTTAAGACTGGGAATTTTTCAGACTTTTAGACCGACACCAGTGAGGGTTGGTCCTGAGATACTCTATAGACAACCACGATAGAGGATATAGCAACCCAAGAAGATGTCTGAACTTGCCCAAATCCCACCAATTAATCCCTCCCTTTTGATTGTACATATGTAGATACTCTGACGTCTTGGTTCTATGTACTAGTTTTTAGGATTGCCCTGCTTTCACTACGGATGTACCCGAGGAAAAGTTGTTTCTTGTTAGCTTTTCTCGTTCTTTACCATTGATCCATGTTTAAAGACCTTCATAATATTAGTGCCTCTCTATAACCCCAATTATTCCTGGGAGCACTACTCCATGGACAAAGACTGAGTCGTACCATATAAATACCAATGCAAAGGGGAAATTACGACCAAATCGTTTTATGTTGCAAAAGTGAAAAGATTTATTAAAATATGGTGGATGGACAGACAAAAAGGTTCACCAACCCGTGGTGAGTGGGCCCCTCAGGTGTTTCTGGTTATAAGTTATAAATATACATATAATGTACAGAAAAGACTGGGATTGTATACAATCACAAGCATAGAGTCGTAATATGTTACATGCACAAAATTGTGCATTACTTGTTTACAAAAAATAGATCTCTCTATAACACATCAAGTACAGAGAAGGTAGTGTACACAATTGGTTAACATTGCAGATACATCAAACATATATCCTCCTAGATAACATACATATATAGGTGTATTCACATTATTAACAGATTAGGATAGTATAGTGAGTATCATGCAGAAAAAACAGTCATCAGTCACTGTAACAAAGTTATATGTTCAGTATAGTTACCAGTAACACAACACAGAGGGGGACCACGGACCCCTACGATCGTTTCGTGGCCTTCATCAGGGGGCACCTCATGGCAGTGAGTTGACGGTTTAAAAAGGCTTCTCTATTGATTGGAAACGTGCATCATCTGTCAGGCGGCGTGCACATCTACTATATGGGGGCCAGGAGCACGAGCCCGTCTCACAACACTGGTAGGCACATTTCTCAGGGGACTCTTATGTTCTCCCTTCCGGAATGGTCAATGTCACGTGTGTGAGTCGTAGCCCTAGCTATCCTTGGTCTCGACAGTTGTTTGCAATGGGACATAACATTAAACTGTTTGACATTTCATTAGTGGGTATAAGAATAACAATAGCAGTTTTGAGGGCGCTGCAGTAGAAGAGGAGCCAGACTTTTAGATGCTTACTTAGTTTATTCTGGTCACATTTATAACGCGTTTCAACGGATCCTCTGCCTTCATCAGGTGTTAGGGGGGGTTCCCTCACAATGAGCATATATATAGAGATCTATAGTGGTAAATTCTCCTCCCCCTTAACTCATTAACATCCTAATACAATTTATAGCAAAAGAAATGGAAGATATCCCATCTTGAGCGCTCAATTTAAGAAAGAAAAAAAACTTTTTAAAAAATTGTATAGGGGGCATTATAATTAATATATAATACGTAGGTCATGTGATTATAAAATTCAAACTTTATTAATATATATTAAAAAAAAGTGTGTGTATATATGTATATATGTGTATATATATATATATATATACCGTATTTTTCGCTTTATAAGGCGCACCTGATTATAAGACGCACCCCCAAATTTGGTGAAGGAAAAGAGAAAAAAATAAATGTTTAATGTTAAATGGGGTCCGTCTTATAATACCAGTGTCCACCTTATAATCAGTACATATGACCCCCATCCTCGTACACGAACCCCCCCATGCTGGTATATATGTCCCCCATACTGGCGTACTGTCCTCCCCATGCGGATGGACAGTTCCCCACCCTGGCACACAGGGCCCCAATGCTGGCATACAGAGCCCCCACCCTGGCACATTCTCACCCATGCTGGCACATAGAGCCCCCACCCTGGCACACTGCCCGCCATGCTTGCACACTGCCCCCAATGCTGGCGCACTGCCTCCCATGCTGGCACACAGGGCCCCCATGCTGGCACAAAGGACCCCCATGCTGGCATATAGAGCACCCACCCTGGCACACTGCCCCCCATGCTGGCACAGACAGCCCCCACCCTAGCACACTGTCCCCCCATGATGGCACATACAGCCTTCACCCTGGCACACTGTCCCCCCATGATGGCACAGACAGCCCCTACCCTGAAACACTGTCCCCCCCAAGTTGGCAGACAGCCCCCCCCCCCCCGCACACTGTCCCCCCCCTTAGCAGACAGCCCCCACCCTAGCACACTGTCCCCCCATGGCACTGACAGCCCACACCCTGGCACACTGTCCCTCCTTGGCATAGACAACCCCCACCCTGGCACACTGTTCCCCCCATGGAACAAACAGCCCCCACCCTGGCACACTGCTTCCCTGTGGCCAGGGAGGGGGCAGAGGTGCCTGGGATGTATTGCAGGCCCTGGGGTCGGTCGGGAGCCGGGCACTGTAGAATGTTCAGGGCAGGCTAGTGGTGGTGAACGGGGGAGCAGCAGAGGGGGTGGAGGGGCAGATGCCCGACACTCACCGCGGGAGGCCGATGGTCTCTTGCTGCACCTCGAGGTCCTCGCCCGCCGGTGTAGGCAGCGGTGCGGGCCGGTCTCCGGTGGTGGGCGGGGCCTCGCTTCTGAACTCAGGCCGCGGCTTCGGCCTGAGAGCTGGGTCCCTGCACACACGCTCTAGGGGCAGGGCCAGCGCCCGGAGCGGCTCAGCGGGGATAGTGCCGCTACTCCTCCTGCACTCAGACAGGAGGAGCGGAGGAGATCCGAGGGTGCGGGAGGCCCGCAGGCTCGGGCAGCGGGGGACAGCGAGCCGGATGGGTCTCACCTCACAAAGGTGGGGATGGAGCGCTCCGGCCGGTCGGTGAAGGGCTGGCTTCAGGGCTGGGCTGCGGACCGCTCCTGTCATATGCGCTGCTCCCGCTGTGATTGACAGCGGGATGCAGTGCATATTAGAGGAGATAATGAGCGGCCCCACGTGATCAGGGACCGCCGCTGCCGCCTCCTCCAGCCTCTCCACAGCCCCCGGACACCGCTCCACAGCCCCCCCCCCCAATCCCACTACTCCACTAGGTCCTAGGTTCGCTTTATAAGACGCACCCCCACTTTCCCCCAAAATTTGGGGGAACAAAAGTGCGTCTTATAAAGCGAAAAATACGGTATATATATATATATATGTATGTATGTATGTATGTATGTGTATGTATGTATGTATAATATATATATATATATATATACGGTATATAAATTGTGTGATAAGAATATCTAAAAATTATATAAAATTCATAAAATGTGTATGTTGTTGGATATATTAAAAATGATATCAAAACCAACTGATTGTGATGATATTCTAATGATGTTATCCAAAAGATTATTAACAAGTGTATTCAAAACGGGGCTTTCTCCCATTTCTGCGCTTAAAGGAGTCAATACATATCAATAGCCAACAGATCAATTATGGTAGGACAAAGTAATTTCAATATTATCAGGGAGCTATACAAATACCAATATATAGGTGTTTTTCTATTAAAGGGTCACACTTTCGAGGGTTAAATTCAAACCTTCCGGATGCAAACACCCTAGTTTGAAAATCCAGTAGTTTTCCCTCTTTATTAAATTTCTGTACCTGTCTTTGTTTGCTTCTGGAATATGATCTATGATCCATATTTTAAATTGTTTATAGTCCCTCTGATGTTCCAGCAAAAAATGCTTGGACACGCTATGCTGTATAAAGCCATTCTTAATATTTTGTCTGTGTTTGTTCAGACATTGATGCATGGCCTGAATGGTCCGTCCTACATATTGTAAGCCACATGTACATTCAATCATATAAATTACATATGATGAGTGGCAGGTTAGATGGTATTTGATCAAGAAGGATTCCCCAGTTGTCTTAGAAACAAATGTGGCGGCACCATGTACTATTGATGCGCAACAAAGACATTTCTGTGCTCTACATTTGTAACAACCTGTGACTTGATTCACATCCTGAATTTGTTGTAGATTATCTCTAGCAGTAAAACTTGGCGCCACCAGATTTTTAAGGATCTATTGCGTCGGTGTATTATATTCGGTTTTTCTGGTAAATGTTTGGACAGCACAGAATCATTTTTCAGAATGAACCAATATTTTCTCGAGGTTATTCAATTTTTGTCGTAGACTTGTTGTAAGTGGTTATTAAAGGGAACCTGTCACCTGGATCTAAGCCCCTACACTATCACTACCTGTCCCTGCCGCTTCCTAGCTGCTCCCTATCTATCCCTCTCTGAGCTAAATCCGCCCTATAAAACTGCAGAAAAATAACTTATAACTCACAGAAGTCCCTGAGGCTGGGTACTGAGAAGTCGGGCCCAGGCTCCATTCTGCCCCTCCTCGATGCAGCAGCACACGCCCCGCTGGGCGGCATTATTCTTTCTTCATCACCGCCTCCTCCATTTGGAATCTCCCACCCGCTTTACACCTATCATGTTGTGGTGATGCGACCTCGATGTGTCCCCTGACCGAGACACAGCATATGGGAGATTGTATCTTCTGCTCGGTAGCAGCGCACACAGGGTTAGCTGCTACTGGAGCTGAGTGCTGATTGAAAGCACTGACGCCCAGGTTTGCGGGTGAATAGGAGATGATATGAGCTGCCCTGGGCTGTGGGGAGGGGGTGGAGTGTGTCAGGACAGCAGCAGGAGCTGCTGTGTAGAGAGCTGTGTGAAGATTTAACACAGCCTGTGAGCTCTCTCAGAGTGGACGTTCATGATGCTAATGAGCGGACGGTGAGAAGAGAAAAGTTGTGTGCTGACCTAACACAGCCTACCCGGGGGAAGGTACAGAGCTTCTATATCAGCTGTTGGGATTGTATGAGGTTGTAGTCGGCTGCGCCCTGGTGTAACAGGCCAGACTAACCCCCCGACCAGAATATACCCAGGGTTAAAGTGGCCTAGGCCAGATTATACTCCTCCATATACCACAGCAGCTGTAGATCAGGGCCCCAAGCCGTGCACAGGGCCCCAAGCAACACATGGGGCCCGAGGCAGCACAAAGTGGCCCCAGGCAGCAGAAAGCGGCCCTATGCAACATACAGGGGCCCCAGGCAGTGCTAGGGCCCCAGGCAGTGCTAGGGGCCCCAGGCAGCACACAGGGGCCCAAGGCTACACACAGGGGCCCCAGCCAGCATACAAGGGCCCCAGGCAGTGCACGGGACCCCAGGCAGCATACAAGGGCACCAGGCAGCACAAAGTGGCCCCAGGCAACATACAGGGGCCTCAGGCAGTACTAGGGGCCCCAGGCTACACACAGGATCCCAGGCTACACACAGGGGCCCCATGCAGCAGCATATAAGGGCCCCAGGCAGTGCAAAGGGGCCCCAGGCAGTGCATGGGGGCCCCAGGCAGCACACAGGGGCCCAAGGCTACACACAGGGGACCCAGCCAGCATACAAGGGCCCCAGGCAGTGCACGGGGCCCCAGGCAGCACAAAGTGGCCCCAGGCAACATACAGGGGCCCCAGGCAGTACTAGGGGCCCCAGGCTACACACAGGATCCCAGGCTACACACAGGGGCCCCATGCAGCATATAAGGGCCGCAGGCAGTGCAAAGGGGCCCCGGGCAGCACACAGGGGCCCCAGGCAGCACACAGGGGCCCCAGGTGGCACTCTGCCTGGGGCCCCTGTATGTTGCCTGGGGCCACATTGTGCTGCCTGGTGCCCTTGTATGCTGCCTGGGGCCCCGTGCACTGCCTGGGGCCCTTGTATGCTGGCTGGGGCCCCTGTGTGTAGCCTGGGATCCTGTGTAGCCTGGGGCCCTAGTACTGCCTGGGGCCCCTTTGTGCTACCTGGGGCCCCTTTGTGCTGCCTGGGGCCCTGTGCACTGCCTGGGGCGCCGTGCACTGCCTGGGGCCCTTGTATGCTGGCTGGGGCCCCTGTGTGTAGCCTGGGATCCTGTGTGTAGCCTGGGGCCCCTGTACATTGCCTGGGGCCCCTTTGTGCTGCCTGGGGCCCTGTGCACTGCTTGGGGCCCCGTGCACTGCCTGTGGCCCTTGTATGCTGGCTGGGTCCTCTGTGTGTAGCCTGGGATTCTGTGTGTAGCCTGGGGCCCCTGTGTGCTGCCTTGGGCCCCCATGCGCTGCCTGGGGCCCTAGCACTGCCTGGGGTCCCTGTATGTTGCTTAGGTGCACTTTCTGCTGCCTGGGGCCACTTTGTGCTGCCTCGGGCCCTCATGCGTTGCTTGGGGCCCTGATCTACAGCTGCTGTGGTATACGGAGACTTATAATCTGGCCTAGGCCTGTTTATACCCCGGGGTATAATTTGGGCTTGGCCAGAATATACCCAGGGTATATTCTGGCCCAGGGGGGTATATTCTGGGCTAGCCCAGTTTATACCCCGGGGTATAAACTTGGCTAGGCCAGACTATACCCGGGGTATAATCTGGGCTAGGCCACTTTAACCCCGGGTATATTCTGGTCGGAGGGGTTAATCTGGCCTGTTACACCGAAACCTGGAGGTCTGTGAATACCTGAACTGTGCCATTAAACTGTGTGCTGTGTGAGTAAATACCTGAGTCACTGCCTTCTGTCGTGCTGATCCTAACCACTACCTTACAGTGTAAAGCCGGTGGGAGACTCCAAATGGAGGAGGCGGCAATGAAGAAAGAATAACGCCACCCAACTGCTGCATCAAGGAGGGGCAGAATGGAGCCTGGGCCCACCTTCTCAGTACCCCAGCCTCAGGGACTTCTGTAAGTTATAAGTTATTTTTCTGCTGTTTTATAGGGCGGATTTAGCTCAGAGAGGGATAGATAGGGAGCAGCTAGGAAGGTGCAGGGACAGGTAGTGATAGTGTAGGGGCTTAGATCCAGGTGACAGGTTCCCTTTAAACTAAACTCTCCTTTTTTATTTTCACTATCGCCTTTTTTGGTCAAATCATTCTTCTTATCCATTTTTAGTATACAGGAATCTTGAGTTTCACTTTTTATCCTGTTGAAGGCATCAACCACTAATGGTTTCGGATATCCTTTTTCTAAAAATCTGTTCTTTAAAACTAGTGATTCTTTTCGGAAGTCAGTTAGATGGGTACAATTTTTTCTAATGCGCCAGTATTGCTCATAAGGCACATTTGAGATCCACTTGGGCAAGTGACCATTATCAAAGGCTAAATAACTGTTAACATCTACAGTTTTAAAAGAGGTGGAAGTATTTGTTCATTATCCCTTTTACATATAAATAGGTCCAAAAATTGGATCCCTTCCATGGAGGTTGTATGGGTGAAATTTAGGCCCCATGTGTTGTTATTTAGTTGAGTGAAGAAAGTTACTAGTTCTTCACTCGTTCCCGACCAAATTAAGAAAAGGTCATCTATAAATCGTTTTTTTTTTTCAACTTTAATTTTTTTTATTTTCTTAACAGTCAGAACATAACACAAAACATGTATGAACAATCACAAGTACTAGTATTCAATTCGCTCTCCATTGCAAGTAATCCTTAGTATCAGCACAAGTCTTTGTAACTTTACAGTTGTATTGAATCTACAGAACGATCCCACATCTGCCATGTCCGAGTAAATTTGTCCACCGAGTCATGGAGTGTAGCTGTCAATTGTTCCATTAATCGAATGTCTTTTATTCGTGCATACCAATCAGCTATTGAGGGTGGTGCTCTCTTCCTCCAGTTGAGAGATATCATGCATTTTGCTGCTGTTAAAAGGTGCATTAGAAGTCTGCTCTCAGATTTACTTAAACCCTGGGGGAAGAGATTCAATAGGTAGACAGCTGGGTCTAAAGGCATGCGATGATCTAGAATCTGGGATACCAGTTTTTC
Organism: Allobates femoralis; assembly: GCA_033576535.1. Taxonomy (NCBI): domain Eukaryota; kingdom Metazoa; phylum Chordata; class Amphibia; order Anura; family Aromobatidae; genus Allobates; species Allobates femoralis. The sequence goes on from JARQOC010000004.1 coordinate 362,133,069, forward strand.
AACTGATCCCCAAAAACCATGAATCAATGGACAAGACCAGAAAATGTGGAATAAAGAGGCATTGCTTTGGTCACACCTCCAGCAGTTATCGGGTATAGATGAGTTAAACTTATGAAGGAGTTCGGGTGTGTGATACCACGTCATCAGTATTTTCATTTGGTTTTCTTTATATAATGTGTTAACTGAAGTCCTAAAGGTTCTATCCCATATCACCCTCCACATCTGGTCAGGAATCTCTTTCCCCAACCAAGTCTCCCATCTCGACATATAGGCATGTTTAAATGGACCCCAACTGCTACGAGAGTTCAAAATAGCATATATGTTAGATATAAGGCCCCTTGTAGAAGTGCCCCGGGAGCAAAGATTTTCAAATTGAGTAGGACTCAAACATTGTTTGGGCCCTATGATCGACATGTAGTAATGCATTATTTGTCGATGTGAGAAACACAGACTCTCTGGCAAATTATAAAGTGAAGGCAACTCGGGGAACGTTCTTGGCTTATGCGTAAATGGGTTCAGTATGTCACGAAAACAAAAAAGGCCTGCTCCCGCCCAGCTACGCATCGTACTAGAGTCCATAGCCCCCGAGAGATGCGGGGTATACAGAAAAGGTGTCATAAGAGAAGCATGCCCCGCCAGCTGAAACTTAATTCTACATTTACCCCAAATGTCCCTGGTAAAAGCCATGGGGCCCAACAAAGTTCCAGAGGGAATCTCGAAGGGTTTGCCCCATATCAACGAGGCTGGGTGGCAAGGGGCCAACCATAACTGTTCCACCTCCATCCATCTATTACATGCTGGAAGTGTAGACCAATGGGACAAATGGCGCAAATGAGTTGCAAAATAATATAGCATGATATCTGGGCAGGCAACACCTCCCTCCCGTCTTGACGCACAGAGGACCGAAGCCGGAATACGGTGTCTCCCTGAGTGCCATATGAACTTCATTAGTAACGATTGGATTCTTTTTAGTGTTGCCACGGGTACTCTAACCAATAGCGTCTCAAATAGGTATAGAAAGCGGGGGATAATGGACATCTTAATAGCTGCAATTCTACCCAAGAGCGAGATCGGTAGGGCCGACCACTTTTTAAGTTGGGATTCTACCTTATTTATTAGAGGTGGGAAATTGGCTTGAAATATTGTTCTATAACTAGAGGTCATATTAATCCCTAGATAGCGTATGGATGATGTGCGCCACGTATAATTGTATGATTGTTTAAGGAGTTGAAGTTTAGCTTCCGGAATATTTATGGGCAACGCCTCAGTTTTAGTAGAGTTAATTTTATAGCCCGACATTTTAGCGTAGGATGTGATCGTTGCATGCAGGTTAGGAAGAGAAGTAATGGGATTGGTCAAGGAGAGAATCACATCATCTGCGAACAGGGCAACTTTGAATGGTCTATTTTTAAGCTGAATTCCCACGATATCAGGGTTAAGTCTAATTTGCGCCGCTAATGGTTCAATACTAAGGACATAGAGCAGAGGGGAAAGGGGGCATCCCTGACGTGTTCCATTTTTAATGGGTAAATCCCTGGAATGGGCATGAGAAAGGCGAACCAGAGCAGTGGGCGATGAATACAGACCCCTCAGTGCAGTAACGAAAGGTCCCGACAGGCCAAAGTGGTGAAGAGTTTGAAACATAAAAGACCAATCCAACCTGTCAAAGGCCTTCTCCGCGTCCAAACTCAGCAAAAGGGCCTCCATCCTCCCCCTGTTGGCCACCTCAATCAGGTCCATAATACGCCTGGTATTATCTCCCGCTTGACGAAAGCGCACAAATCCCACCTGATCTTTGTGAATCAGATGTGGGAGCCATTTCCCCAGCCTATCCGCTAAAAGCTTGGTGAAAATTTTTAGATCAGAATTTAACAGACTGATTGGGTGGTAACTCGCACACTCCGTCGGGTCCTTCCCCTCTTTTGGGATAACAGTAATGTAGGAACGGAGAATTGAGTCAGGTATTGCCCCCCCCTCCATAAAATGGTTAAACAGGGTGACCATATAAGGGGAGAGCACATCGATATAAGTTTTATAGTAGAGGTATGGCAACCCATCTGGTCCTGGCGCTTTATGTCCCGGTAGTTTTTTTATGGTCTCCTCAATCTCTTCCGCTGAAACCTTTTGGTTAAGATCTTCCAAAGCGGTTCGGGATAGTTTAGGTAGTTGACATGAGGAGAGGTATTCATCTAGTGTGTGATTTTGTCTTTTCTGGAATTGCTGTGTGGTGGAGGGGAGGGAGTAGAGGGAAGAATAGTAATCATAAAATAAATCGGCTATTTTAACCGGGTCATAATGGATCACACCGGTGCGATCCTTAATACCATAAGGGGAGTTATTAGTGGTCTGGTCCCTCAGTCTCCTGGCTAGCATCGTATGTGCTTTGTTACTATACTCATAATATTTCTGTCTAGAGTATCTAAGGAGTACCTCCATTTTACCCTGGGCTATGGTTTTTAGTTGGTTTCTCAGGTCAATTACCTCCTTCAAGAGTAGTTTAGTGGGGTGGGTCAATAATCGTCCCTCTGCCTGTTTCAATTTCCCTTCTATTTTGAGGTATTGGGATTTAGCATCTTTCTTAATTCTGGATGACAATGCAATACATTCTCCTCTGAAGACCGCTTTATGTGCTTCCCACAAAACAGATAATGACGGAGATGAGGGAGAGTTTTCAGTGAAATAATGTACAAGAGACTCCCTCAATTTATTTCGCGTGTCTTTGTTAGTCAAGAGGGACTCGTTTAGTCTCCAATGGCACATTTTAGGTGGATTAGGTGTTAATTTGAGATCTATTGTCAGAGGGGCATGGTCAGTCCACGTTATATTACCGATAGATGCGGAGGCCAATGAACGCAGTGCTATCATGTCCCCAAAGAAGTAGTCTATACGGCTATGAGATCCATGAGGATGTGAGTAAAATGTATATTTCCTATCAGTTGGATTGTCAATGCGCCATAGGTCGTATAATGTGTGGCTACGTATTAATTTCCGGAAACCTATAGAGACACGTTCTGTTTTTGTATTTGTATTTTTGCTATGGGGACGTACATGAACCAATCTATCTCTAGTTTCTGAGAATGCCATATTAAAATCTCCGCCAATTATTTGGGCCATTCCTCGGTCAGGTTGTAAATGGGCTAGGACCGAGGCCACAAACTTTATCTGGTTTGAATTAGGGGCATATAGATCTATAAATCGTTTGTAAACAATGATCCGTTCCATGGCAAAGGTGTCATTTTCAATATGTAGGGATTCAAAGTGGCCCATGAAAAGATTGGTGTAGCTAGGTGCCACTCGCGTGCCCATAGCGCAACCTTTTAATTGCTTATAGGTCACTCCCTCAAAGGAAAAGATGTTATTCTTCAAAATAAACTCCAAGCTTTGTAGGAGAAATCATTGTTGTATAGCCGGCAGTGATTTATCCATAGCTAAATATTCGTGAACTGCTTCAAGCCCCAATGAATGGGAACTATTAGAGTAAAGGGAACCAACGTCAAGGGAACAAAAAATATAGTTCTTCTTGCAGGCTACCTCCTTCAATATTTTGATCAAATGGGTGGAATCTCTTAGGTGAGATTTAAGTTCTAATCCATATTTTTGTAAAAATAAATCTAAATAATGGGACAAATTCGCTGTAATGGAATGAATTCCAGAAATTATTGGACGACCAGGAGGGTTATTTCTGTTTTTATGGATTTTCGGTAACAAATAAAAAAAAAAAGGGTATTTGATAGAAATGTATACTTAGAAATTCTCTTTCGTTTTTATTTAACATCCCTTCCATTGTTGCTGTTTTCATCATTTCATTATAATTGTGAAGAATTTGCAGGGAGGGGTCATGATCTAGTTCCTCATAATATTCCCTATCATTTAGAATCCTAAAGCCTTCTTCTTTATACCACTCACGGTCCATGATCATAATTACCCCCCCCGCCTTTATCAGCTCCCTTAATAATAATCTCTTTATTCTGACTCAGGGTATCAATTGCTCTCCTTTCAGCTTGATTAAGATTATCTCGCTTATTATCCTGCGAAAATGATCTTAGATCTTTCAAGATCAATTGTTGAAAGGTTTCAATATTGTTGCCCTTATGATGTAGAGGGTCAAAATTTCACTCCCTCATTTTTTCAGGGTTCTTTTCAGATATATTACCCAATTTTTTTCCCAATTTTTTCTCTTACCCCATTATTTTTCTTTTATTGGGATGGTTTATTGAGATTTGTTCTTTTTCAGACGGGGGTCTGGTAGAACGGAGTGATCCAGATTTGTTTCTACCGCTCCCTCTACATCCCCTATATTTCTTTTTCTTTTTGGGTGTCTGCCCGGGGCTACCCGAAACAATTGAGTGATTGACATTTCATTAATGGTATTGTGAGTTCTTGAGTCCCCTAATCCATTGGGACTGCTGGCCGTTTCAGTTTGCTGGGTCAGCAGCGCGGTGGATTTATTGTGGGGAGGTGAGCCGTACGGGGGGACAGCCTTTGGCTCAAGAAAGGACGTCTGGTGGTTCCACTTTGCTCATCCTATCATATGGACAAAAAATGCTTTTGTATATGGTCATATGCTTGGTATGCAATGTGCTTTGTATCAGCAAATCCATGATTATGGTACTATCCTTAACCAACTATATATAAGGCATGTCCTATACAATAATAATTTTTGATAAATCCATGACTATAGTACTATATTGCACCAACGGCTTGATCCTGGACGGATCATACAAGTGTCTGATCCCATATATGGGGGAAAAGTAAGGGGGTCCTTTGCGCTGGTGAGTTGGTGGCCAAATGGCACAGTGCACGGTGCCATAGGATTGTCCCACTCACATGGCTTTGTCCCCTTGTCTCTAATCTATTTGGTATACTGATCTGACAAGAGGGACATACCCTGTACAAATGTGTCCCCTTTCCAAATGTTACAGTTGCTAGGGATTAGCGATCACTGATGATGCCATCTCAGAACTACTATGTAGTACCAGGAGAAATGTCAATAACTAGATTGCAATATAAGCTCATGTTTCCATTGCTGATAAATATGTGCTATTACAAGGATCCTGTTCGGGCTAGTGGGTGCCGCTATTCAGATCCTTATGATTTAAGTTGAGAGGTCTGTCTGTGCGAAGGACAGACTCAGTACATTGAAAAATATAAACAGATGGGCGGGGTGAGATGGCGCGATCACACATGTGACATGACCCATTTCCGGAACGTCACTTATGACGCCAGAACGTTGCCATGACTACCTACACAGCGGAGGGCACTCCACTTTGATTATATGTACTATTTAAAGACAGGGAAGGAGTTCTAAGCCACGCCTCCCTGACAAAGTCGCCACGCAACGGAGACACACGTGAGACAAGGATCCTCTGTGTGTATCCTGACACCATCATTGTCCTAGCACCGATCTTTCAAGCCTTGCTCCCCAAGCTAGGGACTGGTCCCTCAAACTTCTCCTATGATAAGGATTCACACTGGACCAGGTGAGAGCATATTATTTGAGCTTATAGGGACTTGGGTGCATTCACTTTGCCGAGGACTACGAGTGTTAGACCTGTGGCACTACCTTTAGGGATAGTTGTTGGCAACCTCTGTGACCTAAGGGTACCGTTACACGTCGCAATATTGCATGCAATTTCACTTGCAATTTGCAGGTTGCAGTGAAATCATGGACACATTGTTCCATTTGTACATGGCAACAAAATAGAACAATGTGTCCATGATTTCACTGCAACCAGCAAATTGCCAGTGAAATTGCATGCAATGTTGCGACGTGTAAAGGTGCCCTTAGTGTCCTCCTGTCAGTAGCACTTGATTGCATTCAATTTCAATATGCATATGACTGAGATTACATCATTTTGACCTGTGACTATAAAATATATGCAAGCCTACAGGGGGAATGTATTGTGCTGCCACCCCCTTTTTGGTTCATTTGTATATGGTGTGCCTGTAATTTTTGATTCATTGTATTAACAGAAAAACCCTTCCTAAATGCAGGTTTTGTGGTTTTGTAATGGTTTTAATTGTTTTTAGATGTGTGTTCTTGTCTTTAATAAAATTGATGATTTTTTGACCTATGCAATGGTGGTGTGCCGCAGAATTTTTGTCAATTCCTTCTCTCTCGTATATATGGTTTAATTGTCTGGTCACTACAGATGTTGCCGATGATGACCCAGCCTAGCTCGAAGCACTAAGCGTATAGTTCATAAAGTTGTCCAGAGATTTGTAGACAGATTTGTGCAGTCGTATAATGTCTCTGCCGAGTAGAATTAAGATATCTGCCTTGTTGTCCAAGGCCGTTATCTCGTTGGCTATGGCTTTGAGGTGAGGAAACTGAAAGCCGCTAGTGGCACATAGGATTTCTTCCCTGTTCAAGGGTATTTGGTTACACTCTATGAGTGTGGGAAGTGGTATCTCCTATGGCCCTTTTTCCAGTGGCTTCTGTCACACCGCTGCAGGTGCCCAAGGTGTAGGGAAAGGTGTTTCCCTTTAAGTTGAGCAAGTCGAAGAGTTCTGACCGGGCCAAGGACTTGTTGCTCTGTTCGTCCAGGCTGACGTACAATTTGACCACCTTTTCTGGATGACCTTTAGGATACTCCCTTGCCAGGCAAATCTTTGCGCAGGACATTTCGCGAAGACCTTCTCTAGAGACCTCGGTGCAGGATACTGTATACTCAGCTCTTTTACACTGTTCATCTTCACTGAGTAAACTTCACTACATCCCTTTGCCAGCTTTGCTACTTTAAACCGCCATTGGAAACTTCAAGACTACTACACCATTTCCTCTCTGCTTAGTCTACTCTGCGCATCACTGTCTCAGCTCTGCTACATTGAGCCTCCATTGCAAACTTGGTTAAAGAGGTTAAACTTGACAAAGGTCGTACATATAGATTACAATGTTCTTATGTATGGTAAACAATTAGTACAGATACAAAGAGAATCCAGGCAAATGCATACATATAAAACGCTCAATCGCTGTTAGTCTTAAATCCAGATTCTCATAAGGAGTATCTGACTTTATGTTAGGGTACAGGCACACTGTCGTGCATCAAACACGGAGCGTGAGTGATGCACGACAGTGATGCGAGTGCAGTGCTAGTTTGGTGCGAGTGTAGTGCGAGTGTGGTGCGTGTGGTGAGTGTGCCTGGCTGTATGTAAGTGTATGTGGTGCGAGTGTGAGGTGTGAGTGCGTGTGTGTTGTTTTTTTTCTCTGCTGTCCATGGTCTTGATGGACCATGGAACAGCATTAGTGCTGCTCACCTGTATAATTCCTGCTATCCCCATACAGTTACAATAATGTTTCATTGCTGTGACAGCAGCAGTGAAGCAGTATTGTATGTATAATTTATTATTTTTTGCAAAGTTACACTTATCAGCTTGATTTGACATGTTTTTACCATGTCGGCTGTTCAGGACTTCATTCTGCACTGTGCTACCGAGGGGGTTTAACCCGGTGAATAAGGGGTTAATCAGACGCTGGTGTCATGACACCATCTGTCCAGGGGTTGTCCTTCCCCCCCCTGGATACATGGTGACATGACATCATGTGTCTGAATGGGTTAATTTTTCTGTAACCCAGGTTCAAGTGCATGTCGGGTGTAGAGATGTGACAGAAAGAGCCGTGATTTGTGAATGGAAGCCAGGGCTTCAGCACCATGGACAGCTCCTTACAAATCACCGGCTTATTCTGTGTAATCTCTACACCCGACATACACTTGAACCTGGTTTACAGAGTAATTAACCCATTCAGACACATGATGTCATGTCACCATGTATCCAGGGGGGGAGGACAACCCCTGGACAGATGGTGTCATGACACCAGCGTCTGATTAACCCCTTATTCACTGGGTTAAAACCCCCTCGGTAGCACAGTGCACAATGAAGTCCTGAACAGCCGACATGGTAAAAACATGTCAAATCAAGCTGATAAGTGTAACTTTGCAAAAAATAATAAATTATACATACAATATGCTTCACTGCTGCTGTCACAGCAATGAAACATTATTGTAACTGTATGGGGACTGCGGGGGGCCAGTGATTTTAACGGCACACGGCTGCGACTCTCGCACCATGTGCTGTATGGGTGCGAGCTAGACTCGCACCCATATACTTTTAATGGCCCCTCGCGCGAGGCAATCGCAGGATTGCTCTCGCAAAGCAAGTTTAATGCCAGAAACTCGCATTAATGTGACCTGTATAGATAGTTTTTCTCGCATTAAACTCATGCGAGTTCAACGCCAGTGTGCCTCCAGTCTTAAAGTCATTGCATCCACATAAAAAAATTTATAAACCAATCATGTTAAATAAATAGACATCATACCTATATGGCAACCAGCGGGAGTGCAAGCTCGAGGAAAGGGAAAGTAGATCCTATAACCCCTACATTTTTGGTAGTGGACCCCGCACCATAACACCGGTGGTGTCTTTATAGCACTGGGAACTCCGGGTGCGATGTTAAGCACTTCCGGGTTCCGCTTGTGTCATGCGCAGTCTGTCCCCACCATCTCAGGGCGGTTCCAGATTCCGGCTCACAGCCCACCATCATCCAGCACAGGGACGCATCACCAAAGATGCTGGGCGGAGGGGAGGGGCCGTTGGCGAACACCTACACACCGAGAGGGTGGAACAGGCTTATGCAGCGCTGTGCGCCCATTGTATCACCATATTCTCAAACGATAACAAACCAGGGGAAAAAGAGACAATATGTATGTCACATCAGGAGAGCTAGGAAATCTATCGCCATTAAGTATAGGCTGGGCTCCGAGATAATTACATCTGAACATCTCGGACTGTAGTCATTATCAGCTTGGTGAGGTATTGTCCTTCTCCTTGTGATTTCTAGATCCATCTTGTATACTTCACATATGGTGATCCCTGGGCAAAGGACACAGGAGACGGGCTTGGACACCTTGAGAGTATATGGTGTGGTGTGTGAACAATAAAAAAACCTAAAAATGATATAGAACCAGGAAAAAGGGATTAAAATAGAAAAAGCAAGAAAAGAGAGTTAGCATGTGGCATAATGAGCAGTCTCTCATAGGTAAGGACTATAGGTGACATTTTCATTTAGACCATAGGGTCAAGGTCCCGAGAGTCGCGATCCACTTAGTCTCCAGACGCGCCAGAACCTTTTTAAGGTCACCGCCTCTATTGCCGCAACACACCAAATCAATTCCCCTGACTCTCAAGGAGGCAGGATTGCATCCATGATGTTTTTTGAAAGGCTTTGGTATTGTTTTAAGCAAAGTGGGATCTTTCCTTCCTTCACTGCGATAATGCTGCGAACGTCTCGCCTATGTGTACCCTCAACTCACGCGAGGTCAAGCCCACGTAGATCAGAGGGCAGGCACATTGGGCAAAATACACCACATGTGTTGAGGAACACGAAATCCTGTGCCTGATCTCAAATCTACGCGAGCCATCAGCAGGGTGAAAATGGGTCACATGCTCCACGTTAGTGCAGGAGACGAAATGTCCTCAGGGATAACATCCCAAAATAGGCCCCTGAGAGCTAAAGGGATTAGGTATGTGCGGCACATAGTGGCTGTGATCCAACATGTCCCTCAGGTTTCAGGTACGTCGTGGAATCATCAGAGGTCGATCAGGTACACAGTTTCTCAAAGTAGGATCAGTGAGTAAGACCCCCCTCCCCCCCCAGTGTCTACTACAAAGCTCTCTCATGGTCTGCCATTCATGGTTAAAAGTACCAATAAAGCGTAGTGTCTGTTCAATCTCAGTCTTTTTGGGTGTTTGTTTTAGTAGATAGGCTCTCTGTGGTATGTAAAGCACTCAGGTGCCCACGCTTTATGCACCTATTGGAATAACCACGATCTCTAAATCTTTGCTTAAGGTCCACAGACTGACGCTCAAATCCCTCCTTTGTAGAACAGATCCGCTTCATCCTCAAGAACTTGCCAGTGGGGACGGCACGTATGGTGGAGGAACTGTGACCAGAGGAAGCATGTAACAAGGAGTTCACGGAGGTTGACTTCCTGTGGACGTCCGTCTCAATCAGTCCAGAACTATCCACTTCCAGGGCAATGTCCAGGAAGTCAATCCTCGCCGAACTACACTTGAACTGTTATAACATCAGACTGATGTACATGTTTCATTAAGACATCCAGCTGCTCTGCTGAGCCCTGCCAAATAAACAAGACGTCGTCTATGTAGTGCATCCAGCACTGCATCTGGGCACAGGCTGCCATGCCTCCATCACCAAATATCAATCTCTCCCAATATCCCAGGAAGAGATTGGCATACGAAGGCGCGCAGGCCGTGCCCATCGTAGTGCCACGCTGCTGCAGATAGATGACGTCCTTAAATACAAATAAAAAGAAGTGGGGGGGAACAAGAGGCGCAATAGTGCCCTATCACTATGGCACTGAATGTAGAGGTGGTGAGAAAAGTATCCACTCACCTGTGGCAGTTGTGACACCCACAACTGGTTTGAAGGCGTATAAATGATAGTTTCCAGATGGCTGCTGCTGGACTTCCACCGTCCACTCAAATGTGGAGACACATCGGATTGCAGGGAAGAAATGGTGTATCACGGTCCGCGCTGCCAAGATCACTCACTCCAAATGAATGCACATGAAGATGGAACTTCAAAAGGAACTCTTATTACGTCCTACGCGTTTCGGTGCCCTCCTGGCACCTTCCTCAGGGATACCTCCACCCCACCAAACCACTCATATATTTAGCACATCTCATAATATTGATTAGTGGGAGTAAACATCAATAATGACGTCATCATCGTCATCAAACAGGGGAGTGTCACAGATTTTGGTGCAAAAAACTTTTAAAAACCAATGTTCCATAAATAATTAATAACATAGTATGCCCACACATTTTAAAAAATCTGATTAAGAGAAATGTGCAAAAAAATCAGCAAAATACCAGCGGAAACGCCTGTAAAAGCTGAAAGGGCTAGAAAAAAAATTGCTCCCTAAAATAAAGCGTTCTACTCTGCTCTCTGGGGGATAGAACCAGCAGGTCCCGATGGATAGATAAGTGTAAATCATCATCAGTGACAAGCGCCACTTAATTTGTTATAGGAATAGCCAGATTAGTAGATCTCTTGTTTTTGCTCCCAAAATTCCTAAAATCAATGTAGGTTTTATTTTTCTCTAGAAGACAGACAAAAAATACAGATGGAAGGAAGAAACCGACGATATAAGCCTCCGGATTTCATGAGATTTCTCACAATCTCATTTGTGGAACATCAGTGATGAACAATTAAAAGAATAGTTTATTAATTACATTAAAAATAAGTCTTAAGATCAGAATCAAAGATGAGATGAAGTAAATGAAAGCCCTATGAAGTAATATCAGTAAAATATTTAATAAAAACAAGAATAAATAAATAATTATAATGTTAAAAACGAGTAGTCCCTCTTTTTGCCTGATCTTCTGTGGCATACCAGCATAAGTGCATGTGTTGTCATCCAAATTCTCTGGGTTCTATCCCCCCGAAAGGATACAGACTAAGATTATTCATGTACATCAAACAAAAAAACTTTAAGTCACATGTCAAGTGTGTCAAGATCTTAGTACACTTAGGATAATCCCCACTCATGGATCTATATGTAGATCTTATAAGTTACAATTATATGTGGTAATAATCTATTTTGTCCACAAGATGGCGATAGTCTGGATGTTGTTGTCAAGGAAACAAAACCAGGTACCAAGTCTTCACAAGCCTATATCACCGCCAGTAGGGGGCGCTTTATCCAAATCTCTGTGTATTAACAAGAAAGTGTACTAGCTCAGAATTTCTGTTCAGTGAAGAATAAAGGAGAGAGATAAGCATTATGTGTGTGGGGTGCTGGGACGTGGATTTAGACCGAAAGTAGTTTGATAGATAAGTTCTTGTGTTGTCTATAACTGTAAAGGAATGCTAAAGAACATAGTGAATTTATTTTAGTGTGGAAGTACCTTTCAGAATATACTGAAAGTGTTGTGCTGTAAGTGTACAAAGGCAAAAAAACAAGAATACTGTGATAACTGACCAATTATTCCTATCTTATTTCAGAGATTAGGTTCAGTCCCCTAGGTTTCAGTAGGTTTCAGTGTGTCCAGGTTAAACATCTCTCTTTTTTAATACCTCGAATCTGTTTGGGATGTGTGACTGTACATGGTCTATGGGGGTAATGCTGATGACCATGGGGTCTCTGTTATGATGGAGATCACAATGATAGGACACACCATGAGCTTTGAAGCCATTTTTTATGTTCGATCTGTGTTTGTTGAGCCTTTCATGCAGGGGTTCACCCCGGACAGCCCCGGATTGCAAAAAAACATGGTGTGAAGCTGGCCTTATGCACCAGTTTGATTTCAACTCTGCTATGTCTATAGTCTTCAATGCACTTTTCTAGTCCTGGGAGCTGTATCTGAGGTCAAGCAGGGCACTGACCAATATACAGACTCCTAAACCAGTGATCTGTGTGCTGGAAACCAATTTTTTTTTATTAAAGGGAATCTGTCAGTAGATTTTTGCCATGTAATCTGTAAGGGCTGAGACCTTGATTCCAGCGATTTGTCTGCTTGCTGTTATTTTGATACAATCACTGTTTTCTCTAGCATAGCACTGAATGATGAGCCCTGTATAACCCCACCCACACCACTGCTTGGCAGCTTTCCGTATATAACACTGCCCACCACTACTGCTTGGCAGCTGTCTGTATATAACACTGCCCACACCACTGATTGGCAGCTTTCTGTATATAGCACGCCCTCACCACTGAATTGGCAGCTTTCTGTATATAACACTGCCCACACCACTAATTGGCAGCTGTCTGTATATAACACTGCCCACACCACTGATTGGCAGCTTTCTGTATATAACCCCTCCCACACCACTAATTGGCAGCTTTCTGTATATAACCCCATCCACACCACTGATTGGTAGCTTTCTGTATATAACACTGCCCACACTACTGCTTGACAGCTTTCTGTATATAACACTGCCCACACCACTGATTGGCAGCTTTCTGTATATAACCCCACCCACACCACTAATTGGCAGCTTTCTGTATATAACACTGCCCACACCACTAATTGGCAGCTGTCTGTATATAACACTGCCCACACCACTGATTGGCAGCTTTCTGTATATAACCCCACCCACACCACTAATTGGCAGCTTTCTGTATATAACCCCACCCACACCACTGATTGGTAGCTTTCTGTATATAGCACTGCCCACACCACTGATTGGCAGCTTTCTGTATATAACACTGCCCACACCACTGACTGGCAGCTTTCTGTATAACACCCCACCCACACCACTAATTGGCAGCTGTCTGTATATAACACTGCCCACACCACTGATTGGTAGCTTTCTGTATATAACACTGCCCACACCACTGATTGGCAGCTTTCTGTATATAACACTGCCCACACCACTGATAGCTTTCTGTATATAACCCCACCCACACCACTGATTGGTAGCTTTCTGTATATAGCACTGCCACACACCACTGATTGGCAGCTTTCTGTATATAACACTGCCCACACCACTGATTGGCAGCTTTCTGTATATAACCCCACCCACACCGCTAATTGGCAGCTGTCTGTATATAACACTGCCCACACCACTGACTGGCAGCTTTCTGTATAACACCCCACCCACACCACTAATTGGCAGCTGTCTGTATATAACACTGCCCACACCACTGATTGGTAGCTTTCTGTATATAACACTGCCCACACCACTGATTGGCAGCTTTCTGTATATAACACTGCCCACACCACTGATTGGTAGCTTTCTGTATATAACACTGCCCACACCACTGATTGGCAGCTTTCTGTATATAACACTGCCCACACCACTGATAGCTTTCTGTATATAACACTGCCCACACCACTGATTGGCAGCTGTCTGTATATAACACTGCCCACACCACTGATTGGCAGCTTTATGTATATAGCACTGCCCACACCACTGATTGGCAGCTTTCTGTATATAACACTGCTCACACCACTGATTGGCAGCTTTCTGTATATAACACTGCTCACACCACTGATTGGCAGCTTTCTGTATATAACACTGCCCACATCACTGATTGGTAGCTTTCTGTATATAACACTGCCCACACCACTGATTGGCAGCTTTCTGTATATAACACTGCCCACACCACTGATTGTCAGCTTCCTGTGTACACTAGTGGCCTAAGGTGAGGCAACACCTGCAGTTTTTCACCATCACCAATATTTAATGAACGTTTTCACTGACATACTTACTTGAACACTCGCCCTCTTTCTGCGATATGTATTCTATGTTTGTTTATAGTGACTTGGGTGTGATTTAAGACCGATATTTTGTGATTAAAAGGCAGTTTTTATATTTTAAGCCAGTTTGTCATCAATATGTAAGCAATGACATGAATGACATGTTTTTATTGTTAGGGTGCCTTCACATTTGCGTATGGGAAAGCAGCGTATGCTGCGTTCCCATACTCGGTCAAACGCATGCGCACTGCGGTTCCTATGTTTAACATAGGAACGCATAGTGCCTGCGTTTGCTGCGTTCGGGTGCGGATGCGGACGATATCTGCTCCTTCCGGTGTCCAGCATCCGCACCCGGGACGCAGCATGTTGCATTTTTTGTGCGCTCGGGGAGCTTGGAAAATCGGCAAGCGTCCCCAAGCGCACAAAACATGCATTGTCTTCAATGGGTCCGCAGTGTTCAGCGCTTGACAGCGCTGGAGAACGCTGCGGACCCATTGAAAAATCTCCCGGTGGCCGCCGGTGATGTCACAGGAGCTCACCGACGGCCACCGGGAGATCAGCTGAGCCACTGCTGTCCTCCTCCTCCCCGCCGCTGGTAAGCACCGGGACCTGTCGGCGGGGAGTACAGCTGATTTGACAGCTGTTTGAATCTTCCCGCGCCGACATCTCCTCTCAGTGTCGGCGCGGGAAGATTCAAACAGCTGTCACATCAGCTGTACTCCCCGCCGACAGGTCCCGGTGCTCACCGGCGGCCGGGAGGCGGAGATCTCCGGCGCTGAACTCCTCCTCCGGCCCGCCCCCGGACAGCGCCAATTGGCTGCCGGGCTCCCTAGTGATGTGTCCGCAGGCGGACATTATCCGCTGCGGACACATCATTTCAACACTGCTTTTGACAGCGTTTGTGTCTGCATGCCATCAGCATGCAGACACAAACGCTAATGTGAAGGCAGCCTTATACTGTCTCAGAATTCTATTATATAAAATTGACACACATTTGCTTAAGGCTGCTTTCACACAGCGATTTTCTGTGATCCGTGGCTGTCCGTTGTAAAACTGACAGCCACGGATCAGATTTTGGCCCCATGTTATCCTATGGGCACGGATCACATCGGATTTGGCCTTATTGGCATCCGATTTTGGTCGGATCCGATCCTGGCCGATTTTTTGCTGTGCCCAAAATCGCAGCCTGCTGCGATTTTTGGCACAGCGGGTCAGATCGGACCGAATTGGATCCGACCTGATCCGCCCCAAATAACATGGGGCCTATGGAGCGCGGATCCGAGGAAACAGCTGATGTCTCCTCGGACCCGATGTTAGTGCACTGAGCATGCTCAGTACACTAACACCGCTCTGTGCCATCTAATATCACTTCTGCAATGTATATTCATACATTGCAGAAGTGATATCCAGTTAAATGAAAGGTTTAAAAATAAAAAAATCATTATCCTCACCTCTCCACGATCCAGCGATGCCTCCTGCGCTCTGTGCGTCTAGGACCTGGCCTGACGTCACAGTTTAGTCACATGACCGGTTACCGCGGTAACCGGTCATGTGACTGTGACATCACGCCAGGTCCTGTTGATCAGAAGAAGCTGGAAGCAGCGCGGGTGTCGTGGAGAGGTGAGAATGAAGATTTTTTTATTTTTAAAGGCCTGGAAAGGGGGGAACAAAGGGGCAAAAGAGGGGGCGAAATAGGGGACAAAGAGGGGAGACAGAGGGGGCAAAGAGGGGTCCGAAAGAGGGGAGACAGAGGGGACAAAGAGGGGGAGACAGAGGGGACAAAGAGCGGTCGAAAGAGGGGAGACAGAAGGGCAAAGAGGGGAGACAGAAGGGGCAAAGAGGGGAGACAGAAGGGGCAAAGAGGGGAGGCAGAGGGGGCAAAGAGGGGAGACAGAGGGGGCAAAGAGGGAGCAGAGAGGAGGGGAGAAAGGTGACAGGAGGAGCAGGGATAGGATCCAGACTGATGCTGCAAAATATCGGAATCGGATGCCTATTTGGCATCCGATTTCAGTCATCAGTTTGGATCCGATGCTGTCCGAGGGGAGCAGCAAAAAGTCTGATCCCCTCGGACAGCATAAAAACGCAGTGTGAAAGCAGCCTAACTTTTATTTCACATGCAGCATTAATGAGAGCATCTTTGTAGGGTAGAAATGTAATAAAAATTAAGCTTTGATTTAATAATTATATTTGCAATATAACAGTGTGATATAATGACATATTAAGTGATTTTTCACCATTTTATCATTTGAATGTCAGATTTTGGGAATGACCAGCAGTATTAGACAGGAGTGGTCACCTAAGAAGAGAGCCAAAGCTGTTACTTTAAGAGAAGAAGGGTACAGTTACCGGGAAATAACCGCACAAATTGGATAAGGGAGGTCACCGGCCAGCGTTCTCAAAGTGCGCAAGAGGTTTCAAGAGACTGGTTCAATAAAGAATAAACCAGGTAGAGGAAGGAAGAAGGCTACCACTCCTCATACTGGTAGAAGAATTGTTACAATCACCCTAAATAACAGGGAATCAACTGCTGTTGACATCAACAAGGAGCTTGTCAACACTGGAGTGACAGGGTCCGATTGAACGGTTTGACAGCAATTGGTAAACACGGGGTTAAGAGAATACCACATAAAAAGGGGACGTACTAAAAAGAATGAAGAAAAGGAATAAATAAAAAGAATGAAGATAACTTATTACAGAAAGATTATGTAGATGTATAAAAGGGGTTTCTTGGGAATCTTAGACATGGAATGAACACATATCCCATATAACCAGGTGTATATTATGTTACCTGAGGATTATAGGTGGAGAATGAAGATGGAATATATGTAGATAATAGAAGAATGATCGCATATACCATATAACCAGGTGTATATTATGTTACCTGAGCATTTTAGGTGTGGAATGAACATGAAATATCTGTAGATAATAGGAAAATAAACACATATCCCATATAACCAGGTGTATATTATGTTACCTGAGCATTCTAGGTGGTGAATGAAGATGAAATATCTGTAGATAACAGGAGAATGAACACATGTCCCATATAACCAGGTGTATATTATGTTACCTGAGCATTTTAGGTGGGGAATGAAGATGAAATATCTGTAGATAATAGGAAAATGAACACATATGCCCCATAACCAGGTGTATATTATGTTACCTGAGCATTTTAGGTAGGGAATGAAGATGAAATATCTGTAGATAACAGGAGAATGAACACATGTCCCATATAACCAGGTGTATATTATGTTACCTGAGCATTTTAGGTGTGGAATGAAGATGAAATATCTGTAGATAATAGGAGAATGCACACATATCCCATATAACCAGGTGTATATTATGTTCCCTTAGCATTATAGGTGGGGAATAAACATGGAATATATGTAGATAATAGGAGAATGCACACATATCCCATATAACCAGGTGTATATTATGTTACCTGAGTATTATAGGTGTGGAATGAAGATAGAATATCAGTAGATAATAGGAGAATGCACACATATCCCATATAACCAGGTGTATATTATGTTACCTGAGCATTTTAGGTGTGGAATGAAGATGAAATATCTGTAGATAATAGGAGAATGATCGCATATACCATATAACCAGGTGTATATTATGCTACCTGAGCATTTTAGGCGTGGAATGAACGTGAAATACCTGCAGATAATAGGAAAATGAACACATATCCCATATAACCAGGTGTATGTGTTCATTTTCCTATTATCTACAGATATTTAACATTCATTGCACACCTAAAATGCTCAGGTAACATAATATACACCTGGTTATATGGGACATGTGTTCATTTTCCTATTATCTAAGTATATTCCATCTTCATTCCACACCTAAAATGCTCAGGTAACATAATACACCTGGTTATATGGGATATGTGTTCATTCTCCTATTATCTACAGATATTTCACCTTCATTCCACACCTATAAAGCTCAGGTAACATAATATACACCTGGTTATATGGGACATGTGTTCATTTTCCTATTATCTACAGATATTTCACCTTCATTCCCCACCTATAATGCTCAGGTAACATAATATACACCTGGTTATATGGGACATGTGTTCATTTTCCTATTATCTACAGATATTCCATATTCATTCTCCACCTATAATGCTCAGGTAACATAATATACACCTGGTTATATGGGATATGTGTTCATTCTACTGTTATCTACAGATATTCCATCTTCATTCCACACCTAAAATGCTCAGGTAACATAATATACACCTGGTTATATGGGATATGTGTTCATTCCTCTATTATCTACATATATTTCATCTTCATTCCACACCTAAAATGCTCAGGTAACATAATACACCTGGTTATATGGGATATGTGTTCATTCTCCTATTATCTACAGATATTTCACCTTCATTCCACACCTATACAGCTCAGGTAACATAATATACACCTGGTTATATGGGATATGTGTTCATTCTCCTATTATCTACAGATATTTCACCTTCATTCCACACCTATAAAGCTAAGGTAACATAATATACACCTGGTTATATGGGACATGTGTTCATTTTCCTATTATCTACAGATATTTCACCTTCATTCCCCACCTATAATGCTCAGGTAACATAATATACACCTGGTTATATGGGACATGTGTTCATTTTCCTATTATCTACAGATATTCCATATTTATTCTCCACCTATAATGCTCAGGTAACATAATATACACCTGGTTATATGGGATATGTGTTCATTCTACTGTTATCTACAGATATTCCATCTTCATTCCACACCTAAAATGCTCAGGTAACATAATATACACCTGGTTATATGGGATATGTGTTCATTCCTCTATTATCTACATATATTTCATCTTCATTCCACACCTAAAATGCTCAGGTAACATAATACACCTGGTTATATGGGATATGTGTTCATTCTCCTATTATCTACAGATATTTCACCTTCATTCCACACCTATACAGCTCAGGTAACATAATATACACCTGGTTATATGGGATATGTGTTCATTCTTCTATTATCTACATATATTTCACCTTCATTCCACACCTAAATGCTCAGGGAACATAATATACACCTGGTTATATGGGATATGTGTTCATTCCTCTATTATCTACTGATATTCCATCTTCATTCCACACCTAAAATGCTCAGGTAACATAATATACACCTGGTTATATGGGATCTGTGTTCATTTTCCCATTATCTACTGATATTTCATCTTCATTCCACACCTAAAATGCTCAGGTAACATAATACACCTGGTTATATGGGATATGTGTTCATTCTCCTATTATCTACAGATATTTCACCTTCATTCCACACCTATAAAGCTCAGGTAACATAATATACACCTGGTTATATGGGACATGTGTTCATTTTCCTATTATCTACAGATATTTCACCTTCATTCCCCACCTATAATGCTCAGGTAACATAATATACACCTGGTTATATGGGACATGTGTTCATTTTCCTATTATCTACAGATATTCCATATTCATTCTCCACCTATAATGCTCAGGTAACATAATATACACCTGGTTATATGGGATATGTGTTCATTCTACTGTTATCTACAGATATTCCATCTTCATTCCACACCTAAAATGCTCAGGTAACATAATATACACCTGGTTATATGGGATATGTGTTCATTCTACTGTTATCTACAGATATTTCATCTTCATTCCCCACCTAAAATGCTCAGGTAACATAATATTCACCTGGTTATATGGGATATGTGTTCATTCCATGTCTAAGATACCCAAGAAACCTTTTTTTACATCTACACAATCTTTTGGTAATGAATTATTATCTTCATTCTTTTTATTTATTCCTTTTCTTCATTCTTTTTAGTATGTCCCCATTTCTGTGTGCTGTGTTACTAGTCAATGTAACAATTCAGTATGAGCTGCTCTTGGTGCCGGGGGAGGGAGATGCTGAGCAAGATAGATGGGAAATGAACATGATATCTATATACTGTAAGGGATATGTATTCCACATACTCCACTTTCGAACGGCCGCAATCGCGGCCCACTTTTGCAAACTCGGGGGGTCGCAAGAACGGACCGCAAATGCGGCCACAAAAACAGCGGCAGTGTGAATGAAGCGCAAATAGTAAATTTGATAAGTCATTTAAGGGTACGTTCAGACGTGGTGGATTTTCCAGAAGGTTTTTGCACGGAAATACCGCTGCGGCCACGCCCTCCATTACACCCTGTGTGAACTGCAAAAAGCAGCTCACACAGGACGGAAAAATTGCCGCCGCGGAAAGCAGGCCGCAGTGCGGCAATCTTCAACCGCATCTTGTCAATTTGCCGCTCGGATTTCTTGCGGAATACAAACGGAAATTGCTTATAGGTTAGAATTGAATCGCAGTCAGACCGCTCATGCAGCATCTTAGCAGCGTATTTTTTGGCGCTTTTGCCGCACATAAGAGCGCCAAAAAAGCACCTCAAAACCTGCAGAAAAGATGGAATTAATTTTGCCAATTGCAATAAAAAGCATGAAGTCTGTGACAGAATTACCTAACAGATGAGAATTATGGCTCGTCCACACATGCCGGATTTGTGGTGGCTGATCCGTAGTCACCAGCAAAACCAGTACTGATGTCATTGGTCGGATTATTTTCGCCCGGAAATTGATCTGGACTGCCGTTATTCTCAACCGCATCATGTCAATTTGACGGACAGGATCCGTCTGATAATTTGACATGCTAAAATGGCAGAAACT
Organism: Allobates femoralis; assembly: GCA_033576535.1. Lineage (NCBI taxonomy): Eukaryota > Metazoa > Chordata > Amphibia > Anura > Aromobatidae > Allobates > Allobates femoralis. The sequence goes on from JARQOC010000004.1 coordinate 362,154,032, forward strand.
GTGGCTAAATATCAGCCGCGGCTTCTTGCGGGAATTGGCGGTGGTAAGGAACTACCGCCGCTATTCCACCCTATTACTGCCATATATACGCCGACCAATTGGTATATATACTCCGGAATACCGCCGCATTTATCGGCCAAAGTCCGTACGGAATCTGTACAGATTCCATACGGATTCCAGACGCCATACACCTGCAGCGTATGGACGTACCCTTAGACTTAACTCAGATTTAGGGTCCGCTTAAGAGGTCCCCTTATCCTTTATATATTACACATAAATCATGTTTATTCACCAACTATTTAATCGCTTAGGAAAGTTACTGGAAAGCTGGGTGTGTGGGATATATCTCCATTACACTGTATACTGTACATTTATCATGTCCATTCCCCATCTCTCTTGCTCAGGAAAGTTACTGGAAAGCTGGGTGTGTGGGATACTGTATCCATTACACTGCATACTGTACATTTATCATGTTCATTCCCCATCTCTCTTGCTCAGGAAAGTTACTGGAAAGCTGGGTATGTGGGATATATCCATTACACTGCATACTGTACATATATTATGTTCATTCCCCATCGATCAAAAAGCAGATCGCTTAAACGATATCGTTCGCAATATTGTAGCGTGTGACGGCCGCCTAAAGGGGACACTTGAGATTTTGATGCTAGGTGTATAAACAAGGTCTTCTCCATTGATTAGCATTGCCAGCTTCGTGGGGACCTGATTTTTGGTCCCCACGAAGACAGAGGTCCCCACACTGTTGGTGTGTATTCAGGTCCATGTCCCCACAAGTATAGCAAAACAAGTACACACACACACACACACACACACACACACACACACCTTTATATATTAGATTTCCTATCTCTGTAATGGGAAAGTCTTCACTGAATACAGATTTTACCTCAGAACCGAGAATTTTGCTAATAACTGATCAATTCTGGTAGAGAAAGAAGCAGGTTACACTGAGCTCTATTACAATGCTGCTGCTTTACATGTGTACTGTTTATTTATGAAATAAAAATTAAAATGATGGTTATACTTTCAATTAGTCATCAAAAATAGTAGTATGTCACAACTTAAAACCTACCATGACATGGCCGTCCTCCTAAACAGACATCACAAGCGAGGAGAGCACTTATAAGAGAAGCAGCCAGGAGGTTCATGGTCACTGTGGAAAAGAGATCCACAGATCAGGTGACATAATCTGTCCACAGGACCACTATTACTCATATACTCCACAAATTGTGCTTTTATGGATGAGGGGCAAGAAAAAAATAAGCTTTTAGAAAACAAGCGATAAGTCCTGTTTGTGGGGGGGGCAGGGGCCGGCTGGAGCCTCCTTCCCTGGGTGGCAGATTTGCCCTGCCGGCCCTGACTTGAGAAGCGGGGGGGGGGGTGCTGTCAGGTCTGACTTGAGAAGCGGGGGGGGGGGGGGGTGCTATCAGCCCTTACCTGATCAGAGACTTCCAGCGTCACAGAGCAACTCCCGCGGCCGGGCCGTCTCGCGTCATGTGCCGGCCGCAAAGCGACGCCTGCGGCCGGCCCGTTTCTGTAGGGGGCGGCCCTAGATGTGGACTATACCACCAGCCCAGGGGGCACTTGCCCCCCTGCCACCTGGGCCAGCCCGCCCCTGGGGGGGGGAGAAACTAACCTGTAGGGGACACAGCTAGCATGTGGAAGAAGATGTTTGTCAGATGAGTCCAAAATAGAAAGTTCTGGGCTAAATGCAAAACTTGTGTGTGCAGTGGGAAACTAAAACTGCACATTATAATTACAAAAAAATATACAACAGCACTCTTAAGTTAAACTATGGAAATATTGAATGAGAGAATACTGGTACTACACTGCTGTAGGAACTAGATTTAGGAAAAATGCGAAGGTTATGTATTGGCTAATTCATGTCAATCCAATAGCCACCAACAAGGAGCATCTCATTATTGGGACCCTAACCTGAAATGCCTATCTGGGTTAATAAATAAATGGAATCTCCCTGGCTAAAGTGATGCTCCATATATTATGTGTTTTCAGCATGCACCTGTACACACATATCGGGGGTGCTGGTCACTCCGAGAGATATATATGGTAATCGCTGCACGTCAACTTGAATACACTGTCCTCACTGTCACACATCGTGGTGGTAGTATCATTCTATGGGGATGCTTCAACAGAAACAGGGAAACTGGTTGGAGTTAAAGGAAAGATGTAGCTAAATTCAGAACAAACCTGTTGGAGGCTGCAAACGACTTGAGGCTGAGGTACAGGTATCTTCTAGTAGGACAATAACCCTAAACATACTACTAGAGCTATATTGAAATGGTATAAATTAAAGAATATTCATGTGTGTGAATTGCCCAGTCACAGTCCAGACCTGAATCCCATTGAGAATCTGTGGAAAATTGCTGTTCCCAGATGCTCTCCATCCAATTTCTCTGAGCTAGAGGTGGGTATGTGGAAGTAATAAAGATCGAGTTGAGATATGTATTTGTGTTTTTGTTCTGATGAAATTATTTTTGTGTGTATTATTTACTAGAGATTCATAATGGCAGAGTCCAACACTGGCCCAACATTATGAATCTTGGGCTTAGTGCCAGATACCAATACAAAGCTGGCATTAACCCCTTATTATCCAGTTTGGCATTGCCACCAGGGCAACTGGAAGTGTCGGGGTACAGTGCCCGAAAATGATGCTTTTAATGAATGCGCCACTTTCTGGGGCAGTAGCAGGGGGCCAGAATGCTTGGGCCTCCCTGCGGTGAGCATTCCAGCCCCCAGCTGCCTATTTGTAACTTGCTGGAAGCCAAAAATATGACAAAGCCCCATGTGTGTGTTTTTTTTTTTTTTTCTCCTCTCTCCTTTCATAAAACATTTCATGAAATAATAATAATAAAAAAAAAACAAAAAAAAAACTCCCCTGTATCTTGATTACCAGCCAGATAGAACTAGGCAACTGGGGAGTTGGTGGCTGCCTTTTGTAGCTGTGCTGGTGACCAAAAATACAGCAGAGCCCCATGTCATCAACGAAAAATATACTCCCTAAATACGCCGCAAATATTCTGTAAATGCACTGTGTGAATGCTGCATATGTGGGTGCTAACATTGAGGTCTATAGGTGAAAATCACTGCAAAATATACTGCAAGAATTGACCTGTTGCAGATTTTTATGCAATAAAAATCATGGCATTTTTGCTGCGGAAAAACCCACAACATAGGCATAGCATATCCGCAATAACATTGCGGCAAAATACGTGGGAAACCAACAGCGTGGGCACATAGCATTAGGAGCTCTGTAAATGGAGACTGCAAACTATTATAGGAAAATCTGTGTTGAATAAATCACATGGCGCTTCTTCCTTTCCTAGCTCTGCCATGCGCCCAAACAGTGGTTTTCCATCACATATGGGGCAAATACTTTGGAGAAATTGCACAACAAACTTTTGGGTCCAATTTTTCCTGCCATGATTGGGAAAATGAAAATATTTGGGTCTAAAACAACATTTATGTAGGGAAAAATGTAACTTCATTTTCAAGTTTCTATATTGTAAAATTCTGTGACACACACTTGTGGGTTCAAGGTGCGGTGAGCCCATCTAGATAAATTACTTGGGTTGTCTAGTTCTCTAAATAGGGTCACTTGTGAGGGAATTCAATTGTTTAGGTACATCAAGAGCTAACCAAATGTGACATGGCACTCTCAGAACATTCCATCAAAATCTGCGCTCCAGAACATTGCTCTTTTCCTACTGAGCCCTGCCATGCACCCAGAAAGTGGTTTTCCACCATATACTAGGTACCAGCATAGTCAGGCCAAATTGCCCAACAAAATTTTGGGATCTATTTTATTCTGTTGCTCCTGTGAAAATGAAAAAAAATGAGGCTAAAAGAACATTTTGTGGAAAAAAAAAAGTATTTTTTTTCATGGTTCAAAGTGCTCTCTATGCATCTACGTGGATATATTCCTTAGGGGGTCTACTTTCCAAAATGAGGTCACTTATGTCTAAGCAGTGGAAACTCCCTCACATCAGGGGCTCTCCAAACACGACATGGTGTCCGCTAATGATTCCAGCTAATTTTACATTCAAAAAGTTAAATGGCTCCACTTCCCTTCCAAGTCCTGCCATGCGCCCAAACATTGGTTTCAGCCACATATAGGATCTTGACGTACTGGGGAGAAATTGTACTGGATGCTGTGGAGCGGTCCGCAAGTGTGAAACCATTCTTAAAGCTTACAGAGGGGTTAGAGACATGGGGGATCCCTTCCCTGAATGCAGTAGACATACTGTATTTAGTTTGCAATGCAGCAGGGGGGTGACAGGTTCTCTTTAATATCTGAATATTTTGAATATACTACCAACTTGACTTATCGTAGAAATAGTTACCTGATGGGTTTATAATAACCAATTTGTCATAATGTATTCTATTTGTGGATGGATTGGATGGCATTTAGACTAAAGGTACCATCACACACGGCAATATTGCTTGCAATTTCACTGGCAATTTGCTGGTTGCTGTGAAATCATGGACACATTGTTCTATTTTGTTGTCGTGTACAAATGGAACAATGTGTCCATGATTTCTCCTTCGCCTCATTGGGGGACACAGGACGATGGGTAATGCTATTCTGCCACTAGGAGGCGACACTAAGCAATTGAAAGAGCAGCACAGTGGTGCCTCCCCAGCCGTATATAACCCCCTGTCTGACATAGTCTAGCCAGTTTTTTGCTTAGTGTCTTAGGAGGCAAGACACTGTTATGTTCTTCAAAATCATTTATACCTGTGTCATGGACCACTGTAGCATCCCTTCCCAGACCTCCGAGTTGGGACTCTGGGTTGCAGGTTGATGGCTGGCTCACTGCAGCATCCCTCCCCAGACCCCACAGTTGGGACTCTGGGTTGCAGGAGTTCTCCCTTGGGCCCTGGCTCCTGCAGCATATAGAAGAATGGGATGGAGCCCTCTGCACCATGATGCCCTGGAATGGATGGTCCACACTCCCCTGCCCCTTTATGGGGGATCAGGGATTAGAGCCATCACAAGGTACTGCGGCGCGCTTACTGCCCGGCTTTCCTGTAGCTCCAGTGCCTGCCGCATTCCGCGTGGTGTGCTCCGCGCCGGACCCCTTTCAGCCGGCGGCCTGCTGCATTAATTTAGGCCCCGGTTTCGGACCTACACAGCACGCTCCACCTTCTCTCCGACCCGGTGATGATGCTCCAGGTCTGATTTCTGGCGCTTTTTTCTCTGCTATGGGTGCCATTTTCTGCAGCAGAGGGATCTTCCGTGTGGGCACAGTCGGAGCTCTGCAGGGGGACACAGGATCCTGGGCCAGTGCTACGCTTGCTGTCATTTCCAGGTGACCGCGCTCAGCAGTGATCTCTTGTTTCTGCTGCAGCCCTGATCTGTCTGTGTGCTCAGCGGCAATACATTATTTCGGCTGTAGCCCTAACCTGTCTGTTTGTGCTATACATCCAGCAGTGTATACTTCTACTGTGTGTAGCAGGGGGAATTTTGCCATTATGTCAATCAATAAAAACAAGAGGGCACCAAAGGTCTATACTGTTTATTATGCCTCTTGCACTGCATGTAAGACGGCTCTGCCAAGCGTTGTTCTACTACACTCTGCCAGGCCTGTGCCTCCGTTTCCACTCAGCCCTGTGCGTTTGCCTCTGTGCAAGCCCCCACAGGTAAGGATACTGTCACATCGCCATTGGACTCGGTGGCTGGTGTTCCTGCCTCGGCCGCTGGGAGGAGCCGGATTCCTTCGGCTGGTGGCGCCGGTGATAGGAGGGCCTTGTCCTCATATGGAACCGCTCCCGCGACGTCTGCCTCTGTCGCTGAGCGCCGCTGTGTTTCCCCTCTGGGTGGTGTTGGTCGCAGAGGAAAGGGCCCTGCAGAGGTGTCCGTTAGGCGCAGCCTGCGTTCTTCTGTCAGAGGAGGCGTGGGTGGAGCCAGTCATGCATCTCCATCTGGCCTGGATCTAGGGGCGGTCCGGATGAGGTCATCAGGTTGTGAGCTCCAGCCTATGGGAGGTAGCCGTGCCCTTCAAGTACATTGGAGCCTGGCTTGCAGGCCGCCAGATCTAGTTTTGGTTCCCCAGTGATAGTGTGTGTTTAGTTTCGTGTCTGACCTTGCCTGGATTTCTGACTCTGCCTCTGCCTACTGATTTTGTACCTCAGCTGCCCTCTTGGTTTTGCCCTTGACCTTTGCCTGGATTACTGACTCTGCCTCTGCCTATTGATTTTGTACCTCAGCTGCCCTCTTGGTTTTGCCCTTGACCTTTGCCTGGATTTTTGACTCTGCTACTGCCTGACGAATTTGTACCTTCGCTCCCTCTCGGTTTTGACTCGGACATCTGACTTCGTTTTTCGGGTCTTGATTTTCCCTGGCGACCTCCCCGGCTCTGTTGCTCATATAGGCAGCTACCCCTGGGCTCCGCTATAATTCCAGATCCCTGTATAGGGGTTAAGGGTCTCGGGGTTTCTCGGGGTGCTGCCTACCAGCAGCTCGGCCTCACAGCGGATGGTCGTCACAGATACGTCCTCTAGTGGCCCTGCTACCACCGAATGGGCAGTTGCGTTATCGCAATCCGTGAGTCAATCTATGCAGCTACTTTCTGAGACACTGATCCGTGTGCTGCAGCCCCGATCTTCGCCCTGCACCTCAGACCGACCAAGCTCTCAGGACGACCTCTCCGGTCGCGAGATGACACTTTCTCGGGGATGAGCTCCTACCTCCCCTCTCTTCCATGATTCTGGTAGGAAGAGGCTCTGCAGGAGCTCATCCACGGCACCATCACAGGGTTCTCGTGCCTCACCTACAAGGAGCGTGTCCAATGACTCACGCTCGTCTGGTGAGCTCCGTGATCCTGATTTGGATCCGGACCAGGAGGCTCCCTTTTGATTCGGCCTCCTATGAAACTCTTGCCATGGTGGACGACCTGGTTTCGGCCGTTAATCAGGCCTTGTCAGTGGCTGACCCAGCCCCGGTCGCACCCTCAGACCACATGGTCTCCTTCAAGAGACCTCAAAAATTCTTCTCGGACCACCCTGAGATTCAGGAGGTTCTGCAGAGACATGGGTCCCAGCCTGATAAACGTTTTGGTAATCATAAGGCGATCAAGGCCCGTTACCCCTTTTTGCCAGTGGTATCACAAGCCTGAGCAAACCCTCCGCCAGTGTACCCTCGGTGTCCCGTTTGGCCTCAAAGACTCTGCTCTCTCCTTGATGACGTGTCTATCAAGGATGCCACCGACCATCAGCTGAAACACTTGTCAAAATCGGTGTTTGAGGCTTCAGGCTCGTCCCTATCCCCCTCCTTTTCCTCCATGTGGGTGGCTAAGGCCATTGTGACCTGGGCAGGTGATTTGCATTCCGCCTTACGTCACCGGGATTCAGATCCAGAGTTGTTGGATCTGGCCGCTCAGATTTCTGTAGCAGGGGATTTCTTGGTTCACGCCTCTATTGATGTGGCCAATTGCACTGTGGTGGCGGCTTCAAACGCCATTGCGATTCGCTGAACCCTCTGTCTTCGAGAGTGGAAGGCGGATTCGGCCTCAAAGAAGTCTCACTAGCATGCCCTATTTAGGCAGGCGTCTCTTTGGGGAGTAGATTGATAAACTAATCTCAGACCCTACAGGAGGTAAAAGTACTTCTCTTCCTCAGCAGAAACCCAAGCGTAAGTTTACCAAGGGTCAACAGACAAGATTCCGGTCCTTTCGGAACTCGTTCGGGTGGTCTACTTCCCGCCCGTCACAGCCGTCCCGTGTGCCTCGCACAGACAGGGGTTCCTAGACCCCCAGTAAGTCGAGTTCAACCTGGCAGCCCCGCAACCGACAGACCAAGTCGAAGGAGTCTGGGTCTCGGAGGTTCTCCTCTTTCTGACTCGGTTCCTCTGGAAGACACCTCCCAAGTTGGCGGCTGACTTTTTCGCTTTCAGCACGTCTGGCTCGCTGTCACAGACGACAAGTGGGTTCGGGAATTGGTGTCTTTCGGCTACAGCATCGAGTTTCACACTCGCCCCCCTGGAAGATTCTTCCCTTCTAAATCCCCGGGAACGCCGGCAAAGGCACATCAGAGGTTCCTGCGCTTTGTTGTCTACGAGGACCATTACCAGTTCGTCGCTCTTCCTTTCGGATTGGCGACTGCCGCGCGAGTTTTCACCAAGGTCATGGCAGCTGTCATGACCATCCTGCATTCACGGTGAGTCTCTGTTCTCCCCTACCTGGACGACCTGTTAATCAAGGGTCAGTCTTTCGAGGACTGCGAGGACAATGTCCGTGTCACTGTAGACACTCTCTTGCGCCTAGGATGGCTTCTCAACCTACCAAAATCTTTGCCAACTCCAAGCCGCAAGCTCACCTTACTGGTGGTTCTGGACACATCTCGGGGACTTGTGCTTCTCCCCCAGCACAAGGCTCATTCTCTGCGCTGTGCAGTTTGGACGCTTCTTCGGCCCCTCCTGCACTCCCTCCGGTTTGCAATGCGAGTCTTGGGAAAGATGGTGGTGGCAATGGACGCAGTACCATTTGCCCAGCTACATCTCCATCCACTTCAGCTGGCCCTGCTATCAGTCTGGAATCGCAGCCCGTTCACGCTTCACTGAACATTCCATCCGTCAGCGGCAACGAGGCACTCTCTCTGATCGTGGCTGATCCCGTCATCTCTCTCTCGGGGGAGATCCTTTCTGCCAGCCCGGTGGGACGTGCTGACCACCGATGCCAGTCTCATCGGCTGGGGAGTGGTTTTTCGCCATCACACAACCCAGGGTCGGTGGACCCCAACAGAGTCTTCTCTGCCCATAAATCTAGAGATTCGGGCCATCTACTTGGCGTTGAAAAGTTTTCATCTCCTGAAGGGCCGTCACATCCGCATTCAGTCGGACAATGCCATGGCTGTGGCATATGTCAACCATCAGGGTGGAACCCGCAGCAAGTCAGCTATGCAGGAGGTGGAACCGATCCTCCTCTGGGCCGAGTCCTCCGGAGCTGTCCTCTCGGCAGTTCACATCCCAGGGATCGACAATTGGTCTGCGGACTTTCTCAGCCGTCAGGGCCTTGCCTCAGGAGAATGGGCTCTCCATCCAGAAGTATTCTGCCAGATCTGCATTCGCTTCGGGACTCCGGATGTGGACCTCATAGCATCGCGAATAAATGTGCAGGTTCCCAACTGCTTTGCCCACTCCCGCGATCCGCGATCCCTGGGATCAGACACTCTGGTCCAGACTTGGACACAGTTTTGTCTTCCTTACATCTTCCCTCCTCTGGCCCTCATTCCCAGAGTGGTTCAGAAGATCAGATTGGAGCACATCCCAGTGATTCTAGTGGCCCCAGATTGGCCCAGGAGACCTTGGTACGCCGATCTCCTGCTGCTCGCCGCAGACGTCCCCTGGCGTCTGCCGGACCGTCCGGATCTTCTCTCCCAGGGCCCATTTTGTCATCAGAACTCAGGGGCCCTTCATTTGATGGCGTGGCCCTTGAGGCCCGAATTTTGACTCGGGCGGGATTTTTGGAAGAGGTTGCGCGCACTATGGCCTGTGCAAGAAAACCTGTCTCCACCCATATACCACAGGACTTGGAAGGCTTTCTTCACCTGGTGTGATTCTGGAGATCTTCTACCCTTGCGTTTTTTGCTTCTAGCGATCCTAGGTTTTCTTCAATCTGGGCTTGATAAGGGCCTTTCTCTAGGCTCTCTCAAAGGGCAAGTTTCGGCTCTGTCCATGCTTTTTCAGCGCCGATTGGCCACGAGACCCCAGGTTCGTATTTTCTTCCAGGGTGTCTCTTGGATTGTTTCACCGTATAGGAGGCCCTTGGAGGACTCTGACCTAAATCTGGTCCTGGAGGTGCTTCAGAAGCCGCCCTTCGAGCCTCTCCGGGAAGTCTCGCTACGCTTTCTTTCTCAGAAGGTGTTTTTTCTTGTGGCGATCACCTCCATTCGGCGGGTATCGGAACTGGCGGCACTCTCCTGCAAGGCACCTTTCCTCACGTTTCACCATGATAAGGTGGTGCTAAGTCCAGTGCCGTCCTTTCTTCCCAAGGTGGTTTCCCCTTTGCATTTGAACGAGGACATTTCTCTACTGTCCTTCTGTTCGACTCCAGTGCACCGCATTGAAAAGGCTCTGCACACCCTGTATCTGGTTCGTGCTCTCCGGATTTATGTCTCCGGGACAGCCCCTTTCAGGAAGTCTGACTCCCTTTTCGTCTTTCCAGAAACGCACCATAAAGGGATGACTGCGTCCAAGGCCACTCTTGCCAGGTGGATTAAGCTTACCATTCAGGAAGCTTATTCCCTAAGCAATTTGCCCATTCCGTCGGGGTTGAGTGCTCACTCCACTCACGCTGTGGGTGCTTCCTGGGCTATTCGGCACCAGGCTATGGCTGAGCAGGTGTGCAAAGCTGCCACCTGGTCCAGTCTTCACACTTTTGTAAAACACTATCGTGTTCATACTCAGGCCTCGGCAGATGCGAGTCTGGCTAGACACATCCTGCAGGCAGCGGCTGCTAACCTGTAGACTGCCATTTCAGAATGTGGATGTTTTTTCCCACCCAGGGACTGCTTTGGGATGTCCCATCGTCCTGTGTCCCCCAATGAGGCGAAGGAGAAAAGGAGATTTTTGTGTACTCACCATAAAATCCTTTTCTCTTAGCCTCTAATTGGGGGACACAGCACCCTCCCTGTGGCCAGTTGGCCTTGTTGTGGTTGAAGTTTTCTTGTTTTTAAGTTTCTGGTTGCCTTACCGGCTTATGTCGTTATTCTTCCTACTGCTTTAGCACAAAACTGGCTAGACTGTCAGTCAGGGGGTTATATACTGCTGGGGAGGAGCCACTGTGCTGCTCTTTCAATTGCTTAGTGTTGCCTCCTAGTGGCAGAATAGCATAACCCATCGTCCTGTGTTTCCTAAGGCTAAGAGAAAAGGATTTTAAGGTGAGTACACAAAAATCTCCTTTTCACTGCAACCAAGCAAATTGCCAGTGAAATTGCAAGCAATATTGCCGCATGTGACGGTACCTTTACAGCTCCAAAGGTGTGGATGGGTGATTTAATAATAGCTTGATAGAGCAGTTTATACTGCAATCAAATAGTTAATAGGTGTCAACTGCCCTAAAACTGGCTTCACACCACGATTTTTGGGATCTGGGGCTGTCCGGTGTGAAATATATAATCACTTCTTTATAATAAAATAAGCAGATCACATCTCTGGCATCTTGTAACCATGTCTACCGCTGCGTCCCTGATGACGCAATGTGATCTGATCATGATCTGGCCATATGCGATTTGTTCCTTGTGTGGAGCCTTGCAATTGGCCTGTTTGGATGCACATCATGGCAGGGGGCAGGCAGTAAATCATAAAAGGATGATGTTCCTACTGCCATGTGTGGCTCTAATCGTGGTCAGTAGAATAATATCTGTACTCTTGAGCTTGACAAATTGATGAATCCTCTAGCCATTTAAAATAGGGTGTCAGCAACCAAAAATTTATAGAGCATATAAAATATATCCAGGTCAGGAACCTTCTCTAAAAACTACTAGATGAGATGTTGTTAGGTCCCCTGGTACCGCTCCCCTGCTCATCTTCCCTGACGTTGCATTCTCCCCTGCTCCGCCAGACGTGCATCCGGTACCCAGGCGTGCGGTGTCTCAGAGCTGTCGCCGGTCTCCTTCCTGGCTGTCGGTCACCGAGGTTCGCACACCAGCACACTACAATAGACGGTGTAATGAGCGGTGCATTGGGCGCAGCCGCGCTCCTCCCCTGTGAATCTAGGGTCCGGCACGGCTCAGCCTGACAATCCCCTTGGCCAATAGTTGTCCGTCCTCCAGTACATCAGGCCACCTCCACTGCTGGGAGGTGCCTGATTATTGTGTTAGTTGCGTTGTGCATATCTGGCTGTTAGTCAGACCCTCCTTGACTCTCACTCATGGGTATTCTTCCAGCCCTCCATCCTGTCCGTATCTCAAGCTCTGGTACCTCCGGCCCTTCTTTGCCATACCTCCGTCAGGTTAACCCTAAGAGCCGCCCCTCTGGTACCGGCCGCTGTGGCATTTAGACCCCCTGAGCTTGCCCCTGACAATCCCTGTATAGGGGGTTGGATCAACCACGACCAGCTCACCCAGGGCAGTTTGGCACCACGGCCCAGTGAGTCCACTCTAGGGAACCTTCCTTTGGAAGCGTGACAGATGTACTCCTAGGAACTGCAGAAAACCAAATTGTGTGACTGGTGTAACTAAAAACAACCCACATAACATCCCAAATCAGATTATCCAGATATACATATTAGTTCAAAGTAAGGAGAAAGAAACTGTCACACAAATGACGGTATTGTAGCAGGGGGTCACTCATGCACACGTAAGATGAGAAACGCACCACCACCCAGATGGTTCCATGCAGACTAGTAATCCTAGTAGTTCCTAAAGACTCCGGCACAGATAGGAATATCCCTGACTGCTGGACTAGGACATGACTGCTCGGACCTTACTTCCTGTTACACACATGCCACCAGGAGGGTGATGTTAAGCATCCATGGAGGAGGACCCACTGGACTGCGGGGAGGACACTGGCCTACCCAGACTAAGGAAGGATAGCGACCAGGGACTGTGGCAGCTGAGTTGGGACTAGGTGACAGCAGGACAGGGGACACGATAAGGTCAGGCAGGAACCCAGTTCAGGCTGGAATGGCACAGGGATGGACAACAGGTCAGGCGGGATCCATGGCATGGGAACAGAGTACACATAGAAACGGATCAGCACATGGGATGATCCCAGGACACAGGAACACAGGCAGGACTGATCATGAGACAGGCCAGACTCAGGACACAGGAACAGACAGGACAACAGACACAGGAAGTCATCAGGCTCAATATGGTACAAGGTTCCAGACATTGGGCAGTGGTCAGACATCAGGCAAGGCTGCAGACATCAGGCAGAGGTCGTCAGATATCCTGCAAGGCTCCAGATATTCGGCAGAGGTCTTAAGACACCGGACATCAGGCAAGGCTTCAGAGATTGGACAGAGGTCATCAGACACTGGACACCGGGAAAGGCTCCAAATACCAGGCAGAGATCGTCAGACACCAGATATTGGGAAAGGCTCCGGACATTGGGCAGAGGTCGCCAGACACTGGACATTCGGCAAGGTTCCAGACATCAGGCAGTGGTCATCAGGCAAAGGTCGCCAGGTACCACACATATAGTATGAGATTCAATGGCTAGCACACGATAGGTGTGGGGGTATGGTGCTAGTGAAGGAGGCTCGTAAGTCCCACATAAATGTCTATTAGAATCACTGCACACATACACTTAAGGAGTTTTTTTGCTTGTTGGTGAAATTTATTGAAACAAGTGCTCTTATAGTGATTGCGACAGAATGACGTTTCGGTCATTCAAGACCTTGATCACATAAGTCGCTGAAAAAAACAGAGATATATACAATCAGGTGCTGTTGTTACATATATTACATATATACATTATATTTACAGCATAAAATACATGTAAAGTCTAGTATATCCATGTCTGACATCTGGTGATGCTCATAGGAGAAATGCCAAGACTATGGTAAATATGAGAGTATGACTATACAAGTACTGAGAGTGAGATAGGAGGGCTCATCTCACTCTCAGTACTTGTATAGTCATACTCTCATATTTACCATAGTCTTGGCATTTCTCCTATGAGCATCACCAGATGTCAGACATGGATATACTAGACTTTACATGTATTTTATGCTGTAAATATAATGTATATATGTAATATATGTAACAACAGCACCTGATTGTATATATCTCTGTTTTTTTCAGCGACTTATGTGATCAAGGTCTTGAATGACCGAAACGTCATTCTGTCGCAATCACTATAAGAGCACTTGTTTCAATAAATTTCACCAACAAGCAAAAAAACTCCTTAAGTGTATGTGTGCAGTGATTCTAATAGACATTTATGTGGGACTTACGAGCCTCCTTCACTAGCACCATACCCCCACACCTATCGTGTGCTAGCCATTGAATCTCATACTATAAGCGTGTTTGGCTATAAGCACCGATCGATCCAATGTCATCTGGAGTATACCGATATGACGACGCAGCTGGACCAACTATATTGTCCAGAATAAGAACTGCCTCTGACTTCCTACACGTCCCCAGTAAGGACTTGAAAACCAAGGACTGGGAGAGAGAGAGGAAGAAACTGATAGGCTACGACCTCCACTGTGCTACTCTTGGCGAGTATTTCAGACAAAACAAAATTCCTCGAGGATTACGCTGTAATATCAGACCCAGGCTATTCTCAGATAACGAGAAGTATTGCAAAACTTTCCAGGAAATCCTCAACAAGTGCTCCTTCGATATCATACTCCTGACGATAGAGTACCTACAAGAAGCAATCAAGGACACCGAGGCCAAAGTGACGGCGATTGAGACACAACTCACTTCCACTCTCAGTTCTACTGAATTAACTTCACTTAAGACCAAGGTCGAAACAACTCTAGCTACCCATCGCAAAACCATAGAAGAACGCAAAAGAAGTAAATTCCAACGAGATACTGAGGACTATCTAACAAACAAAGTGTACAGATGGGACGAACCAGCACCAAGACGCCCACCACGACCAAGACCGAACAGACCTCCAAGGGGGAACCCCCCTTCTGGAGGTTCGACTCCTTCAGGCGGTTCTACTCCAGGATCCGGCAGCGACACTGGCGGATATCCAATTTCCAGACCAGCGGGTTTTTTAGACCCACCACGCCCAGCCGGAGGACCAGGAGGGGGAAGAGATCCGGACCGGATGCTTCTGCGCTCACAGGTAGGAGTCCAAACATAGTCGTTAATATCTCTGACTACTCTCTTTCACCATTAGAATTAGAAGTCTTAAACAAAGGGTTATCTTTCTGCCCCACTCCCAAATGGGATTCCTTTCAATTAGAGAAGGATCTCCAATCATTCTATCGTAACATCAGACTCAAGGTGCACTTCGAGGGGAACCCCCCAACTGGGGACCACAGACCCAACCTTACAGCTAATCAGAGGACTACTAATCAATTGATTATAGACAACCTGGGCTTGAGGAATCCTAGTACCTTCATCCCACCTAAAACTCATCATGCAGCTGAAGCATTCATCAATCTGATTGATAGAGATATCAAGGAGATCATCCATGACCATCGTATTGGCTTACTCCCTGTTCGCCACAATTTATCACCACTTCATAAACAGGCAATTGCCTCACTTCAAAATAACAAAAATATCATTATAAAACCAGCGGATAAGGGTGGAGCAATCGTGGTTATGAATAAGACTCAGTACATCCAGGAGATTAGGAGACAGCTGACTGACACCTTGACCTATAAACGCGTCCTGACTGACCCTACATTCTCCATACGTAGTAAAATAGAGAACATCACAAACGAATATATAAGAAATGGGACGATTGATACCAAGACCAAAACATTCCTATCTAACGTACATCCAATCACCCCGTCATATACATACTTCCCAAAATCCACAAGGACCTCCATAATCCACCAGGACGCCCTATTGTGGCCTCCACCGACTCTATCCTAAGCCCGCTGTCTGTATTTTTAGAAAAACTCTTGACTCCACATGCCCACAGGACCAGATCATTCCTCCTAGACACTAGCTCCTTTCTAAAAAAACTGAAGGATCTGGGACCCATTCCACCTAACAGTATCCTGTGTACATTGGATGTTAACAGTTTATACACCTCTATTGAACATGACAAAGGTATAGAGGCAGTTTCCCTTACCCTACAGGAGGCCAACACCAATACCAACCAAAGTAACCTATGTATTGATCTACTTAACCTGGTACTACGTGAAAATTATTTTCTTTTTGAAGATGATTTTTATGTACAGATACGGGGTACCGCGATGGGCTCGAACGTAGCCCCCGCATATGCAAATCTCTACATGGATAGGTTCGAGAGAGACCATATATACCCCAATAACACCTTCCAGCAGCAAGCTCTCGTATGGTACAGATACATTGACGACATTTTCTGCATATGGCATGGCCCCAGGACAGCCTCCTTGACTTCTTTAACTCCATCAATCAGATCAGACCTGAACTCAAATTCACACTATCCCATGACACCAATAACATCAGCTTCTTGGACACAAGAGTATCAAAAGATGACCGGGGATATCTTACTACAGACATTTTTACAAAGCCTACAGATGTCAATAGTCTCCTCCTATATGACAGCTGTCACCCAAAAGCAACTAGAAATAGCTTGCCAAGATCACAGTTTAAGAGAGTCAATAGAATTGTCTCCGACCCCACAACTAGAGACACACGTTTAACTGAAATGTCCAATAAGTTCGCTAGTCGAAATTACCCGAAAAAACTACTCACTGATGAACTACATAGAGCCTGCACCGATACTACACCACCCAGTGACATGACGAAACCTGTGAGGCTTCCCTTTGTCCATTACCACCATCCCTCCATACTAAGGGTACATAATTTGATCCGCAAACACTGGCCACTACTGACAAGATCATACCCCAGTGTCGAGTCATTCAAAACCCCCCCCTGATGTGCCTGCGGAGACCCCCAAACATACGGGACAGATTGGTACGAGCGGACATAGGGACTAAGGAAACCATCCATTCATGCACCCTCACAGGTCAAAGGAGGACAGGTACTTATCCCTGTCTAAGCTGTATGTCATGCTCAAACGTCATCAAAGGCAATGTAGTCACACACCCCCGGACAGGCAAATCCTACCCCATAAAGGACTTCTACACTTGTGATTCCAATTTTGTGGTCTATGTGATCAAGTGCCCTTGTGGACTGCTGTATGTAGGGGGAGGATCTCTAGCCATAAATCTGCCATCAGATGTGAATACACCTGGCTACCCCTACCGGCCCACTTCAAAGAAGCTAGACACAACATCTCTCAACTACGCTTCCAAGTGTTAGAAAAGGTACATAGACCCAGAAGAGGGGGTAATCATATCAAACTTCTGAAAGAGCGAGAAACTTATTGGATTTACACACTCGACACCCTAGCGCCTAGGGGTCTCAACCGTGAAATAGAGTGGCATAACTAACAATTGACATTCTTCCCTAGGTCACCTAATCTATACAAATAACAGGGCACGACATAACTCCCTGGTAAGGACAAAAAGCATAGCATTAGTATTTTGGCCATAAGTTTCCTTTCTCTCTCTTTGATTTCTTTTATCTTATTTTTAAGTTTGGACTCCTACTTGTTTTTTTCTGATGTATTATGTGATCACAATGTCTATCAACATATATACTGTACTCACTAATACCCAACATACATCATATATATCATCAGATCTTTGACATACTAGCATCCAGACTCAGTAACATCTTTATGGCCCATACATAATGTACTTTAACTTGTATTGACTACAACACTGGTTATATAGTATTCAATGTTGTTAAACCATTGCCTCACACTAGTTGAATCTCAGTCTAACATCGTGGCCTTAAGTGTTACATTTAACCTTAAAATACATAACAAACCCCACAGTCTGACCACTGTTACCTTGTAACACATTGGGGTCACATCCCTAATAAACCGCTATCCTCTTAACAACATTGCCCTTAAGATTATACTATGATAAAGTATGTGGTGTATCATCACACTGTCATGTGATCCGATGTGATCACATGACTTCTATAAACCTAGCTACCAACCAAAAACATGGCCGCCGCCATAAGCCTGACACTTCATCTGAGCATGTGCGGTGATGTCACATCCTGTCCTGAGATCAGCAATCATCATTTCCTGTCACATGGGCAGAACAGAATAAAAAGGAGCGATACACGCCGCCCCTTGTCACTCCTCCTTGCTACAACTGAGTGTGAACACACTCCACCGCCGTGCCACCACCGTGAGTGAGCCATGATGATCTGGTCAATTAAGTTAAGTACATTTTTCTCCGCACATTGACACAAGCTAATGTTTATGCAACTTACCTCCACAGCCACATAGAGCGACCGCTCTGACCCTGGCTAATCTAAAGGTATTAGTGACCATTACCCTGTACAGGACAGCCCTCAGTTCAGAACTACTAAGGGTAAATGCCTATAACTTTATCATTTTCACCAATGGGGATTGAACTAGATCTTTCTAGAAGGTTCCATGACATCACAAGGGGTTTTAAATACACACTATGGCTATTAGGCACGTATATTTAGCAAACTCTTATCACCATGCATGATAAGTAACTATACCACCCTATTCCTCCACCATCATTAATTCCTTCTCCCCTTCTAATCTAAACATACAAATCCCTCTATCCAGGCATGCCCGCTGTTCCTATACTGATCATAAGGACCACATCCTTCATGAACCACAACATAGCTCAAGGGTAGGCATGTTCTCTTGTTATTTTATGCTTCAATATCTTCTCCACACATGACTATTGACTTTGAATAATGATGCAACCATCTGTGCCCTCCTATCTCACTCTCAGTACTTGTATAGTCATACTCTCATATTTACCATAGTCTTGGCATTTCTCCTATGAGCATCACCAGATGTCAGACATGGATATACTAGACTTTACATGTATTTTATGCTGTAAATATAATGTATATATGTAATATATGTAACAACAGCACCTGATTGTATATATCTCTGTTTTTTTCAGCGACTTATGTGATCAAGGTCTTGAATGACCGAAACGTCATTCTGTCGCAATCACTATAAGAGCACTTGTTTCAATAAATTTCACCAACAAGCAAAAAAACTCCTTAAGTGTATGTGTGCAGTGATTCTAATAGACAGGTACCACACATAGGGCACAGCTCCACGCATCAGGCAGTGGCATCAGGTGCTGGCATAGCAGGTCATCAGGTGCTGGCATAGCAGGTGCAGACTGGAGCACACTGGAATAAATACAGCAGGTGCGGACCAGAGCACTCTGGTACAGGTACAGCAGGTGTGGACCTGAGTTCACCTGTCCAACTACGTCAGGTACAGATCAGTGAACGAAAGAATGCGCAATAGGGTCTTATCTCAATGATACACTTTCGCTTATCGATGTGGAATTGCTCACCTTTGTCAGTTGTGAAACCCACAACTGGTAGAATAGCGTACAGGCAGCTGCTGCAGGGACCGCACTCCCAACGGTGACCGTGGTTGTAATACAGAATCCTGGACAAAGTGCCTCAGTGTCCGCGCTGCTGCTCCGAGACCAAAGACACACAGACACAGGAATCCTGAGGATGTTCCCTGAGGAAGGAGCTCGGGAGGAGGCTCCGAAACGCGTCGGAAAATAAAGGCTATCGCTGATCCAGACATTCCTGTGTCTGTGTGTCTTTGGTCTCGGAGCAGCAGCGCGGACACTGAGGCACTTTGTCCAGGATTCTGAGGTACAGATCAGAGCACACTGGTGTAGACACAGCACGTGCGGACCAGAGCACACTGGTATAGGAACAGCATGTGCATATACTGGTATAGCAGATGCACAAAACTTCAGGTACTGGTTGCCACACACATGGCAAGTGTGGACTAGAGTAGGGTAGTGCAGACCCAGCAGGTAAAACAGGACTTCAGGTGTTGGCTGTTACAGACACAGCCAGTGCGGACCGGAGCTGGGTCGTACAGGCCCAGCAGTTACACAGGATTTCAGGTACTGGCTGATACAGGTACGGCAAGTGCGGACCGCAGCTGGTTGCTGCAGACACAACAGGTACATAGAACTTCAGGTGCTGGATGGTACAGGCACGGCAAGTGTGGACCAGAACAGTGTATAGCAGGCACAACAATTAAACAGGACTTCATGTTCAAGACACAAACAGGGGTTTATTCAAAGGACACAGGCTTCAGGTAACTTACAGGCTTTAGTTACAAGACACAGTAGGGCTTCAGGTACAGGACACAGAAACTGGTTCCAGGGGAACAACATGGACTGGATGGGTCCAGGAACATAGACAGGGTACATATCAGCAAGCCAGAGCTAGTTGAAGTCAGGACTGGTGCTGGAAACAGACAAACTAGAGCAACAGGGCAGGACCAACATAGAACTAGGTTAGGGAACCTAATGTGATCAGTTGCTCAGGTTACGCCTATCAGGGAAGAGGAACTTTATATACCTGATGCCTCCTAGCTATAGGCTGGGGACACCAATTCAAGGTGCGCACATACCTTCCCCGCTTTTATAGCACACTAGACTATAACCAGGAACCCAGCAGGACAAGCTCAGGTCCTGGGGCCTAGGGACCCTGACAGGGGCCGAAACACATGTGGATGGCTGTATGCAATTGCAAAGGACATTTCACAAATACTTGCTACTTTGTTTTGTCAGAAAATGTTTGTGCAAATGTATTCCAGTCCCCCGTTGGACGGATTTTATGCATGCTTGAATTCCTCACACACATTTTGTGACATTATAGCGAAACATGAAAATTATTACAGTAAAAAGTCTCAAAAGAGGTATAGACAAGAATAATTTTATTTCTTAATTTGCACCAAATTGGTTTACCATGTGCTCCATTTTGAGGCCTTAAACACAAAAACCATAAATGAATACTGCAAGAGAAAAAACAGGGAAGTGAATTAAATGAAAATCTCCAAATGATGAATAACGAATGATTGAATGATTAATGATTAAAGATACAATTTTCATTAAAGGACTTATCCGACCACAAAACTTGTTATTTTTAAAAAGCTAATCTGTGCTGAATTGTATTAAAAAAGCCTCCCACAGTGTTTTTTTGTTTTCCTACCATCATTTCCTCAATTTGTGTGTTCAGTGCCTCCATCTTGGATGTTTACATGCAGCATTTCATGATTAGGTAGCTTCCTGTTTTTTTTTTTCCTTCTTACAGCTGTAATGGATGCCCCCCACACCTTTCGGGTGAGGCTGTCATGTTAATTGTCTGCCGCCAAATTGGATGCTTTGTCTGAGTGTGTGCACATCACCGAAAGAACCACGCTGACACACAAGTCAATGTAGAGCTTAATGACAAAGACCTTTATTTTAGGAGCGGTTAGCAGTTTTATTACTTATCATTAAAGGGGCATTCCTAAGGCCAGCTTCAGACTGCGTTTGAGATCCGATCCGTAGCTGTCCGCTTGAAGCAGACAGCCGCGGACCGGATCAGCACACAGGACTGGGGGGCTATTATGCCCTCTAGTCCGGTGTGCAGCGCACGCAGCTGCAGCCACTGACAGGTCAGGACCGCGGCGCCCGCGGTCCTCACCTATCAGCAGCAGGAACTGCGTGCGCTGCACACAGGATCGGAGGGCATAATAGCCCCCAGTCCTGTGTGCTGATCCGGTCCGCGGCTGTCTGCTTCAAGCGGACAGCTACGGATCGGATCTCAAACGCAGTCTGAAGCTGGCCTTAGGGGTGTTTCTAGGTGATTGCATCATATTATGCTGAATATACATTTTATTCTGAAAAAACACTCAATTATATTCTGTGTGTTAGTTAGTTTAAACTAGCCTTGAATTGTACATCCAGTCCGAAGACATTCTGATAAGAACTTCTATACGGCTACCTCTAAGTCAAAACATTATATAAAATCTGAGCCAGAGAAAACCCGAAGGTGGGAGGGAAGAAGGAGAAAGGGCTATAGGGAAAAGAGCAAGGTCTTTTTCCTACAAACAGGCCTCTAGCCTGTACTAAGAGATTTCTGAATGACTATAAACTAAGATAAATTATTAACTATTTATTGCCATAACATTCTCCCCTTTGGAGACATTCAAAATCTTACCCAAAATCTTTGCCCTAGGTGACAGAGGGGGAAAGGTAGAGGAGGGGGAAGGAGCCTTCACCAACATTGAGACAACCGTAATGTCAAAATGCCTTTGTAGTTGGTCTTGCCGCACCCTAAACTGTTATCTAAGATGAGTCTCAAGTTCTCGTATTTCAAGGGGTCTTGCAGTAATGGCAATGGCTTCACTTTCAGGCGTATATTTCTTCATCATCAGGGCCTCTGAGATCTGCATACATTGTGGTCAATGTCTCCTTCATGACGCGAGACATCATCTTCTTGATGCAAGGTATTACACAGCATGAAATTAGCGCCACCCTATGCACATGGGTTCCTCCTCTTTGTCTCACCTCTATTTAATACTACTGAAATACATAGTAAGAGTTTTTCACACAAAAATATGGAGATTATATTTACTACAATAGATTCTAAATATAATAAAAATGAATGCTGCTCCCACAGTTCCCTTCTCCCGTGGCAATGAGTGAATGCTCCAACCAAAGTGCATGCACACAGACCTACCCAGATACATTCTCCTCCCCTAGTAGAAGGAGCCGGTCTTCCTACACCACTTCACCGGATTCCCCACAAAGGTCTGCCCATTACACCATCGGATGGACACGAACACTCACAAACCATGACAAACAAGGAAACTATACGAATGCCGCAGTCAAATACCGGTCATAATTATCACTCAACTGTTAGTCATTATATTTGACATTCTCCATAAGTCGGTCCTCACTACGGTCTAATTCAGGAGAACATGGCCTCGTACCAAGTCAATGTTGCTGGTGGAAACTTCAGTCTTATCTAAAATAAGTCAATCCCTGATATTCAAAAAAAATAAAGGTGTCCTAAGCGGTCAGTGTCCCTTGGGATGTTTATATCCATCACATATAGGCCAGCGTCTGTAGTAAGAGACATTCGGTAGTTCTCCTGGGCTCGTCTGTCTTGTAGTGTAGATCTTGGATCTAGTTGGGCTGCCATTTGAGCTCTTCAGCTGTCTCAGTCACCTGCAGAATTTCTGACATTTCTTCTGACCATCACTCCATCTCCAGGCTGTGGGAAGCGACCTCGGTCCACAGTAGCTGCATGTTAAAGTGTCAAAACATAAGAAAAAGCCTATCTCGGGGAATCTATTACCTGGACAACATTTATTACTGATTACTGTGCTGATCACCACCCCCTGTACACACCTCTCTGCCCCCACCACACTCCTCTCTGCACGCCCACTGCACCCTGATTGGCCAGGACTCTGCCGTTCTCTACAGTGTCTCAGTGCTGCAGCAGTGAAGCCGTCCTGTGACTTCTTGTCCTATTGATCAGAACTGAATAAATTCCCTGCATTGTGCCCATTACATTACTCGAGTATATACGGTAACTGTGAAATAAAACTGTCAGTTTATCTGAGGCACTGACACTTTATATATTGTGCCAGCAAAAGAGCCTAATGATAATGATATCACAGATCATGAGCACTAAGGAGCCAATTACTGAATGTAAGCTTTCATTTAGGAGGAGCCCCACAAGACCTCACAATTGCACAGCTAGCACTGCAATTCCTGCTTTTCTCCCAGTACCCAGTCACCAGCAGTCAGGGGGTTAAAAACAAAAAACAATTGGCTCAGCTCCCTGTAGAGAGTCGATACTTCTCAGCAACAGCAGTGAAGGATCATTCACAAACAACTCATCATTATTACACAAACAGGGTCCAGCAAGCAACTCCTACAGCAATGGACCTGAAAGTGCAAGGAGGGAAAAATTGTGTGAGAGCAGGCACTGCATACAGAGCCACTTGTCTGGGAGCTGCTCGGTGTACCTGCAGTGTCCATGCAATCCTGCCTCAAACAGCTCTTCTCTACTCAGCACACATGGGCTGGGTTAGCAGAGGGGAGTCAGCTGTCACTCACAGTGACTGGGCTGTGATGCTGTGTACAGGGCGGGGGATAAGCTAATGCTGTGTGGTCGGGACATGACATCACAGGAAGCAGCAAAATCACTGCAGGAGAGGTCATGTGACTGCTTTGAGCCAGGTCCTGACAGGAGAGAAGGGCTTACAGCAGATCAGGTAGGTAATTACCATCTATCTACTTGTATCTGTGTAGCCCAATACTGTAAAGATTGATTTAAGTTCTTTAAGACTATATCACCTAGAACAGGGGTCTCAAACTCGGCTGGGTTGGTGGGCCGCACATAGAAAATTTTTTTTATCGGGGGCCGCATTGCTTGTAGGACTAAGGGTACCGTCACACCAGGTGACATCGCCGGCGACACACGGGAGCGCGCACATTTTTGGCACCCTGTCAGCGTCGTGTGTTTGGACGCAGCGATACCTTCAGTGATGCTTTGGCGATGTTTCAGGCAATGTCGCTGTTGGGGTGTCTAGAAACCCCAACAGGGATCCTGTAACATGGGAGCCTATGGCTCCCATCGCCTGTAACATCGCTATTCGCGATGTTACACAGGGTGATGCTTACACATCGCCTGAGAGTGGTTGCCCGGTTTCACAGCAGCGCTGTGCTGTGCTGTGAAACCAGGCGACCACTCTCAGCCGATTTTTCGGTGCAAAATCGCCACTTTACACGGGGTGACTCGCCAGTGATGACGCTGATGATAGGCCACGCCCCTGCATCACCTGCAAAATCGCCACTTTACGCGGGGCGATGTCACCTGGTGTGACGGTACCCTGACATTTTTAGTAATACCAGATTTTTTGGTCAATGTAGTAACGTCCAAATCCTGATCCCCTTCTTGTAGTAATGTCCCCATCTTGGTCCCTTTCTTGTTGTAATGTCCCCATACTGGTCCCCATCCTGGTCGCCCTCTTGTACTAATATCCCCAACCTGATCCCCTTCTGTAGTAATGTCCCCCGTGCTGGTCCCCTTTTGTAGTGATGTCCCCATCCTGGCCCCCATAGTGTAGTGATGTCCCCATCCTGGCCCCCATAGTGTAGTGATGTCCCCATCCTGGCCCCCATAGTGTAGTGATGTCCCCATCCTGGCCCCCATAGTGTAGTGATGTCACCATCCTGGCCCCCATGCTGGTCCCCTTTTGTAGTGATGTCCCCATCCTGGCCCCCATAGTGTAGTAATGTCCCCCATGCTGGACCTCTTTTTTAGTGATATCCCCAACCAGGTCTGCCTTCTTTTTACACACTCACACATATTCACTCACAATCACACCCACTCACACATTAACTCACCCACACATTAACTCACACTCTCACACTCACGTGGAACAAAAGCACAACCCATGAGCGGTACCTGGTGGTCTAGTGGGGGCGTCAATAACAGATGTGGGGGGTTCGCATCTCACCTTTGGAGGTTCTGCAACCCTGCACACCCTCGGCGTATCGCAGTGGATGGCTCCGGACTCCAGCGGTCGGGGTTTCCTCCACAAGCAGCTCCTTCTTCCGGTCAGGTGACACGAGCAGCCGATCACCTGCCCCTGTGACGTTCTCGGCTACGTCACCGCAGATCCTTTGGATTCTGTTAGCGGTGACTCTGGTTCACAGCTGCTCCTGCTGCAAACCTAGGATGGGGATATGATATTTGTACAGAAGTGTGTGATTATAACAGAAGCGCAAGAGCACAGGAGGCCACGTTTAATTATCTTTAATAAACCACAATGCGTTTCCACAGCGGCCCGCCGTCTTCATCAGGTAATTCCACCTGATGAAGAATGCGGACCACCAAGGACTTTTGTTATAATCACACACTTCTGTACAAAATCGCGCACTCTGACACCCTCACGCATTCACACTCACAGGCACCCACAGGCTCTCTGACACCCACAGGCTCTCTGACACCCACAGGCACTCAAGAGGCACTCTCAAGACAGGCACACACACACACAGGCACTCACACACACAGGCACTCACACACACAGGCACTCACACACACAGGCACTCACGAACACAGGCACTCACGAACACAGACACTCATGCTCACAGACACTCACAGGCACTCACACTCACAGGCACTCACACACACAGGTACTCACACACACAAGGCACTCACGCTCACAGGCACTTACGCTCACGGGCACTCACAGGCGCTCACAGGCACTCACACTCACAGGTACTCACAGGCACTCACACTCACAGGCACTCACACACACAGGCACTCACACACACAGGCACTCACACTCACAGGCACTCACACACACAGGCACTCACACACACAGGCACTCACACACACAGGCACTCACGAACACAGACACTCACGAACACAGACACTCATGCTCACAGACACCCACAGGCGCTCACAGGCACAGGTACTCACGCTCACGGGCACTCACAGGCGCTCACAGGCACTCGCACTCACAGGCACTCACAGGCACAGACACTCACAGGCACTCACACTCACAGGCACTCACACTCACAGGCACTCACACTCACAGGCACTCACACACACAGGCACTCACACACACAGGCAGTCACGAACACAGACACTCACAGGCGCTCACAGGCACAGGTACTCACACACACAGGCACTCACGCTCACGGGCACTCACGCTCACGGGCACAGGTACTCACACACAGGCACTCACGCTCACGGGCACTCACGCTCACTGGCGCTCACAGGCACTCACACTCACAGGCGCTCACAGGCACTCACACTCACAGGCACTCACAGGCACTCACGCTCACAGGCACTCACAGGCACAGGCACTCACACTCACAGGCACTCACAGGCACAGACACTCACAGGCACTCACACTCACAGGTACTCACACTCACAGGCACTCACACTCACAGGCACTCACGCTCACAGACACTCACAGGCACTCACACTCACAGACACTCACACTCACAGGTACTCACTCTCACAGGCACTCACACTCACAGGCACTCACACTTACAGGCACTCGCACTCACAGGCACTCACACTTACAGGCACTCACACTCACAGGCACTCACAGGCACTCACACTTACAGGCACTCACAGGCACAGGCACTCACACTCACAGGCACTCACACTCACAGGCACTCACACGCACAGGCACTCACAGGCACTCACACGCACAGGCACTCACACTCACAGGCACTCACAGGCACTCACACTCACAGGCACTCACACTCACAGGCACTCACACTCACAGGTACTCACAGGCACAGACACTCACAGGCACTCACACTCACAGGCACTCACACTCACAGGCACTCACAGGCACTCACATTCACAGGCACTCACACTCACAGGCACTCACAGGCACTGGCACTCACACTCACAGGCACTCACACTCACACTCACAGGCACTCACACTGGCACACACTTTTATCACTAACCATGCTGGTCCAGTGCATGGGGACCCTGGAGCTTCCCTGTGCGGCCCCCAGCACTTTGGACCAAGAACCATGCTGGCGCCGGTCCAGTGCATGGTGCCGCCGCTTTCCCCGCTATAACATTACTTGCGGCCGCTTCCCTGTCTCTGCCGCTCGCTCTGCAAGTTCAATGCGAGTCACCGTCAGCCAATGAGAGGCCCGCAGGTGACGTCAGCGGCCTCTCATTGGCTGAGGGGCTTGTATTGAGCTTACAGAGCGGCAGAGCGGGCGGCAGAGACAGGGAAGTGGTCGCAAGTAATGTTATAGCGGGGAAAGCGGCGGCACCATGCACTGGACCGGCGCCAGCATGGTTCTTGGTCCAAAGTGCTGGGGGCCGCACAGGGAAGCTCCAGGGGCCGCATGCGGCCCGCGGGCCGCGAGTTTGAGACCCCTGACCTAGAAGATGTTAGGCTTGGTTTGAACAGTCATTTTGTGCTTTGAAAGGCCCTTTAAATGTAAACTTTAAAGTTGCATGTATCTTCAAGTCATAAATGTATGGATTGTGACAATTCAGATTGATGCTGATGACTCACCGTGGCCGGGGACTCCGGTTTAGACAGGCTGTAGCTCCTTCCTCCTTGTCACGGGTGGGCCGCGCCTGCCGGTAGTGAGGCCCGGTTGAGTGCAGATCAAAAGTCGAAGACGTCTTGTAGGAACAGATTAAAGGGGTTAATTTATTCGTGACACCACCTATGAGTAGTTCGGTAAGCCCTACCGATGCTGCGAGACCTCCGGGGGATGGATAGCAGCAAGATGGAACGCTCCCCACAGGCTGAGCGGTGATCCCCGGAGGTTGGAGCTGCTTAAGATGTTGTGCGGCAGCTGCAGTTGCCTTGTGTGGGAACGGATGCAATCATAAGGAAGCACGGACACTGAAAGTCTCTGTAACGGGTCTTTACTGTAACCAGCAGGCAGTACATGGCATACAGTTAACGGGTAGTGGACCGGGTGGACTCAGCAGTGATAGGTGTCCCTCAGAGATCCGTAGTGTTCCTCCATTCTATCTAAGTATTTGCCATTGTTGCCCAGGAATACCAGGTCGGGTACGGGGAGGCTGCTTCAATCCCTATCCAAGATGTACGTTATGGATGTTTTGGGGAGCCTTGGATCCCTCGGTGGGTACACCGCTGGTTAGACGACTGGAATTTGGCGGGTGGTGGGGTGCTCCTGTGAAGCTGCTCCTCCACGCTTCTGGTTCGCGTAGCAGAGGTGAACTGCTGCCATCTTCGGTACCAGTGAACCGGCTGTGAGTTGGGCACGGGGGTCTTTTGGAACCCGTGGTTGGTGATGCCCGATCCCGGTTGTTCAGGCCTCAGGTGCTAACACCCGACCGGTGACGGCCCAGGGGCTGCACAGCGGTGCAGAGCCCCCGCTCCTACTTCAAGTTCAAGTCTCTCTCTAGACTCTCTCAGACCAACTGTACTTCTCCTACACACTACCCTTGCACTCCGCCCACCAGGACCTTGGATTGGCCCTCTATGTTAAGTGATGCATGCAGGGTTTGGATCTCCAAGTTAACCAGATAACTGCTGGGTCGGATAATATTGCTGCTGCATTTATGGCTGCAATACCCTCCTGTGACGCACTCGTTGCGGGGCACCACACTCCCCCTTGGTTTAATACGCTTGTCCCCAAGCGTCACCCTACCCACATTACAGAGGTTTTTATATTTTATAACAGGTAATACACTTTTATTAATGACAGGTCATTATTTTGCGCAAAAATAAGGCAGGTAAAATAAACAGGTATTTACTTTTGCGAACCCGGCAGACGGTCGGCTGTCCTTAATAAGACTTCAGGCTGTAGCCGCCAGATCACACAGTCAGTGATTAACAGGAACAGAGTCAGTTATTGAGTGAGTCCAAGCTTTTAAGTCACTGGCGCGGAGAACGATGGCGCACCCGGATAGCGAACCACCCATCTGGACAAGCATAGCGCTCGTAAGTGGTTATATCGCCCCGGTATAGGTCGCGATCGGGATGTCCTCTGGGCAAGAGTGACTCGACTTCCCGGCGCCCCACAAACACCTCCTCATTCAAACCCACCTCCCAAGCGAACGCCCACCCGGTAGATAAATTAAAGGTGGAAATTCTACCTTCGCGGCGGAGTTCATCAGGCAGCGGCGGCTGGCGGCGAGCCTCGTCACGGGCCTGCATGTTGGCGCGATCACGGGCTTGCCACTCCTCTCGTCGACGCTGGCGTACATCTCCGTCGGTGCGACTCAGGGTGTGAAGATGAACGGTGGAGCTGGTGGTTTGGTAGGAAGCTTGGGCTTGGCGGGCAGTCTGGACCGGCACCCGGTGGAACGGCACAGGGGAAGGTGTTGCACCCGACCAGTGTACCCGAGCTGGCTGCTCGGACGGAGGGTCTTCGCTGTCTCCCCAAGCAAAACCGGTGTCGAGATCCTCAGGGATGCTGCGGGTCTCGTCGTCATCTACCTCTTCTCCCTCAACGACACATCGGGCTGCTCGATGGTTGGAGATGCTGGAGCTGGTTCCTCTGTACAGCGGGGCGGTGGTGCTGCGGAACCTTCCTCGGGGACGTCCTGCAGGGCTTCCAGGCTGCCTGCCTCTTTTTCTGTTTCTGCAGGCAGAGGTGTCTCAATCCTGGTTACCAGGTGGGCCTAGGCAATTGCAAAGGAGGCCTCCGGTACGGGGACGAAACAGGCAACAGTCTCTTGAGTAGTACAATTGTTGGCAGGTTCCTCAGGGGGAACTTGGTAAAGGTTAAGCTCTTCGGTGGAGCGTGTTGTAAGCTCCAGCTCAAAAACGGGGTCGGCTGCGGTTTCAATCGCTGGAACGGGCTGAGCTGGGGCCTCCACTGGAATGAGGCAGTCTATTGGCTCAGGTGACGAAGCAGGACAGGTGGTGGGCGACGGTGAGGCGGTTGAGAAGCTGGCGACGTCGTCCGGTCCTGGAGTAGCTGTACCCGGTCGGCTCTGCTGCATCGCATGATGTAGTCGGCAGCCCAGGCTCGTGCTCCAGCTGTGGATCGTCCATTCTACAGTCTCGATCAGCCTCACACGGAGGTCTTGCAGAGCCTCCTGCCAGAAGTCAGGGCTGCCGTCAATGGTAAGGACGGGACCCGGATGGCCTATGGCTGCTCTGGCCTCCGCCTCGACCTCCTGCATTAGGTCTTGGAGTCTTGTGCTGGCTATTCTCTTCTTTGGAGGGAACCACACCCGTTCAACCGGTAACCGTTCTGGTAGAGAGCTGGTGAAGAACTGTCTCTGCCACTCCCACTTCCTTGGGGGCTCTTGTAGTCCAATTGTGGGAAAAAGTCTTTGGGGTCCGCCCCCATGGTTGATTCGAGCAATCAGGGCGGACAAAGAGTTTGGCGCCTTTGCCTTTAGCCCTCCCACGATGAGGGGCGGTGGCTCACCCCTGGGCTTGCACATGGCGGATCTTTATGGCGGGAACGCCATCTTGGGCGCCATCTTGGCCCACGGTGAAAAGGCGGGAAAGTTCTTTTAGGGACGAACAAAGTCCATTTTGTAGACATTAAAGTCATTTTAAAGCACATGATACCCGTTAGGGAACAGGCCTGCTCGTATCCTGTTTGTGACGCCATTTTCTGACTCTCCGTGGCCGGGGACTCTGGTTTAGACAGGCTGTAGCTCCTTCCTCCTTGTCACGGGTGGGCTGCGCCTGCTGGTAGTGAGGCCCGGTTGAGTGCAGATCAAAAGTCGAAGATGTCTTGTAGGAACAGATTAAAGGGGTTAATTTATTTGTGACGCCACCTATGAGTAGTTCAGTAAGCCCTACCGACGCTGCGATACCTCCGGGGGATGGATAGCAGCAAGATGGAACGCTCCCCACAGGCTGAGCGGTGATCCCCAGAGGTTGGAGCTGCTTAAGATGTTGTGCGGCAGCTGCGTTTACCTTGTGTGCGGACGGATGCAATCATAAGGAAGCACGGACACTGAAAGTCTCTGTAACGGGTCTTTACTGTAACCAGCAGGCAGTACATGGCATACAGTTAACGGGTAGTGGACCGGGTGGACTCAGCAGTGATAGGTGTCCCTCAGAGATCCGTAGTGTTCCTCCATTCTATCTAAGTATTTGCCATTGTCGCCCAGGAATACCAGGTCGTGTACAGGGAGGCTGCATCAATCCCTATCCAAGATGTACGTTATGGATGTTTTGGGGAGCCTTGGATCCCTCGGTGGGTACACCGCTGGTTAGACGACTGGAATTTGGCGGGTGGTGGGGTGCTCCTGTGAAGCTGCTCCTCCACGCTTCTGGTTCGCGTAGCAGAGGTGAACTGCTGCCATCTTCGGTACCAGTGAACCGGCTGTGAGTTGGGCACGGGGGTCTTTTGGAACCCGTGGTTGGTGATGCCCGATCCCGGTTGTTCAGGCGCTCAGGTGCTAACACCCGACCGGTGACAGCCCAGGGGCTGCACAGCGGTGCAGAGCCCCCGCACCTACTTCAAGTTCAAGTCTCTCTCTAGACTCTCTCAGACCAACTACTAACTAAAGTCTGTACTTCTCCTACACACTACCCTTGCACTCCGCCCACCAGGACCTTGGATTGGCCCTCTATGTTAAGTGATGCATGCAGGGTTTGGATCTCCAAGTTAACCAGATGACTGCTGGGTCGGAGAATATTGCTGCTGCATTTATGGCTGCAATACCCTCCTGTGACGCACTCGTTGCGGGGCGCCACACTGAATGTTACAAAAAGTTGTGATGTCACCCCGGACCGTGGACAAAGGTGGAAAATAATCCCATTAATGTTATGTCTAGAATTTTTGGACACAATAACTTAAGGGATTTCACTTCACTATGAGTAAATTAATGTTCTGGTGGAGATCTATCAGGCTAAATGCGAATAACCAAAATGTCTTTCATGACTTGTAGTATGTTTATTATTTTTTTAGATACCTACTGCACCCAAGGGTGTGTGAGACCATGGCTGGGGTCACACACACAGATATCTGTGCAGATATTGTTCACAGATCTCTGGTTGCAGTGAAATCATGGACAGATTGCTCCATTTGTACACAGCCACAAAATGGAACCATGTGTCCATGATTTCACTGCAACCAGAGATCTGTGAACAATATCTGCCCAGATATCTGTGTGTGTGACCCCAGCCCATGTAGAAAATTGTTGTGGTTTAGTATTGTATTGTGTAGCATGTGTGGTTATGTGCTAAAATTGTGCTATAATTTTTAGTGCAGATTTCTTGCTCGAAGTAAGCCAGCCCATTGGTGGTGTAAACGTAGACTTAATACATCACTTACAAGTGCATCTCAATGAATTAGAATATCATCAAAAAGTTAATTGTTTTCAGGAATTCAATACAAAAAGTGAAAGGCATATATTATATAAGAGTCATTACACACCGAGTGATCTATTTCAAGTGTTTATTTAATGTTGATGATTATGCTTTTAAGCCAATGAAAACCCAAAGGTCATTATCTCAGCAAATTAAAGTAGGGAGGATGAAGGGTTAAAAACTGTGCTGCCATATTCCATGAGATTTCAAAGGGTGAATATAATATTGATTTATTAATCAATGTGTTTCAGGGCTTCCTGTAACATGGCAATATGATATTGATTTGTCCTGAGGAAGGGGCCAGGGAGCCCTGAAACACGTTGACTAATAAATCAATATTATATTCACCCTTTGATGTCTTGTGGAATACAGCAACGTGGTTTTTAACCCTTCATCCACATTACTCTGCAGCAGCCGTGATATGCTTTTATAGTAGTTATGACTCTCACAACCACACAAGGTGAAGCCTCTGATACCTATATAGGTAATCTTCATCCTCTCTACTTTCATTTTCTTTTATAGTAACTTTTGGGTTTTCATTGGCTGTAAGGTCAGCCCCACACCACGGTTTTAAGGATCCGGGGCTGTCCGGTGTGAACCGGACAGCCCCGGATCCGATTTCGACCCCGTAGTATTCCTATGGGGCCGGATGGCAGTGATTTGCCATCCGATTCCCTGCTATCAGGGAGGATCCAGGAGAATTCTTTTTTTTTTTCCCCGGACACAAAATCACAGCTTGCAGCATTTTTGTGTCTGGGGCAAAAATCTGCCAAAATCGGATCCATCCGGATCTGGTGCGATCCGACACCCCCTAACATGGGAGGCTATGGGCACCGGATCGCACCAGATCTGTCAGAAAATCGGCTGCTGGACACCAGGTACTGAAGTTCAGCGGCGGCCAGCGCTGAACTTCAGCACCTGGAGAACTCCTGGCTGAGATTTCAGAACCGATTCTGACATTTCAGCAAGGGACAGCTCCAGGAACCACGAACTGCCGATTCCGGCAGAAAACATGACCGGGGGGCATATTTGCCCTCCGGTTCTGTTTCTCTGGAGCTGTCAGGCTGTGTCGGGTGCTTCCTGCAAAACACCGGACACATAAGGTGTAATGTAGGTGTGTATACAGGTAATTTGGGTTATAAAACACGGACACAGCCTGACAGCTCAACAACCATCGTGTGAAGCCGGCCGAAGCCATAATCATCAACATTAATAGGAATGAACACTTGAAATAGATCACTCTGTTTGTAATGACTCTATATAATATATGCGTTTCACTTTATGTACAGAATTACTGAAATAAATTAACTTTTTGATGATATTCTAATTCATTAAGATGCACCTGTATTTAAGGCTGGTTTCATATCACATTTTTTGTAAACCGGGTCGATCCGATGAGAACCGGGTAGGCCCGGATAACATTTCAGCCCAATAGTTTGCCTATAGGGCCGGATGGAGCCGGATGGCAGCTATTTGCCATCCGGTTTCCATGTGTCCGGGTAAATCCGGGAGGACTCAGAATGCTGCATTCACGATTTTTGGGTCCGGGGAGAAAAATCTCCCCAAACCGGATCCGGGGCAATCCGGCGCTCCCTAACATGGGAGCCTATGGGGTCGGATTGCCCCAATCCAGGAGGATCCGGTAACCGGACACCTGCGGCCGCACGCCACTGTTGTTTCAGGACCGCGGCTAGCTCCCTGCGAGCCGCGGTCCTGATTCATCAGCAGCTTCAGCTGCATGCGGCTGCACACCGGACCTGAGGGCATATTAGCCCTCCGGTTCTGTGTGCTGATCCGGACCAGGGCTGTCTGGTCCACAAAGGACAGCACCGGATCGGATCAAGACGTGGTATGAAACCAGCTTAAGACGCTGGCATACCAGCATCACTTCTACTATAGTCAGATGCTTTATTTGTTTTTCCTGAAGCATCTTTTCTGATTTCTTTTGCAGCATTTCAACCACTGATGTTATTTATATTATTCCATACTTGACATAATGGTTCCAATGCTTCCAAGCAGGAGCTGCCAGTAGAATGGAGCGGTCACTTCTTTTAGCTGATTCAAAGCTTTCAAAAATCAAATGACAGCATATTTCCCTGCAAGTGGTTTTGACATTGTTGTGCCTATGTTCATTATTTTTTTATGTTTTTAGCCCTTTTCAGACAAGTTCCAAGCAGACTTCACCTGTAAAAACATATTATGTGCACAGAGCATAAAGATGCCCCAGATTTAGGAAACGTCATAAATCCCATGATAAGTTTGCCCCAGTTTAGGACTGTCCGGTCTGAGTGTGAGAATTAGACAGTAATGATAACTATGCACCAATGTGTTCAAGCAATCACAAGACAGGGGGAGAGAATCAGCCACTTATCACATGTCTTCTCACGCTACACAATTACATGTGATAGTTATTTTGTGATTTCATGCAACTTTGAGTGCTAAAAATCATAACAAGAATCAATTATTAAAAAAAATGCATAAAACTCCATCTAACTAACCCCTTCTGACACAATACCCCATACACATCTGTATATCACAAGGAACAGTTGTTTTGTGTATTGTCCAGTATAGAGTAATTGCTGAAAGTATTGGCACTATTGAAATTGTTCCAGATAATGAAGTATTTCTTCCAGAAAATTATTGCAATTACACGTTTGTTTCCTTTGTGTGTATTGAAACGACAGAAGAAATACAGAGAAAAAGGGGAAATTGGCCATAATTTTTTACAAAACTCTAAGATCAGCCAGATAAAAATTGTTTGCACCCTCCACTTAATATTTGGTTGCACACCCTTTGGAATACATAACTACAATCAATCGCTTCCTACAACCATCAACAAGCTTCTTCCACCTCTTAGCTGGAATTTTGGACCACTCTTCTTTTGCAAACTGCTCCAGGTCTTTCATATTTGAAAGGTGCCTTCTCCCAACTGACATTTTAAGATCTCTTCACAGGTGTTCAATGGATATAATAAATAAAAATATAAACCCCACACTTTTGTTTTTGCTCTCATTTTTTATGAGCTGAACTGAAAGATCTAAGAGTTTTCTATGTACACAAAAGGCCTTTATCTGTGAAATATTGTTCATAAATTTATCTAAATGTGTTAGTGAGCACTTCTCCTTTGCCAAGATTATCCATCCACCTCACAGTTATGGCGTATCAAGATGCTGATTAGACAGCAAGATTATTGCACAGGTGTGCCTTAGGCTGGACGCAATAAAAAGCTACTGGGTGGAGAGCCGAACTGTCCAATCAGTGACTTCAAATGAGGTTTGGATCTAGTTTGGGTCCAGAACAGAACAGGTCTTCTCTAATCATGATCCAAAGCACACCATATCCTCTGTAAACCATGGTAGAGGTGATGTGATGGTCGGGCATGCATGGCTTCCAATTGCCCTTGCTCATTAGTGTTTATTGATGATCTGACTGAAGACAGAAGCATCTGGATGAATTCATAATTATACAGGGCTATACTTTCTGCTCAGATTTAACAAAATGCAGCAAGGTTGATTGGACA
Source organism: Allobates femoralis (assembly GCA_033576535.1). NCBI lineage: Eukaryota > Metazoa > Chordata > Amphibia > Anura > Aromobatidae > Allobates > Allobates femoralis. The sequence continues at coordinate 362,189,860 of JARQOC010000004.1, forward strand.
GAGCTTCACAGTGCAGATGGATAATGATTCAAATATACTGCAAAAGTAACCCAGGAACTCAAAGCAAAGAAATGGAATATTCTGCAATTGCATTTCGGGGATTGGGTGATGTCAGTACACCCACACCGCTTTTTCGGCTTTAAGCACCGCATTGCGCATGCGGTGCTTGAAGCAGAACATAGCGGCGTGGGTGTACTGACGTCACCCGAACCGGAAATGACGCGATTCGTGTCATCCATGCCCGCCCAGCGCCATCGAGAGCAGGGAGGGCGCCTGAATAGAACATGAATAAAAGATCACGCCCATTAGGGCGTAATTTTATGACTACAGGCAAAAAACAAATACACCCTAAGGGGCTAAAGAATATAGCCCCTGCTAATTATAATACCTAATGAGGGAGTATTAAATCATTTTTATCTACTTTGACAGGATGCTTTTAGGACACAAAAGGAGTGTGAGAATAGTGATAGGATACTGCAGGGACGTGTTTTTTTTAGCTTAGGTAGCATTTTGGAGGTGACAGGATCCCTTTAAGCAAGTCCATATAACACTTTAAATCATCCAGGGAGGCCCGGGAAAGGAAGTTTTTTAGAAAGTCAAGAACCAAATGCAGAACAATTACTAGAAGAACAGTCTCGTGCTCTGCATCTATTTGAACACAGGAAGCAACAGAGCACTTAATAAGCAACCAGCTTACATGTCAGTAAAGGCAGGTGAGGCAAGAGCCGCAGCAGAGGGAATAGCATGAGCAACCAGAAGCAGAAGGAACGCTGTTAACAAGTATAGATAGCAGATCCTCTGATAAGCATCAACAGGAGATTCACACAGGATTTGCAGGAGTTATCAGAGAACTTGACAAGCTAACTAAAAGCAGGAAACCAGGCAGAATACTCTAGAAATGACTAGAGGCTGGAGTGGGTCTTATAAAGGCAGGAAAACAAAAGCCTCATGAAGCAAAGGATGTCATCTTGGAAGAGGGCAAGAATTCCCAAAAGATTATTAAAATGTTCAGAGACCTAACACAACCCCATCGAGCTGCATTTCACACAATTTAAGGTAGAAAGACCCACAAACAAGCCACAGCTGAAGTCAGCTTCAGTAAAGGTCTAGCGAAGAATTGCAAAAGAGGAAATCCAGCTTTTGGTGATGTCCATGTGACTTCAGACAGTCATTGCCTGCAAAGGATTCTCTACAAATTATTTTATTTATGGTAAAGTTAGTATGTTCAAATACCTTTGAAACCCGGAATGGGGAGGATTTGAAAAAAAATATTGGAATTTCTGAACCTTTCATTGGATATTTTTTAATCAACCCTTTAATTACACTTCAATTAGATCTCCGTTGTTTTATTTTAAATAAAACAGAGATATGTAGAGCCCAGACTACAAAGAATTGGTCACTGCCCAAATATTTCTGGAGCTACCTGTACACACACAGATGCACACACACATGCACTATATGGACAAAGGTATTGGGCGATTCTGTGGCGACCCTGTGACCAGAACGGTCACAGGGTGAACTGCAGCCAGACGAGGAAGACGGTTGACTTAAGCACACACACCATCACACACCGACCCTACGCCCAGAACTCTATGTCAGGCAAGGGGCGGCGGAGGTTTAGAGAAGTGTGGGTGGAGAGTAGGACAGATCTGGACAAGTGAGAGGAGGAACTGTATTAAAAACACTGGACCACTAAGTTGGAGGGGTGGATTCCCAAGAGGAGAGGTTCCCTGGAGGACGCAGAACCTTGGAGGCAGTTACCCAAGGGAGAAAGCTTGCTCTAGAGAGAAAGGCGGGGGTAGAAGCACTGTAAGCAGACACACCCTACGGCTGAACACTACAGAATAGTGGGAGAACAACGGGCACGGCAGCCATCACTATAGGGTGTGTATGTGTGTGTGTCCCTGTGGGGGCGTCTGTGTGTTGTGTGTTTGTCTCTGTGTTGTGTGTGTGTCTCTTTGTGGTGTGTGTGTGTGTGTCCCTGTGGGGTGAGTGCATGTGTCCCTATAGGGTGTGTATGTGTCCCTGTTGGGGGGGTCTGTGTGGTGTGTGTGTCTCTTCGTGGTGTGTGTGTGTGTCCCTGTGGAGTGAGTGTATGTGTCCCTATAGGGTGTGTATGTGTGTGTGTCCCTGTGGGGGGGTGTCTGTGTGGTGTGTGTGTGTCTCTGTGTTGTGCGTGTCTCTTTGTGGTGTGTGTGTCCGTGTGGGGTGAGTGCATATGTTGCTATACGGTGTGTGTGTGTCCCCATGGGGTGTGTGTCTCTGTGTTGTGTGTGTCTCTTTGTGGTGTGCGTGTGTGTTCGGGTGCGTGGTGAGTATCCAATGTTGGGGCTGCACCTTAGCGACTATACACTTGCTGTTACTCTTTGTGTGCGTGTGGTGTGTATACATGTCCCCATGCATGGTGAATATTCCATGTCAGGGCCCCACCTTAGTGACTACATGCTGGTATATGCTATTAGTCTTTAGCGCTGTCATTAAGCCCCTCTCATTCACAACTGTCAACTGGTAACTGTCACTTTTTCCCCATTATGTAGATAGGGCCAAAATTGTTTGGTGAATTGGAACGTGCGGTGGTTAAAATTTCGCCTCACAACATAGCCTATGACGCTCTCGGGATCCAGATGTGTGACTGTGCAAAATTTTGTGGCTGTAGCTGGCAGCTGTTGATTTTCCTCCCACACTTTCCCTTTTACTTTATCTCCATTATGTAGATAGGGGCAAAATTGTTTGGTGAATTGGAACGCGCGGGGTTAAAATTTCGCCTCACAACATAGCCTATGACGCTCTCGGGGTCCAGATGTGTGACTGTGCAAAATTGTGTGGCTGTAGTTGCGACGGTGTAGATGCCAATCCCGGATATACATACACACATACATACACACATACACACATTCAGCTTTATATATTAGATATATATACACACCTGACTGGTGACATATATATATGCCCGAATGGGAGACATATATGCTAGGCTGGGTCCAGGATGGGTGGCATGCAGTATATATCAGGATAGGGGACTGTTGTGAATTCATTGGAGCTCCTGCAGTGGTTGTTGCTGGTGATGCAGCTGACTGTGTGGGCTTCACAGGTGATGATCAGCAATCTGGTTCTTGGAGCATATAATGGTTTGAAGTGGATCAATCCTTGCCAGTTGTCTTTGGTTCCTGGAATAATTCACATCTCGCTGGTTTCTTCTGCTCTGTGAAATTCTTTGCAAGCTAAGTGGATCGTTTTTTGATATTTTGTGGCACACTTTTGTGTGCTTAAGGTTCTGCTTATGTTTTGTCTTATTCTGAGTTGTGGGTTTGCAATTTAGTCTGTATATTTGTTTATCTGCTCTCATATAGGAAGTTTTTCTTCCTAGGAATTTTAACATTCACTATTATCTGTTATTTCCAGTTCTGCTGGCATTTAATTTATAGAAGTCTGCAGATATAGAGGGCGCCGAGTCTTAGTGACTCAGGGTAATTTTTGTAATATCTGCTGTTGGTGGTTCTTGATAGTGTTTTATTCTGACCGCAATAGTATTCCATCCTGTCTTTCCTATATAGCTAGTTTGGCCTCTTTTGCTAAACCTTATACTCTGCCTGTGTTTGTTTTCATTCTCTTGTTTCCAGTTAATATCTGTGGGGGGCTTGCTATTCTTTTGGGGTTCTGCTCTGAGGCAAGATATCTCTTCCCACATCCATCTTTAGGAGCAGTTAGTTCTCTGGCTGTGTAGAGGTGTCTAGGTCAGGTTAGTTACATCCCACGGCTACTTCTAATTGCGGTGTGTAGTCAGGGATTGCGGTCAGTACAGTTTCCAACGACTTCTACGGAATCCGAATGTTACTCTTGAGTCATCGGTTCATAACAGGGGACAGTAGTCACCAGAATGAGAGACATACCAGGGTGGGCCCAGGATGGGGACCTATATACCAGGATGGGGATATATGTACCTGTAAGAGGCACAGGATAAGGAACATTTGTACAGGATTGAGGACATTACTACACCATGAAGGGGGCAGGGGAGGAACACATGTTTTTATAAGATTTAGTAAGCTACAAGGGCCCGTACATCTGATCAACATGCAGGGGTTGGGAATATGAGCGAGTAGATCCAAATCTTGCATCAGGGTCCATCAGACTCTAGTTACACTACTGCTATGGGGGGGTTCTTATACAGCGTGCGGGGACATTTTACAGTGTGTGAATCATTGTGGACCCATCATACTCTGTATAGGGGAGGTATAGAGGCATCATACTTTATATAGGGAAGGTATAGGGGCTGTGTACATGACTTCACCTGGAGACATCATTGGTGTGTATGTGTATTACCTATACACACACACTTATACAATATACAGAGCTCCTATGTATAGCGTCACCGGTGCCTACTGAAATACCTGTACACTTACACTATATACAGTGCTCCTGTGTATAATATCACTGGTGATCCCTGCATTACCTGAACACTGCAATTATATAAAGAGCTCCAGCGTATAATGTCACTGATAATCACTGTATTACCTGTGCATTGATCCAATATACAGAGCTTTTTTACATTTTCATTATTGTAGTATTATTGGTCACTATGTGCTCTGGTCATGGTGTGGCAGTATTTGGCCATTGTAAGTGGTTTTATTTAGTCATTATGTGGGGATGATATGTGGTCTCATTATTGTGTAGCAGTATTTATACCTTGTTCGTGGTAATAATTGATCACTATGTGGTGGTATTATGTGCACTGGTCATGGTGTGATAGTATTTTTGCCTTGCCTTGAATGTGGAATTATTTGGTCACTATGTGGTGGTAATTGTTATGAACCAATGACTCAGGAGTAACATTCAGATTCCACAGAAGTCATTGGTAACTATACTGACCGCAATCCCTGACTACACACAGCAACTAGAAGTAGCCGTGGGATGTAACTAACCAGCCCTAGACACCTCTGCATAGCCTGAGAACTAACTGCTCCTAAAGATGGATGTAGGAAAAGTTATCTTGCCTCAGAGCAGAACCCCAAAAGAATACCAAGCCCCCACAGATATTAACTGGGAAACAGGAGAAGGAAAAACAAACACAGGCAGAGTAAAAGGTTTAGCAAACGACAGGATAGCATACTATTGCGGTCAGTATAAAACACTATAAAAAAAACACCAACATCATATAGTACAAAAATTACCCAGAGTCACTAAGACTCGGCAACAACTATATCTGCAGACGTCTATAAATCAAATGCCAGCAGAACTGGAAATAACAGATAATAGTGAATGGTAAAATTCCTAGGAACAAAACTTCCTGAGAGCAGATAAACAAATATACAGACTAAATTGCAAACCCACAACTCAGAATAAGACAAAACATAAGCAGAACCTTAAGCACACAAAAGTGTGCCACAAAATATCAAAAAACGATCCACTTAGCTTGCAAAGAATTTCACAGAGCAGAAGAAACCAGAGAGATGTGAACTATTCCAGGAACCAAAGACAACTGGCAAGGATTGATCCACTTCAAACCATTATATGCTCCAAGAACCAGATTGATAATCATCACCATCACCTGTGAAGCCTACACAGTCAGCTGCATCACCAGCAACAACCACAGAAGGGAGCTCCAATTAATTCACAACAGGTAATATGTGCTCTGGTCATGGTGTAGCAGTATTTGTCGCTTGTATGTGGTATTATTCAATCACTATGTGGTGGTATTATGTGCTCTACTCATGGTATAGTGGTAGTTATCCTTTACAGGGTACACAATGAATTTTATGCTGCTCAGCAAATAATGTCGTGACTAGTCTGATGCATGTGAATGAAGATCCTAGCTACCCATCGGCTGGGTTAACTGACAAATCTGGAAAAAATAAATGTTGGATGTTCAAATTAACATTCTTTCTTGCTTTATTTAGGGTATTAAAAAAATTACATCGGGGAAAGAGTAACAAGTTGACGCATTTCGGTGGTAGCCTTAGTCGTAATTAAGGCTGTCACTACTCATCCCCTGATGTGATTTTTTAAAATACCTTAAATAAAGCAAGAAAGAATTTTAATTTGAAGATCAATCATTTATTTTTTCCGTATTTGTCCCTTTGTGTGGCATTACTCAGTCACTATGTGTTGATAATATGTGCTCTGATCATGGTATGGCAGTATTTGTCCCTTGTATGTGGTATTATTTGGGCACTATGTGGTGGTAATATGTGCTCTGGTCTTTGGTGTGGCAGTATTTGTCCCTTTGTATGTAGTATTATTTGGGCATTATGTCATGGTGTGGCGGTATTTCTCCTTTTATGTGGTATTATTGGTCTTGGTATAGTGGATTGTGGTTGGTCATTTGTTTTTTTCTGATATCAATAAGGGGAAAATTGTTTATTTCTAATAGATATTTAATACTTGCATGTTTCACCCCTTCTGTCCTGTGACTATTACACAGCTGCAGAGATGTGTGGCACCCCTGCAGGGGATTGCCACAGGTTATACTGGTGCAAGGAAGGACTGACACCTTGGTTTGCTCAGCACACAACATCTACCACTCCAGACCTGAAGGGGGAGCTCTACTGGCTGCATTAAGTCAGTTCCCCTTTAAGAAGATTCAGGCTGAGAGGAGGAGACAGTCAGTTCCAGGAGACAGTTAGCAGTTAGTTCGTGAGAGGAGAGGAAGAAAGGAGGAGGCTGAGCTGCTGGTCTCTGGTAAAGGATATAGGCCAGGACCAGAAGGGACAATTGTCGGCTGTTCATACCCCAGGGAAGGGGCCGGAGGCAAGTAGAGGAGATAGGGAACAAGAAAAGGGATCTGAATAGATTCCCCTTTAGCACAACCGAACACTGGAGTCCGATGCTGTGGGCTTGCAGAGCCACAGTGAAAAGCCCAGCAGTCTCAGGAGGAGTTTAGCCCTGAGGATAGTGACAAAGAGACTTTAAACTAACCAAACATAGGACCAGGGGCCACAGGAGGAATCGGGACCCCGCAGAAGGACCTCACTGTTAGTTTAAGTTAATAGAGAAGAGGAGGGTTTAGACTCAGGCAGGACTCATCCCTCAAGGCAGAGCAAAAAGATAAAGGAGGCCTCATATCCTTCCAAGGAGTTCATCCTAAATTGCACCAGGGACCTGGTTATACTTTGGATTGTACCTGTTGTGAGACTACCAGTAAAAAAAGTACCGGAACAATCATCTCTGTGTGTCTGTGTGCCTGTTTAACAGCTAAATTCACCATCATTCCAGAAAGGACTCTTTCACTGCCCTTCCCCACCATTTTCCTTTATTGCTGCCCTGAGGTAAAGCTCCACCTGTGGGGAGCTGTACCACACTTTGCTGCCCCCCTCCATTACCTCAGTGGCCGGCTGGCAGCGCCGGTACCAAATTACTGGACACTACAGGTGGCGTCATGTTCCCCTGTAAATAACTCCTTCAGCCCCCTTCAAATGATTCCCAGGGCACGGCACCAGGATACCGTCCACCTGTGACGCCCTACTCAGCAGACCCGGTGGCCGAGTACCCCCCACAGCCCTGGACTCTTCATTTTCTGGCGTCACGAACAGGATCCGAACCAGCCTGGTATTTACCAGGTGAAGTGCGCCTTAAGACTTTATTTAATTGTCTGTTTGTGCAGCCGCCATTACACCGCCTCAGAAATGACAGCTGCGTCACAGCAGAAGAAAGAGCGGGAAGATAAGCCCCGCCCCCTCAACTCGGCCGGGAATTGAAAAAGCGCAGCTCCCTGCTTCAGAGAGACCCAAGGTGCCCGCTCCATCTGCAGAGCCGCCGACGGCTAGAGAAACCAGTTTTATCTTACAAGGTTGGCAGCCATTAACTAGGGGGGCCTCACCATGAGTGACACGGATGATGTGCGGGTCCCTGACAAAGGAGATGGCCAGAACGTAGTACCCGGAGCAGCAGCTCAAATAATGCCCATAACCCTGCCGTATGTACCAGGTGCCAAATGGTTACCAACACATGAAGGTAAACCTGGTACGTTAGCAACCTTTAAGCATAAGATGTGTGCAATGCTGGACATGTATGCTATGATGCAGAAGCAGCAGGCCACCGTTGTGTTGGGACAATTAACAGGTGCAGCGGAGCTGGAGGCTGAGTCCTGGAGTGATGCTGACAGGGACTCTGCTGCTAAGGTGTTTGAAAAGCTAAAATTAGTTTTTGAAAAGCGCACACAGTCTGAATTGTGGATGCTGTTTTATCAGTGTAAGCAGAGACCGCAGGATACCATCAGAGACTATGCCCTCCGTTTACAAGGGACACTCCGGTCCTTAAAACAGATAGACCCGGCCAGTGTACTGGAAGAGGATAAAATGCTTGCTGAGCAGTTTACAGAGGGATTAAGGTCAGACTATCACCGCCAACAAGTGCATATGTGGGTATTGGATCACCCAACAGTGAACTTTAGTGACTTAAAAGATCGTGCTATAACTGTGTTAAGAGATCCAGCGCCTGCAGAACCTGCAAACCAATCCTGGCAGGTTAATGCTTCTTCCATAGACTTTAAACCTATTTCTGCAGAACCTGCAAAAGTGGAAAGTCAAGCTGTAGCAAATGATAACATGCAAAACCAGGTGCTGCAGTTAACTAAAAATATGGACTATGTATTAAAGCTCTTGCAAAATATGCCTGGGGCACCACCATCAAGTAAAATCCAATTAGCTGATAGCCCTGAGGATGTCCCATGAATGCAGAGAAAAGCCAAGTCGCCCGGGCAGGGGACCAATGCACCATTCCAACGTAGACCCATGTCGCCCGCGCAGGGGACCAACGCACCATTCCAACGTAGATCCATGTCGCCCGCGCAGGGGACCAACGCACCATTGCAACGTAGATCCATGTCTACACATGTCTGTGTGCGCCGTCAATGATGGCTGGTGTACACATTCCATCCGGTCATTACAGGGGCTATGGGGGACATAAAAAGGCCCATTTCTGTGGCGGTAGGCACACAGGAACCTTCACTCTCCCCTGATGAAACCTGCACTGGGCAGGAGAAAAGCGTAGGGATATTCCTGGTCTCTTCCTATGATCCAACTGTTGGCCTTTGACCTCTGAATGTGCTGTTCCTGGTTGGACAATTTGTAAAGGTACTAGGTCTAAGCCTGTCAATTTGTCTCATTACTGATAACGTTTACAAAAACTATTAATACTAATGCACATGCACTTTGAGACTGCGGGCTGGGTACCTGTAACCTACTATACCTCTTGTGCACTGGTCACTTTGTATGAGGCCAGTAATTATATAGCCTCTTGTACTATATGTCATTGTTTTTTTTACCTGTGGCACAATGTAATTGATCACTCCTTTGTTAGTTTTACCCTTGTAATTTTGCACTATAACAACTATTGCATGAAAGGCTTTGCCCATTATGTTTGGATATGAAATTTTTTCATTTTTTTCATTTTCTGTATCCATCCTCTCTTTCAAGTTTTTATAATAAAGAGCTTGAATTTATCTGCTTGGTACTCGTTTAAATTTTGTACAACTTGTATCAGTACATAACAGTGTTGGGGTCAAGTCGACCCCGGGATGCCGCTACATCCCATCATCGTTTGGTTACCTAGACCCTTCACGAATAAGAACACCCCGTATCATGCATTTTAGTGCTTCCCACTGCAAGGGAATGGGCGTGGGGTTCTCTATATCAATGTTTAAAAACTCAGAGATCGTAGAAGTCACCGTCCGTATAGTCTCAGTGTCTGTGAGAAGGTCAGGGTTAAGAGTCCATTGTCAGGGCGTGAGGGAATGTCAGGAAGATTAAGCGTCAAAAAAATCGGAGCGTGGTCAGACCATACCATGGGCCCGATCGAGGCAACAGGGTCATGACTCAATAGTTCGTGGCTCACTAGGAGGTAATCGATTCAACTGTATGTCGAGTGAGCTGACAAGTAGTATGTATAATCTCTTTCTCCAGGGTGCAGCAAACGCCAGCAGTCAACCAGTCTGAGACCATACATAGTCCTCTGCAGCATACGGATCTGCATGGAAGAGATTACAGATTTACCAGCTGAGGAGTCAAGGTGTTTGTCCATAATAAAATTAAAGTCACCTCCCGCAATTATGGATCCCTGTGCAATTTTCTCTACCCCCTTCAGATATCTTATACAGGTCTCAACTTGCCCCTTGTTTGGTAGGTACAGGTTAGCGACAGTATAAGTATGCTCAAAAATCCGAAGTGTCAGCGTCTGAAATATACCCTTAGCGTCAGTCTCTGCTGAAGAAACTAAAAACAACGAATATTGAAAATCTAATATCTCTAATTCATCTTTCAGAACAAGCCCATAAGGCATCCCCCACACAAGATATCCTCATTCGCTTAAACAAACTCAGAGATGACCTTCGGAACTCCCTTGACCGAGCTTACACAAGGTTCAGAGAACGGGAACATCAATTTTTCTATGATTTCGCGGATAAATGCTGGGGGCCGCTGGCCAGATATTTAAGACCCAAAATTGCAAGCTATTTTATCCCATTAATACGTTCCCAACGTAAAAGGGAATATAACCCAAACAATATCGCTGAAACGCTCCGACAATACTACAATGGCCTTTGTAATATCCACAATACTCAAAAAATCACCCCTTCTGGTGACCCTGGAGCTCTGCTGGCTGAATACATAGCAGATACTGCCTTGCCGGGGCTACAGGAGGGGACAGCTGATGAGATGGACGAGTTGTTTACGGTAGAGGAGATATCTCACGTCATTAAGTCCACACCAACTAATCGGAGCCCCAGTCTGGACGGCTTCATGACCAAATTCTATCAGAAATTTCTGACTCCTCTGGTGCCCTTTATAACTAGGGTCTTCAATGCAATCTCCACTGACTGCCAGTTTCCTAGACAATCTCTAGAAGCCATAATCACCATTATTCCAAAACCTGGTAAGGCTGCCTTCACACTGGCGTTCCCCTCCGCAGCGTTCTGCGGAGGGGAATCGTCATGTGTGCGCAGCCAGCGCAAGCCCCTATGTTTAGAATGGGGACGCACGGTGCTGCGCTTGACAGTGCAGGACCGTGCGCACCCATTCACTCCCATATGTGATCTGTGCGCTGGCGGAGGCCTGCGCACAAATCACACACTCCTGCCCGCACCAGGGACGCAACATGTCGCGTCCCTGGTGCAGACTAGACCGTGTGATCTGTGCGCAGGCATCCGCCTGCGCACAGATCACATATGGGAGTGAGTGGGTGCGCACGGTCCTGCGCTGTCAAGCGCAGCACCGTGCGTCCCCATTCTAAAGATAGGAGCTCGCGGCCGCTGCGGTCACATTGCGGACCCCTCCACAGAACGCTGCGGAGGGGTCCGCAAATGTGAACCCAGCCTAAAAACCCGGAATTATGTGCCAGCTACCGTCACTTTTCACTTATTAATGTGGACGTGAAATATTTTGCTAAGTTACTGGCTGTCAGAATCGGCTCCTTTCTTCCTCGGCTGATAGATGACGATCAAGTGGGCTTTGTTCTGGTAGACAGGCAAGAGATAATACCATCAAGTCCTTGCTTCTGATTTCCCATGCAAAGAGTTCTCTGAGACCATCTTGTATTCTATCAGTCAACGCGGAGAAGGCATTTGACAGAGTCGACTGGAGATTCCTTGAGAAGGTCTTGGAGGGTGCCGGGATGGGGCCCCTGTTCCGGAGTAGAGTCATGTCACTGTACTCAGAGCCCTCAGCTAAGGTTAGATGTAATGGGGTCCTGTCAGAACCTTTTCGCATATGGAACAGTACACGACAGGGGTGTCCCCTCTCTCCTCTCCTGTATGCCTTGGTTATGGAACACATAGCAAATGCACTGCGTCTGAATCCAGATATACACGGGATTATGGTTCAAGGGCATACATACAAGCTTGCCTTGTATGACGATGATCTCTTGTTGTATATTACGGACCCAGAGATCTCGATTCCCAACATTCTTAAAGAGTTTGAGGTGTACGGCAAGCTTAGTAACTTTAGCGTCAATCTAGCGAAATCTGAACTATTGAATGTCAGTCTATCGGAGAGTTGGGTACAACAGTTGAGGGATACCTTTCCTTTTAGGTGGTGTGCCCCTTCCCTGTCCTACTTGGGTATATGTGCTGCCCCTGCAACCAGGATGGCCACATAGGGAACTGCAGCCAGGTAGAAGGTAGACAGTTTGTGCACCAAACACCCTCACAGCACACACACCCACAGGAGCACAGCACCCAACCCGGAGCCCGGGACTCTAGGCGGGCAAGGGGTGGTTGGGTTTAGAGGAAAGTGGGTGGGAAGGAAGGAAGGTCAGGTGACAGATAGTACAAAAAGAGGAAAAGAGGAGGAAGGAGTGAGTAGGCCAGAGTAGACTGAGAGGAAAAGACCAAGCAGGCAGAGTGAGCCGAGCAGCCAAGACCAGACAGACAGTGACACATCCCGGTGGGATTGGGCTCCCTGGAGATGCAGAATCCACAGAGACACCGTTCCATGGAGAGAAAGCTCGTCCATAGGCGGCATCCCAAGGGACTGTGAGGACAGAGACCTGGACCAGTATTACCGGGTCCGAGGAAAACGGTAGAACCGACCAACTACAGGCAGGATAGATTCCCTGATTGCATCTGGAAGTCACACGGGATAGAAGGAGCCTGGTAACACTTTGAAAGACATGGTTACTGCAGGCTAGGCTAACACCAGAGTGTCGGGTCTGAAGGGGAATGAAGTTACACACAGGCTCCCCAGACAAACCGGCGGGGAACACAGATTCCAGATCCGTGTTCCCACTACAGGGTTGGAGGCTCAGCAGCATCCAAGAGGACCCGGCTTACCGTCCACACACATAGGGGGAAGCTACATACAAGGGGCTGAGCTGCCGCCATACAATCCGCTAGAAAGAACAGAAAGAAAGCACAAGCCTGAAAGGACATATAGAAAGAGTGAGGGGTCGCAGAGCGACAGCCTGGCTGCAGAGGGTTCAAGTGTCCAGAGTTAATGGAGTTGTGAATTGAACTGTACCATGAACTGTGTTGTAAATTGCTTGAATTGAAGAACTTGAAAGTAAACCCGGTGAAAGCTGCTTCAGTTTCCGTGTCTGATTCCAGGTATACTGAACTGTGCATTACACACCTTTTTACCTTGCCAGGAGCAGCCCGACCCGCGGTGGGCTCATCCATCCAGCTGCAGCCCATCCATCCCTCCATCCTCCTGGCAGAGCGGTGCTGCAGCGGTGGTCCCATTACTGACCACAACCCGTGGGTGGCGTCACGACAAACTAATCCTTGTAAATACCCCTTTTATTTGTGAGAACCCGGACACGGTCAAGACCAAGACCGCTGTGATATCCCCAGCAGTACCCCAGTCCTTTACCAAGTACTCCGTCCCAGTGGGCTCCACATATACATTTGACGGCGGATGTCTCCCTTTTGTACGACTTGAATTACAAGCCCTTACTGCTTAAGATCACTGCCGGCGTGAATTCATTCGACTGCCGCTTACAATCATGGTTTGGACGTATTAATGTCCTGAAAATGGACGTGCTTCCAAAACTCCAGTACCTATTCCAGATAGTCCCAATAGCACTTCGCCGGTTCTTCTTTACATAACTGCGAAGCTTGTGCACGAAATTTATCTGGAGATGTACTAGACCGAGACTGGCATATGACATCTTGACTAGACCTAGGGGAGGGGGATGGGGCTTACTGATTTTCGGCTTTACCACGCTGCGGCCCTTCTTACGAGATTGACGGATTGGTTCCATGGGTACGGGACGAAACAATGGGTCCGCCTAGAGCACGCCATGGTAGGTTGGGCTCTCACTTCTCTCCCGTGGGTAGAATGTTCAGACCACCCACGATCCCTCTTGTCGTCACCTTTGACCAAAGACTTGCTCTGGACATGGGACATGTTGAATCGTCAATTCTCCATCTCGCTCCCTTGGGGGCCCATGACACCACTCTATGATAGCCCGGCCTTCCCATCAGGGGTTCAGACTGATCACTTCCTGATCTCGAACGGCGTAGACAGTTCTAGATTGTCCCAAGCTTTATTGGGCTCTAATGCGGTACCCCCGGTTGCTTCTTTTGCTTCGGTGGATAAGAGACGACCTGTGCGATGGTTCGAGTACTTCCAGGTCAGGTCCTTTGGCTCTTCCTTCGGGGGCCCATCTGCCCTTATAGGTTTATGCTCCCCTTATGAATCGCTGCTTCTTTCAGACTCAGCTCCATTCCACGTGATCTCTAAGGTATATGCATACCTTGCTATGACTGAGACGACAAATCCTTGTGGTACATCTAAGATTGGGAGCGGGACCTGGGGTTGAGGCGGCGGACCTGGACTGGAATAAATCTATCTTATGTACGCATAAATTGTCTTTGGCATGTAAGGCTCAGGAGACTAACTTCAAATTGGTTACCAGATGGTACAAGTGTCCTCAAGAGCTCAAGCAAATATTCCTGGATACCTCAGATGTATGCTGGAGGTGCGAGAGAGAGGTGGGATCCATTTTGCATATCTGGTGGTCCTGCCCCCCAAGTCTAACCTTATGGCACAAGGTATTCGATCTTTACACTCTCATTTCTAGTGAGAGGATCCCTTGCTTGCCGCAAATTGGATTACTATCTATGATCCTTGGTTCTTTCGAGGGATTCAAATCAGGCTTGTTGCGTCACTTCCTTACTGCTGCCAGATCAATAATTCCGAGAAAGTGGCGTTCACCCGTTTGTCCCTCCATTCTGGACTGGGTCAAAGAGATGGATTTCATTTGTAGAATGGAGACACTCTCTGTCCACTCAGACTCCCAGACAGATAAATACTTCCAGACCTGGCAGGCCTGGCTGATATTTCGGGAATCCCCTGAGTTTGAGAGGATCCTGGGACCATAGAATTATCAGGCATTGACTTGCACCCTCCTGAACAAAACGACAGGGTGAAGGTGGTTTGGCCCTACTCCCTCCTTCCCTATACTGCTGTTCCTCTTACATTCTTTCTCCCCTTGCTTCTTTTTTTTCCCTTCTGATATACTCTCCTTGCTTCGTTTTAAGAAATAAATGTATTGGTACAACGAATATTTTATGCCTTCCAAGACAATTTACAACAGCTTGTTTGTCTAGCTTTAATTACTTTCTACCATATCTCATGGTATGTCCAAGATCTGCAGGAGAATTATTTTCTTTTACCAACAAGGTCAAAGTTGACTGTGCACTTTCTTTCCTTACGTATTTAATATCTTATGGTACCTTTACACGCCGCGACGGCAGGCTGGATACATCCCGCTACAGGCTACAAATGTAGCTTGCAGCGCCAATATCGCCCGTCGTAGCGGCGTCTGAAGACGTGACGTTGCAGCCGGCAACAGATACATCTGTTTCCTGGGTCTGCTCGAAAACTGATGGCTACATCGCCGATGGTAGCGAGCTGTATCGGCGTGTAAAGAGGCAACGGAAGGGAACTCTGGACACCCGGGGCTGTAGCTGCAATGTAGCTAAGGCGTGACCCAGGCTCTGGGATACCGCGCCCCATGACCGATCATTGGAGGAAGCTCCTGCATGACGATTGGTAGTCGCTGCCTAGGGCGGCATATTTAAGGAGCTGACCAGTCACACTACACAATCGCTCGAGCGTGCTGTATTTCTCAGCCTCCTGCGATGCCTGGCCAATCAGGATGATATTGCGCTGTCCTATCATCGTACGGACGGCTCGTAATCCAAGATTGTGGCACGCCTATGTGCTGTCACTGCTGTACCAGGTCCGCCCATATTAGCTTATTGTAGCGCTGTGTAAACGTGGTACGCTAAGCTACAGCTGGCTACTTGACACACCCGGCGATGTAGCTAGCTACAGATGTAGCGTGGCGTAGCGCACCTTATGGCGGCGTGTAAAGAGGGTGCGTTGACCGTTTGTAGCCGTTTGAGCGTGCTCGTGCACGTGAAGTAGCGGGATGTATCCAGCCTGCCGTCGCGGCGTGTAAAGGTACCATTATGGTACCTTTACACGCCGCGACGGCAGGCTGGATACAGCCCGCTACAGGCTACAAATGTAGCTTGTAGCGTCAATGTAGCCCGTCGTAGCGGCGTCTGAAGACGCGACGCTACAGCCGGCGACAGATACATCTGTTTATGGGCTCTGCTCGAAAACTGATGGCTACATCGCCGATGGTAGCGAGCTGTATCGGCGTGTAAAGAAGCAACGGAAGGGAACTCCGGACACCCTGCGATGTAGCTGCAATGTAGCTAAGGCGTGACCTCGGCTCCGTCTTACCGCGCCCCATGTGCGATCATTGGTGGAAGATGGTGCGGTCCGATTGGTTGTCGGCGCACAGGGCGGCATATTTAAAGGAGCTGACGAGTCACACTACACAATTGCTCGAGCGTGCTGTATTACTCAGCCTCCTGCGATGCCTGCCCAATCAGGATGTTATTGCTTCGTCCTATCAGCGTACGGACGGCTCGTAATCCACAATTGTAGCACGCCTATGTGCTGGCCCTGCTGCACCAGGTACGCCCATAGTAGCTGGTTATAGCGGTGTGTAAATGAGCTACAGCTGGCTACTTGAGACACCCGGCGATGTAGCTAGCTATAGATGTAGCGTGGCGTAGCGCACCTTGTCGCGGCGTGTAAAGGAGATGCGTTCACCGTTTGTAGCCGTTTGAGCGTGCTCGTGCACGTGAAGTAGCGCGATGTATCCAGCCTGCCGTCGCGGCGTGTAAAAGGTACCATCAGAGATAAGTCCTGTGTATGTTATGTTAATAATTCTTCACTACTTGGCAGACTCTGTCTGTACTCTTATGTGCTTGGACTTAATATAACTATGTTGTATTCTTTTTATAAGATGTTAATTAAGATTTTCTGAAAAAAAATATCGTCTTCAAAGACGGTCCTTAGTCATAGGTTTGTTTTCTCCCCATTAGACTGGAGCTGATATACAGCTCAATCACTGATCCGCTCATCCCCTCAGTGGCTGTGAGCGCTGTGTTTGGCTTTTTCTGGAAGCCCCAATAATAATGAATGCAGCCACGGTCACATCATTACCAGATGCTGCATTTTATAATGGGGATATAAGTGCCACATTCTTCTGACAGTGCAGTTTCTACTGGCCATATTCGACCAATAAAAAAGTGATCACCTTCCGAACCTGTGGATCGCTGATAACTTGTTTTCAACAAAGAATCCCTTAAATACAAACATAGCCGGCTTTACCTATGTGCAAGTGGTGCGGACGCACAGGGCTCCGGCCGCCAGGGGCGCCGCAGAGAGAGCAAGTCAGTTTCACTTTATGCTCCACTTCATTGCACTCTGCTGTACCCCTTACTGTTACTCTGCCCTCCGGAGAGGAGTGTAGGGATGAGAAAATCACTTTCCTTGAGTAGCTATGCTGCCAGTGTGCTGCTCAGGCAGAGGGGCAAAAATCAGCTCCTGCCCACACTGAAGATACAGTGCTGGTGGTGGTGCAGGACCTGCGATTGACCTCATGACCATGCGACCAGTGTGGGAGTAGCCATATAGTTTTTGAAGCAGCAGGATGTAAAGGAAAAGCTGGAGGAGATAGAGGCTTGTGTGACAAGTAATAAGTGCAGATGGGAGTTGTGGGGGTACAGGATGTGTGATAAGGGAGTATGGGCTGTGTGATGTGTGGGTACGGGCTGTGTAATGTGGGGGCATGGGCTGTGTGATGTGGGGTATGCGTTGTGTGATACGGGCTGTGTGATGTTGGGTATGGGATGTGTGATGTGGGGTTACGGGCTGTGTGATGTGGGGTTACGGGTTGTGTGATGTGGGGGTACAGGCTGCGTGATGTGGGGTGCAGGCTCTGCGATGCAGGGGTACGGGCTTTATGATGTTGCGGTACGGGCTGTGTAATGTGGGGGTAGGGGCTATGTGATGTGGGGAATGGGCTATGTGATGTGGGGTACGGGCTGTCTGGTTTGTGATGTGGGGGTACAGGATGTGTGATATGGGGGTACAGGCTGAGTGATGTGGGTACGGGCTGTGTGATATGGGGGTACAGGCTGAGTGATGTGGGGGTAAGGGCTGTGTGTTGTGGAGGTATGGGCTGTGAAGTGTGGGGTACAGGCTATATGATGTGTAATGTGAAGGTACAGGCTGTGTGATGTGGGGGTACGAACTGTATGATGTGGGGGTATGAGCTTTGTGAGATACAGGGGTACAGACTGTGAGATATGGGAGTACGATGTGTGGGATATGGGGTTGCAGGCTGTGTGGTATATGGGGTTGCAGGCTGTGTGGCGTATGGGGGACAGGGTGTGTGAGAGAGTGCAACAAAAAGGAGGTGAAAATGAGAATGTAAATTCTCAACCGTGGAGCTGGAGATGTGATAACCTATAATATAGAGTGAGGGAGAGGAATAGGGGTTTACCCAGTATACAAAGGATACAAAAGTAAAAACTGTGAGGGCACATTATGGGGTAAGCAGTATACAAGGGACAGTGTGAGAGCAGACTATGGGGTGAGCAGTATAAGAGGGAGAGTGTGAAGGCATACTATGGGGTGAGCAGTATATGAGGGACAGTGTGAGAGCAGACTATGGGTGAGCAGTAAACGAGGGAGAGTGTGAGGGCACACTATGGGGAGAGCAGTATACGAGGGACAATGTGAGGGCACACTATGGGGTGAGCAGTATTCAAGGGAGAGTATTCAAGGAACCATTTGCAGAAGCCCTCACACTCAATCAGGAGATTAAAGAGGTTAAAGTGGGAGATCAGAATTATGTAATAGGACTACGCGCAGATGTCGTGATAATTTTATGTACTGATATTGAATCTTCCTTAGCAGCAGTCCTAAATACATTAACTGAATTCTCGATGATCTCGTACTATAATTTAAATGCCTTAAAATCAATAGCGTTCCCAATTAATGTTCCAGCAGCGGAAAGGTCTATCTTAATTAAAAATTCCCATTTACTTGAGAATCGTCTCATTTCACCTATTTGGGGATCAAGATTTCTAAAATGTCCACCTTGGTAAAGTTTAATTGTGAGTCCCTTATTTGTGAAATTAATCAAGATTTGGACAGGCAAATTCTCCTCCTCTTATTAAGGATCGCAATTTGCAAGGATCCAAATCATCAAAATGACACTTTTACCTTAAATAACCTACTACCGCTTTCGCTGCCTCCCTCTAAAAAATTTTCTGTGTAGATAGCACGACTACAATCTATCCTCGGGAAGTTCATTTGGAAGAACAAGAGACCTAGGGTCGCAATGAAAACTATATATTTCCAGTATTCTCATGGCGGAATGGAAGTACCAAAGTTACTCCTGTATCATAAGGCAGCAATACTTGCAAAGGACTGTGGGCAAATAATGGTAATCATAGATGGGTTCAACTGGAATCGAACTTTGCTCATCAAAATTCGACTAGGCGTCCACTGGAAATTAATCTTTTCAAACCTTTAAAGCAGATGTTTCCTTTACAATCTATGTCATCTTTACTCTGGTACTGGAATAAGTTAAAGATCTCCTCTGTTCTCTATATAGATATATTTCGATTACAGCTTTTGAAGCACACATCCCCGGGTTGTCTCTTGAGAGGAGGGTTAGGGCGGGAATTGTGTCTAGATAAATTGCTTGAAGGCCACATATTTTTATCCTTTACAGATGTTTCCCAAATGTCCGATTTGGTCCGCTGTGCCCCAAATCAGAGCAGTCTCCAATTTTGGGCACAGCAAAAAATCGGGCACAAATCGGATGGCAATAAGGCCAAATCCGATCCGATCCGTGCCCATAGGCAGGGTCGGACTGGGGGCCCACTCCACCCACCCAAGTAATCAGGGTCGGACTGGGGGCCCACTCCACCCACCCAAATAATCAGGGTCAGAGTGGGGGCCAACTCCACCCACCCAAGTAATCAGGGTCGGACTGGGGGCCCACTCAACCCACCCAAGTAATCAGGGTCGGACTGGGGCCCACTCCACCCTCCCAAGTAATCAGGGTCGGACTGGGGCCCACTCCACCCACCCAAATAATCAGGGTCAGAGTGGGGGCCCACTCCACCCACCCAAGTAATAAGGGTCGGACTGGGGGCCCACTCCACCCACCCAAGTAATCAGGGTCAGACTGGAGGCCCACTCCACCCACCCAAGTAATCAGGTCGGACTGGGGGCCCACTCCACCCACCAAGTAATCAGGGTCGGACTGGGGGCCCACTCCACCCACCCAAGTAATCAGGGTCGGACTGGGGGCCCACTCCACCCACCAAATAATCAGGTCAGAGTGGGGGCCCACTCCACCCACCCAAGTAATAAGGTCGGACTGGGGGCCCACTCCACCCACCCAAATAATCAGGGTCAGAGTGGGGGCCCACTCCACCCACCCAAGTAATAAGGGTCGGACTGGGGGCCCACTCCACCCACCCAAGTAATCAGGGTCAGACTGGAGGCCCACTCCACCCACCCAAGTAATCAGGGTCGGACTGGGGCCCACTCCACCCACCCAAGTAATCAGGGTCGGACTGGGGGCCCACTCCACCCACCCAAGTAATCAGGGTCGGACTGGGGCCCACTCCACCCACCCAAATAATCAGGGTCAGAGTGGGGCCCACTCCACCCTCCCAAGTAATCAGGGTCGGACTGGGGGCCCCACTCCACCCACCCAAGTAATCAGGGTCAGACTGGGGGCCCACTCCCCCCACCCAAGTAATCAGGGTCAGAGTGGGGGCCCACTCCACCCACCCAAGTAATCGGGGTCGGACTGGGGGCCCACTCCACCCACCCAAGTAATCAGGGTCGGACTGGGGGCCCACTCCACCCACCCAAGTAATCAGGGTCAGACTGGGGGCCCACTCCACCCACCCAAGTAATCAGGGTCAGAGTGGGGGCCCACTCCACCCACCCAAGTAATCGGGGTCGGACTGGGGCCCACTCCACACTTTTACCTTAAATAACCTACTACCGCTTTCGCTGCCTCCCTCTAAAAAATTTTCTGTGTAGATAGCACGACTACAATCTATCCTCGGGAAGTTCATTTGGAAGAACAAGAGACCTAGGGTCGCAATGAAAACTATATATTTCCAGTATTCTCATGGCGGAATGGAAGTACCAAAGTTACTCCTGTATCAATAGGCAGCAATACTTGCAAAGGACTGTGGCAAATAATGGTAATAATAGAGTAAGGATCGAACTTGATCAACTTATGCTCACAAAATTGAATCTCTCGAAACTTATTTAAACAATTTCCTTAAAGCTATGTATCCTTTAATGTACTGTCATTTTAAATCTCTGTTTTATAGATATAATGATTACCCTTTTCTCAAGCATATTCGTTGTACTTGAGAGGATCACGCGGGTTGTTTCTGAGAATGCTTGAAGGCGAATTGTTTATAAATGCTTTCAAGCCTATTTTTATCCCAAATCAGATCCCAGTCCATTTGGGCCAGACTAATCCGCGCACAAAAGCAGGTCCAATATGGCCAGAAAAGAATCGGGCCAAACGGAGGCAATAAGGCAATCGATCGATGCCCAGTGCCCATAGAGTCTGATGGGGGCCAGTGCCCCCACGCCAGTAATCAGGGCGGCTAGGCCCAGTCCCCACTCAAAATCACAGCGGTGCCCAATCATGCAACCAATTAATAGTTAGTACTTGTGGTCCATAGCCAACACCCTTTGAGGAACACGCCGGACTGGAGGGCCCGGCTCCCCCCCAATATCAGGTCGTATTACGTGGCCCAGCTGACAACCCATTCCAATAATCAGTGTTCTATTGGGACCCACTGATTCCCACCAAGTAACAAGAGTATCTGGGGTCCCTTGAACTGACGCCACATTACCCTTTACACTCAATGAGCCCCTACTCTTTCCAATTCAAAGTTCGACTGTGGCCTCCTTGACACGCAATAAACAGGGCGCCTGAGGCCCACCCACGCACCCAAGTAATCAGGGCCGAATGGGCCCATAACACACAGAGCCACCCCCTTCCATGCTAATCAGGATCAGCATACGGCCCACCCCACCAGACTAGGGTCGACAGGGACCTCAGCTACCAACCAAAAAGGCCATTAGGGGGGCCCACTCACACCCAAGTATATGGCCTGGAGGCCCAGTGTCACCGGTCCAAGTAGATCAGGGTCAGGACTGGAGGGCCCTCCACCCACCCGATCTGGCTGTCGGTGGGCTCCCAGTCCACCTTCAAGAGTCCATGCGGTGGAGGGCGGGGGCGCATCCACCACCCAAGAAGAGCTCGGTCAATGGGGGCCATCCCGACAGGGCATTAGGGTCAGATTCTGGGGCCTCCACCCGAGCACATATCAACAGGCGAACTGTAGGCCCGCAGTGCGACTCACTGCCAAGGTATCGCCGGATCACGACAGGTCACCTGGCCCACCGCACCCAATAACAGGGTAGAGTGGGGGCCACATCCCCGGCCAGTAACGGGTTCCGATGGGGGCCATCAGATCCAGCCCAAGAATGCGGGTCGGAAGGTGGGCATTCAGTCCACTAGCACGGAATTCGGGTATGGGGGCGCCGGCGATGCAGGGTATGGAGTCATGATGGGGTCCATCCCAGCCGAGGTAAGGGTGGGACTGGGGGCCACTCCAGTTTTAGCGTGTGATAATGACAGGTACTGCGGTTTCGGCTGCGGCTGACAATTTTGTGTAGATAGCACGACTACAATCTATCCTCGGGAAGTTCATTTGGAAGAACAAGAGACCTAGGGTCGCAATGAAAACTATATATTTCCAGTATTCTCATGGCGGAATGGAAGTACCAAAGTTACTCCTGTATCATAAGGCAGCAATACTTGCAAAGGACTGTGGGCAAATAATGGTAATCATAGATGGGTTCAACTGGAATCGAACTTTGCTCATCAAAATTCGACTAGGCGTCCACTGGAAATTAATCTTTTCAAACCTTTAAAGCAGATGTTTCCTTTACAATCTATGTCATCTTTACTCTGGTACTGGAATAAGTTAAAGATCTCCTCTGTTCTCTATATAGATATATTTCGATTACAGCTTTTGAAGCACACATCCCCGGGTTGTCTCTTGAGAGGAGGGTTAGGGCGGGAATTGTGTCTAGATAAATTGCTTGAAGGCCACATATTTTTATCCTTTACAGATGTTTCCCAAATGTCCGATTTGGTCCGCTGTGCCCCAAATCAGAGCAGTCTCCAATTTTGGGCACAGCAAAAAATCGGCACAAATCGGATGGCAATAAGGCCAAATCCGATCCGATCCGTGCCCATAGGCACGGATGGGTGGAGTGGGCCCCCAGTCCAACCCTGATTACTTGGGTGGGTGGAGTGGGCCCCCAGTCCGACCCTGATTACCAGTGGCGTAACGTCAGGCCCAGGGGCCCCGATGCGGAAGCTCCAGCGGTTCCCCAATTATTGCAAATCTTTAATACTATTAGTCTTTTTCTATAGGCCAAAGGGCCTTTTGGGGCCCCCCTGGGCTGCAGGGCCCGGGTGCTATCGCAACCCCTGCACGTATTGTACTTACGCCCCGGCTGATAACTTTCCTATATTGGTGTTTCTATTTGACACCATGATTTTCCAATGACACAGCACTATCTCTAGTCCCTTTGGAAGCAGATGACGCCTACATTTAACCCTTTACACTCAATGACTTTCCTACGTGTTTTTTTCAGTTTCACAAAAGTTTCGATTCCTTTGTGCCTTGTGACAGGGCGATGAAGAAAGTGGCGCCTGAGCACACTCACCACCGCGCATGCGCATAGTATAAGCGGCCAGAATTGTGTCCCAGTAAACACACAGAGCCACGCCCCTTCCATTGCCTCGCCTCTAGGCACGCCCCCATACGGCCACCTCTACGAGCGGCTCCCCGGCACCACGTGACTAGAGGAGTGACGTAAGAGGAAGAAGTCGCCATTAGAGGGAGGCGGATAGAAGAGCTCCGAGTCCTTGGCCTGTCAGAGCCGTGTCACTGGTCAGTGTGCCTGCCGTCAGGGCAGACAGGGCCGCTCTCCGGGGCTGCGCTTGGCCTGCGGTGTAGGCTCCCAGGTGCCCTCTTCAGAGGAGTCCATGGCGGCTGGAGGGGCAGGAGGCGGAGCTGCTGGCAGCAAGACGTACTCGTTCAAGGTGGTGCTGCTCGGAGAGGGCTGTGTGGGGAAGACTTCTCTGGTGCTGCGATACTGCGAGAACAAGTTCAACGACAAACACATCACCACCCTGCAGGTGCGACATCTACTGTCATGGCCGCCGGATCACTACACAGGTCACCTGGGCCCGTGACAGGAAGCCAATCACACGTGGGTAGGGGGGTATGCCAGATGGGGGGAGTACCGGGTATTGCCATGGGGGCATGTCAGATGGCCGGCAAGGGGTACTGCCATGGGGAAGGTGGGACATGTCAGGGGTGCAGGGTATGGGCACGGGGTACATGTCGGGTTTGGGGGGGGGGGGGGTGCAGGGTATGGGCACGGGGTACATGTCGGGTTTGGGGGGGGGGGGGGGTGCAGGGTATGGGCACGGGGTACATGTCGGGTTTGGGGGGGGGGTGCAGGGTATGGGCACGGGGTACATGTCGGGTTTGGGGGGGGGTGCAGGGTATGGGCACGGGGTACATGTCGGGTTTGGGGGGGGGGGGGTGCAGGGTATGGGCACGGGGTACATGTCGGGTTTGGGGGGGGTGCAGGGTATGGGCACGGGGTACATGTCGGGTTTGGGGGGGTGCAGGGTATGGGCACGGGGTACATGTCGGGTTTGGGGGGGGTGCAGGGTATGGGCACGGGGTACATGTTGGGTTTGGGGGGGGGGTGCAGGGTATGGGCACGGGGTACATGTCGGGTTTGGGGGGGGGGTGCAGGGTATGGGCACGGGGTACATGTTGGGTTTGGGGGGGGGTGCAGGGTATGGGCACGGGGTACATGTTGGGTTTGGGGGGGGGTGCAGGGTATGGGCACGGGGTACATGTTGGGTTTGGGGGGGTGCAGGGTATGGGCACGGGGTACATGTTGGGTTTGGGGGGGTGCAGGGTATGGGCACGGGGTACATGTTGGGTTTGGGGGGGGTGCAGGGTATGGGCACGGGGTACATGTTGGGTTTGGGGGGGGGGTGCAGGGTATGGGCACGGGGTACATGTCGGGTTTGGGGGGGGGGTGCAGGGTATGGGCACGGGGTACATGTCGGGTTTGGGGGGGGGTGCAGGGTATGGGCACGGGGTACATGTCGGGTTTGGGGGGGGGTGCAGGGTATGGGCACGGGGTACATGGCGGGTTTGGGGGGGGGGTGCAGGTATGGGCACGGGGTACATGTCGGGTTTGGGGGGGGGATGGGCATAGGATAAGATGATTAGATTGTGAGCCTCAATAGGGACCGCATTACTGATGTATGTAAAGTGCTATGGTATTAATAGTGCTATATAAATGAATAAATATTATTCATGTCTGATGCGAGTGGGCAGGATAGACTCAGGAGGGGCTGTATGTCTGATGGGACACTTCATCATGTGGCTGTTATGTTTGGGGACTCCAAATGTCTGCTGTAAGAACCTTTAACCCTGTATTGGGCGATAGGACTTGTATATAGGTGCGGTGCAAGTGCCCAGGACCTGCAGATCCCCCTCATGATGTGGTAGTTACTGACACCCTTTGAAGTAGCTGTATGTTTGTTTATAATGGCACCCTGAATAAAAT
Organism: Allobates femoralis; assembly: GCA_033576535.1. Lineage (NCBI taxonomy): Eukaryota > Metazoa > Chordata > Amphibia > Anura > Aromobatidae > Allobates > Allobates femoralis. The sequence goes on from JARQOC010000004.1 coordinate 362,215,392, forward strand.
TGTGCCGCAATATAGATGTAAATTTATATTTTGCATCCCAGTAATGCCCAAATATGTGCTTTTCACCCCCTGCCCCTCCCTTCCTCTGAGCGACTTAAAGGGATACTCCACTACTTGACAACTTTTATTATAATCTTTTCAGGAAATAAAAACCTTGTATCCTCCCCTCTTTCATCAGCTTATTTTCTGTGGTGTCGGCTCTGCTGTTCACAGTGGGTGAGTGGACATTGCTGTGCTGATTCATAGGTCCTGTCCCCTGCGGGAGGGGAGTGTGCATTGTTTTGTGACCCTGAATTGATTATTATGAGGTTGACCAGTAGTACTGAACCATGTGATTGACTAGGAGAGTAAAGGTGCTGTCACACAGCACGATCTGGCCAGCGATGTCGGAAGCGATGCGCGGGTTCCGACATCGCTGGCCGGCGACACCGCAGCGATGCGGGCGCTGACATCGCTCGCTGGGCTGGGCTCAGCCCAGCGAGCGATCCGCAGCAACGCTGCGGTATAGGCTGGATTGCCGCCGACGTCGCTCTGGCGATGTCACACGACGCGATCCAGCCTTATTGCAGGTCGCCGGTTGACAGGTTTACGGTTCTTCCCGTAAACCTGCGACCAGCGATAAAGCGCGGTCGCGCCGCTCATTTACACAGCGCGACATCGCTGATACGTCACTTCTTCGGCGATGTCGCTAGCGACGTCGCCAGGTGTGACACCACCTTAAAGGGATCCTGTCACCCCCAAAACACCTTTAAACCTATTAAAACCTGTCCCTAGAGCATATTAACACTTTCCCTACACTCCTTTTAGCTCCTATATGCACATAATCAAAGTGTATAAAAACGTTTTATAAGTACCTCATTAGTGATGATAATGAGTGACTATGCTATTCATAGTCACTCATTCAGGCTGCCCCTCTTCATACTATGACGCCTCCATAGGCGTGATCTTCATGAGAGATTAAAATTGCAGCCTCCTTGCGCGCCTCCCCGCTGTGGCTTGTGTCGGCCGGGCTTCAGCGTGGGGCTGTATGACGCGATCCGCGTCATTTCCGGCGCCGGGTGACGTATACAGCCGCGCCGCTCTGTCAGCTTCAAAATGCGCACTGCGCATGCGCAGTGCGGGACTTGAAGCCAACAGCGGCGCCGGTGTAAATACGTCACCCGGCGCCGGGAATGACGCGGATCGCGTCATACAGCCCCACGCTGAAGCCCGGCCGATACAAGCCACAGCGGGGAGGCGCGCAGGGAGGCTGCAATTTGAATCTCTCATGAAGATCACGCCTATGGAGGCGTCATAGTATGAAGAGGGGCAGCCTGAATGAGTGACTATGAATAGCATAGTCACTCATTATCATCACTAATGAGGTACTTATAAAACGTTTTTATACACTTTGATTATGTGCATATAGGAGCTAAAAGGAGTGTAGGGAAAGTGTTAATATGCTCTAGGGACAGGTTTTAATAGGTTTAAAGGTGTTTTGGGGGTGACAGGATCCCTTTAAAGCACAGTACTTTGCAACTGTTGATGCAATGTTTATGGTCTTCCTGATAGATATTATCAGTGCTTTCTCCTGTCCCCAGTTTTGCCATAGTAGTACATAATCATATTATGTACTACTATGGGAAAACTGGGGACAGGAGAGTCGCATCTGTGTCATGGTGGGACAATGGTGTCCGAGGCATCAACTCTATCTACTTGTTTAGTATGTATTGAGATCCCAGAAAACCCAAGAAGCTGAAGGAGTTAGGATGGCTTCACATTTGCGTTTGCAAGCGCAGCGTACCGAACGCAGCCAAACGCTTGCGCACTGTGTTCCTATGTTTACCATGGGAACGCATGTGTCTACGTTTGGTTGCATTTCGATGCGCACAATTTGTGCACCCTCTAAGCGTTCTCCGAACGCAGCATGCTGCATTTTTTTGTGCGTTTGCAGGCGCTTGTTTTATCTGCAAGCGCACAAGCCATGCATTGAAGTCAATGGATCCGCAGTGTCCTCCTCATGACAGCGCAGGAGAACGCTGCGGATCTTATTGAAATCTCTCCCGATGGCCGCTGGTGTCAGCGCGGGAGATTTGAAGAAACAGCTGATCTGACAGCTGTTTAAATCTCCCGCACTGACGCCAAATAGGTGAGGTCGGCGTGGGAGATTTGAAACAGTGATCAGGTGTTTCTCATCTCCTGCACCGATATCGCCTATTCGGTGTCGGCGCGGGAGATTTAAACAGCTGTCAGATCAGCTGTTTCTTCCAATCTCCCGCACTGACACCGGCGGGAGATCAGCTGTAGCCGGGAGGAGGAGATCTCCACCACTGATCTCCTCCCGGCCGCCCCTGAGACAGCTGGTTGGCTGACCGGGCTGCATACTAATGTGAACGCATGCGGAGATTCTCCGCTGCGTTCACATCACTATGGGCTGCGTTTGCGTGTGCATGCCATACACATGCAGACGCAAATGTGAAGCCAGCCTTATCTCGTACGTTCAACGTTCATGCAGGGTGGCTAATCAACATCCAAGATACAGCAGTAATCCAGGCCCCTGCCCCCACGACAAAAATGATAGGCATACTTTGCACCTAACACAGATTTTAAAGTGGCTTGTCATTTAAGTTCTTGTGATGACAACTGTGTGGAAAGAAACTCCAGGAACTGCTAATTTCTGGTCACGTTGCCTCAAAGAGAGAAACCAAGCAGTGAGTAATCAAAATGTCCCAATAACCAAAAATGAATCGCGTTAAATTTCAGCTTTAAAAAAAAACAATCTGCTTCTTATCAGCAAAAAAAGAAAGTGTTGGTGATAGAGATGTTCGTTTTACTTTGTGAGAAAGTAATGATTGTAACCTTTGGCTGCAGTGTTCATGATGACCTTGGATGTGATGAGCATTTCAGTTCTTGATGTTGCAGATTTTTTAACTATTGGGTTGATTGAATTTTTTCCATTGCATTTTTCTTGTTTTTATTTGTCTATTTGGTGTGACATGCTGTGAACAAACCCGCGCTGTTTTTGATACTTCTATATATTTGGCATTACGTGTCTAAGGGCCCTTTCACATCAGCGTTTTTCGTAATTCGCGGCAGATGCAGTGAAAAAACCGCATCTGCCGCGTTTGCCGCATAACGGTTCCACTTGCGGCACGGTTGCGGTTTTTTCCATAGGAAGTATAGGGGGACTTGCGGCAGATGCGGCAAGTGCGGTATTGCACTTGCGGCAGGTGCGGCAGAGAAAAAAAACCGCGGCTTACTGCGGTTTTTTTCTCTGCCGCACCTGCCGCAAGTGCAATACCGCACTTGCCGCATCTGCCGCAAGTCCCCCTATACTTCCTATGGAAAAAACCGCAACCGTGCCGCAAGTGGAACCGTTATGCGGCAAACGCGGCAGATGCGGTTTTTTCACCGCATCTGCCGCGAATTACGAAAAACGCAGATGTGAAAGCACCCTAAGGCCCCGTTACATGTTTCAATGTCCCAAAGATCCACCCAATGATTTCACCTGGCTGGGATTGCTGGGACATCATGAACTGATCGCTGGTGAGCTGTCACACAGGCAGACTCGCCAGCGATCAGGACCAGTGGGAATGCTGGTAACCATGGTAAACAGCGGGTAACTAGCAGAGCGCGGTGCTTAGTTACCTGCTGTTAACCCTGGTTACCAGCGCTTGCATTGCGGCGTTGGCAGCTCTTCCATTGTTGGTCTCCCACTGTCCCACGCGCCGATGCTGGCCGCTCAGCGGGTGACCAATGACAGATTTATGGTCCTGGCCATAAATCTACAATCAATGACTTACCATTGATACGTGCCACACAAAACTGTCAATTCAACATCGCTGAAATGTCACCCAACCAGTGACGTTCCAATGATATCGTTCACGATATTGTAGTGTGTAACGGGGCAATTTTCGGCATCTGTGTGTCTGTGGAAAAAATCTGCACATAAAACTCAGCATACCTGCAATAGAAATTAACATATTGCATAAAAAAGTGATTTGTATAAATCCCATCTACGTTACTGGAGCTGTGAGATGCTGCATATTTCTACAACACTAGAAATACAGAGTCAAGGCTGATGTTCACACATAGTGTAATAATTGCACTTCTTTACAGGCGCTTTTGTGAGAAAAGCTCATCTGCACAACACAATTAGTGACTCCATCTTTATTGAATAAAAGAAAAACTTTCCATCCCCTCCCCTTCGACGTAGTCCACAGGAGGCCTTCAGCTCTGCTATATCTCTACCATGTTTGCTGGGAGAGATTTAGCAGGCACAGGCAGTGGGTAAGTTCACTGGAGTTTATGCCTAAGCTGCGTCAAGCATGAACTCCGATGAACCCAGCAGCTGCTCAGCTGATGCTGTCATGTAACACATCAGCTGTTTGGTTTTGGCCAATCACATCTTCAAGGTCTTCGCAGCGATTGGACGCCTACTCCTCGGGTCCGGACACAGCCCCCCCATGTGACATCACTCCCCCCTGCGCCCGTGATTATAGGCACTGCAATAGGCATTGTCTGAACGGCGATGTGTAATTCCAGCACTTATAATAGGCCTATGGAAGAAAGCGCGCTCATATTTGCGCAAAGAATTAACATGTTGATTCTTTTTACGTGCGTGTTTTTTCCCGCAAAAGCGCAGCGTCTAAACGGCGAAAGTGAATTTCCATTCACTCTGCCGGCAGATGCGCTTTTGCGGGAAAAGTGCAAATTAAAAAGCGCGAAAATTACGCTGTGAGTGAACGTATCCTTAACTGAAGAAAAAAAACAGGGCACTGCAGAATATGCTTAATTGTACTGCACCTATACTAGTCCGGTATAGGACAGGTGTGGACACTTCTCAACGGTGATGCACGCTAATATAGTCCATAGAACATAATGAAAAATGTAGAAAAAATGGCGGCACTCAACGATATAAGATATCTCTTCCATTTATTGGAGCCGAAGTGAAGACATGGCAACCAAGTTACAGACGTAATATGATGGGGGGAGGGAGTGAGGCGTGCGAACGAGGACGGGCACCGTTTTGCGACCGGATGTCGCTTCTTCCGGTCGGGTCTCGGCATCTGACGTAAGATCCACATCCTATATAGAGGAGGGATCTATACGCCTACTAGTGAGAACTAGTGAGTATCCTTAACTGAAATGAGCAGGTTTTACTGTCCAGTAAATTACATAAAAACTGATCATAATCTCAATTATGTCTCATTTATAGTGCCAATTAAAAACTACAGTTCAAAATGCAGAAAATAAACACTTGCACAGCTCTGGCAATGAGTTTAAGTATGGCAACATAAAAACTGTTCAGAAAGTTGTATGCCTCAAAATGTCCTGCAGAAAATAAGCTCTGGTACTGCTCCATCATCAGTAATACAACCCCTGGCAAAAATTATGGAATCACCTGGCTCGGAGGATGTTCATTCATTTGTTTAATTCTGTGGGAAAAAGCCGATCACAGACATGGCACAGAACTAAAGTAATTTCACATGGCAACTCTGTTTAGAAGAAACACTAAAGGTACCGTCACACGGGGAGATATCGCCGGCGATGTTGCGGCGATCTCATGAACGCGCACATCGCTGCAGCATCGCTCGTGAGACGTCACACGTAGCAATATCGTCGGCAACCCAGGGCAATCAGGCGATTCCGGAATCGCCTGAAACAACCTTGAAGCGATGTTGGCTTTTCAGATCGCCGTGTCACACAGCACCACCTCACCGTCAATGTGGCATACAGAATGGATTGCCTGAACACAGACATCACCTGTGCCATTGCGATCGCCGCGTCACACGGCAGTAGGCATACGGATCGCTCAAGCTACATCGCCAGATTTTCCAACACTGTTGGGAAATCTCTGAACTCAGAAACAGAGATTAATCGCCGTTCAATCGCCCTGTTACACGCGGCGACGCACAGGCGATGTCGCTTCAACATCGCCTGAACAGGCAGATCTCGGCGACATCGCCGGCGATATCTCCCCGTGTGACGGTACCTTAAGAGAAATCAAGATAAAATGTGGTAGTCAGTAAGGGTGGATATTTATTTATTTATTTTTTTTTTTTGTTCAGACCAAGCAAGGGAAATAATTATGGAATCGTGAAGAACACAAAAGAACACTCCAATACATTACTAGTATTTTGTTGCACCGCTGGCTTTTAAAACGGCTTGCAGTCTGAGGCATGGACTTAATGACTGACAAACAGTACTCCTCATCAATATGGCTCCAACTTTCTCTTCCGTATATGGCTAGAAAGAAGTATCCCTTTGAGGAGGTGACTACTTCATGGGATAAGTCCCCTAATCTTGACGTAGGTGTGACCCGGGCTTCTAAGTGTTCCTCCCTTCCCTTTGAAGATTTAGGGAATTTGAAGGATCAGCTAGACAGGAAGGCAGATGGCTACCTACGTAATTCCTGGGAGTCCACTGCTAGTATCTTTCACCCTTCAATCACAGGCACGTCTGTCGCTCGCTCCCTCATGATTTGGTTACAGCAGTTGGAATCCCAGGTCAGGGACGATGCTCTTAGGGAGGCGATCTTGTCCTTACTTTCCTTTGGTTCACTCTGCGGCGGCCTTTTTAGCTGACTCTTCTGCTGACTCTCTCAAGTTGGCAGCGAAGGCTACTTCCTTTTTGAAACGCAGCACGACGTGCCTTATGGTTGAAGGCTTGGCCAGGGGACTCTCAATCAAAAGCTAAAATATGTTTGTTGCCTTGTACAGGGGAGTTTGTTTGGCAAGCCACTGGATATTTTAGAACATGCTAGCGATAAAGAAGAATTTCCCCTCCTTTCCTGCTTCCACCTTCTGTGGTCGCTCCTTTTGTAGGCCACGGTTTGCCAAACAGCGGTCTCCTAGACACACACGTGAGTCCTGGTACGACAAAGACAAAGTTGGCCTTCTTGTTCAAAGGTTCTTCCTTTTTGACAAGAGGCAACCAGCTAAGTGACGGCTTGCTCCAGGTGGGAGGAAGGCTTTCCACTTTCTCCCAGCCTGGACCAGGATAGGTGCTTGCGATTGGGCTATAAGTATCCTCATGGGATCCCTGGTAATTACATCTGTCAGCAATCCAGAAAAATGCAGATATCTGATATTCTAGGAACTGTCCCTAGAGTAAAAAGGGGTCGTATCGCCAGTTCTAGCCGAAAGGGGCAGGGGATTCTATTCCACGCTGTTTCTTGTCCCAAAACCAGATGGCTCATTCAGGACAATTATAAACCTGAAACATGAACAACTTTCTGGTCCAGCGAACATTCAAGATGAACTTTGAAGTCAGCAATCAGATTACTTTTCCCCAATTGTTTCATGGTGGTGCTAAATCTGAAGGACGCGTACTACCATGTCCCGATCCACCGACCGTTTCTGAGATTCACCCTGTACATTGGGGGCTCCCTCTGCCATTATCCATACCAGGCTCTCCCCTTCGGGCTGGGGATGGCTCCACGGATTTTTACGAAGCTATTGGAAGAGGTGATGGCTCACCTGCTTAGACGACACATTTTGATTGTTCCGTATCTGGACAATCTGATTGTGGGGGACTCCAGAGTTAAGTGCCTCAATCACCTTCAGGTGGTACAGTCCACCCTGCACGATCTCTGATAGATCGTCAATCTGGAAAAGTCCAGACTAGTACCTGCCATGGGCCAGTTGTTTCTGGGAATGATTCTGGATTCAGTTTCAGCTTTGCCTCCTTCCAGAAGACAAAGAACTGCAGCTTCTGACATCTATTGCAGCAGTGTGGGATTCTCCCCAAGTGACTTTAAGGAGAGCTAGATCTCTCTTGGGCTCCCTCTCGGCCTGTAGTCCGGCTGTCCCTTGGGCACAGTTGCTCTTGGGCCCTTCAGTGGGAGGTTCTAGGACACCAGCTCGCATTGGGGGTCGGCTTTGGACACAAATTGTTCTCTCACCCCTGAATTTAGATTCACTGGGTTGGTGGCTAGTCCGGGGGCACCTTTAACTGGGAGTTCCGTGGGTTCTTCCGGTCTCTGACGTGATCACCACGGATGCCAGTTCCTGGGGGTGGGGGGTCCACCTTCGGGACCACTCGGCTCAGGGGGCCTGGGACTCGCGCCTCTCTCGGATGTCCTCAAATATGCGGGAGCTCCAGGCAGTAAGGGAGGTGGTTTCTGCTTTCTTTCCTTCCCTGCGAGGGCACAATCTTAGGATTTTCTCCAACAATGTGTCCGTGGCATATTAGAACCATCAGGGTGGTACTCTCTCTGGTCCTGATGAGCATGACACAGGACATTTGTCAGCTGTTACAAGAACATCCGGTTTCCTTTTCTGCAATTCACATATGGGGGGTGACAAATTCCAGGGCGGATTATCTCAGGGTGCAGCTGAAGCAGGGAGAATGGGCCCTGGATCAGGGGGTGTTCACTCAGATTGTAGACAGATGGGGCCTCCTGGAGATGGATCTGTTTTGCAATTCGAGAGAACAGGCAGGTGCAGAGGTTCTGCTCTCTGAATCCCGGGGACAGGCCCTCTGGTGGACGCTCTGCAGATTCCCTCGTCCTCCGGCCTCCTGTATGCCTCTCTTTCCCCCCCCCCCCCCGTTTAGTTATGATTCCTGCAGTACTTTGGAAGGTCAGGGAGGACAGGCCCAGGGTCATAATGATGGCGCACCTCTGGCCCAGGAGGGCTTGGTTCTTTTCGCTCAGTCGCCTGTCGCTGACAGTTCCCTGGACTCCACCGCTCTCTTCTGTGTTAGGGGCAGGTCCACCATCTGCAGGTCTTAGGTCTCCGGCAGACAGCATGTAACTTGAACGGTGGCTCCTGTCGCTTAGAGGATTCTCTGATGGCCTAATCTGCACATTGATGTCCAGTCGGTAGCTGGTTACCACCAACATTTACGGTAAAGTGTGGATAAACTTTCTGTCCTCTTCTGGGGCAAGCTCAGAGGGGGAGGCCCCTATGACAGCAATATTGGAGTTCCTACAGAAGGGGTAGGAGCTGAGTCTCTGTCAATACCCTGAAACTCCAGGTTTCGGCTCTGGGAGCCCTGTACCATTGTAAACTTGCAGGGTCATCTTGGGTGTCGCAATTTCTCCAGTCCTGCAAGCGAGCCACTCCAGTTCCAGGTCTGAAAATGCCTCCTTGGGATCTCAGTTTAGTTCTGGAGGCCTTAACCAAAACCTCTCTTTGAGCCTTTTGTCTTCAGCTTCTTCTAAGGTCCTTACTTTGAAGGTGGTCCTGTTGGTGGCTTTGTCGTCAGCCAGACATATTAGTGACCTGCAGGCCTTGTCGGTAATTGGGTCTTATACCCAGATTTTGCAGGATACTTTTTCTAAAGAAATGTTTATTAAAGGGATCCTGTCACCCCCAAAACACCTCCTAAGCTATTAAAAGCTGTCCCTAGAGCATATTAACACTTACCCTACACTCCTTTTAGCTCCTAAATGCATATAGTCAAACTGAATATAAACGTTTTATAAGTACCTCATTACTGATGATAATGAGTGACTATGGTATTCATAGTCACTCAGCCAGGCTGCCCCTCTTCATCATATCACGCCTGTATGGGCGTGATCTTCATCAAGCCCGGACGGAATGGGAGAGTGGGGAGGCGCGCAGGGAGGCGGCGAATTTGAATCTATGATGAAGATCACGCCTATACGTTTATATTCAGTTTGACTATATGCATTTAGGAGCTAAAAGAGGTGTAGGGTAAGTGTTAATATGCTCTAGGGACAGCTTTTAATAGCTTAGGTGTTTTGGGGGTGACAGTAGGGCTGGGCGATTAATCGAATTAATTCGATTAATTCGCCCCCTGCTGTGTCCACGATTGTTGTTTTATTAACAATCGTGAAATTCGATTTAAAATGGCGCCCGGAGCGCTGTTTAGAAGATCCGGGCGCCATTTACTGTTAATACGAGCGTTTTCGCGGCAGTGGGCGGGGCCGAGACGGAACCTCGCGAGATTTGTTATGGTCGGTGCCTCTGTGCAGAATTCCTTCTCCGCCGGCGGTCGGTTACATTGATGTCGCCTGCGCTGTCGGGCTCGGGCTGTTTACCTCTGCTCTGCCAGGAATCCTGAATCCCAGGACACCACGCTGATAACTCTGCCGCCGCACAGCAGAGATCCCTGACACAGACGTCTCCTCCACCATCACATCACATATGTAAAGTGAGCAAATAATTATGCTGCAATACTGTGTTAATGTTCCTAGCGGTATTCCCGAGCCTGACTCGGGGTTAACATTCACTGCCAGAAGCGGTAACCCCGAGTCAAGCTCGGGCTTACCCGCGGGCCGTGTTATAGAATGGTACAAAAGTGTAAGCAATGAAAAGGCAGGAGCTGCATGCAATTCCCTCCTGCTGGCACCCCCCCTCCCTCACCCCTCCTGCTTCTCACCAGACGCTGCCAGCACAAAACCCCCAGCTCATCACCAGATCACCCACGCTGCCAGCACACAAATCGTCCAGGCCCCCCTTCCCATCGCTCCTCACCTAATGCTGCACGCTGTGTCCCCATAGATATGGAAGAGTCACTTATCTATGAGACAATAGTGTATGCTGCAGCCTGCTTGTGATCTTACTGCCTGCAAAGAACTTTTCTTGGCAATAAAACCACCAGAACAGCAGAGATTCTGCAGATCATTACAGCACAGGGGCTCTGCAGATCATTACAGCACAGGGGCTCTGCAGATCATTACAGCAGAGGAGCTCTGCAGATCATTACATCACAGGGGCTCTGCAGATCATTACAGCAGAAGAGCTCTGCAGATCATTACAGCACAGGGGCTCTGCTCCCCGCACTATACATCTCACTGATTACTGAAAGAAAAGCAAAAAAAGAAAATATAAAAAAAATCGAGATTTAAATCGAAAATCGTCCATAGGTTTAAATAAAATCGAGATTTTGATTTTTCCCAAAATCGCCCAGCCCTAGGTGACAGGATCCCTCACCCCCAAAACACCTCCTAAGCTATTAAAAGCTGTCCCTAGAGCATATTAACACTTTCCCTACACCCCTTTTAGCTCCTAAATGCACATAGTCAAAGTGAATAAAAACGTTATTATAGGACCTTATTACTGATGATAATGAGTGACTATGGTATTCATAGTCACTCATCCAGGCTGCCCCTCTTCATCATATCACGCCTATTCAGGCGTGATCATCATCCTAGATTCAAATTCGCGCCTCCCTGCGCGCCTCCCCGCTCTACTATTCCGGCCGGGCTTCAGTGTGGGGCTGTATGATGCGATCCGCGTCATTCCTGGCGCCGGGTGACTTATTTACAGCCGCGCCGCGCTGTCAGCTTAAAAATGCGCACTGCGCATGCGCAGTGCGAGACTTGAAGCTGACAGCGCGGCGGTAAATACGTCACCCGGCGCCGGGAATGACGCGGATCGCGTCATACAGCCCCACACTGAAGCCCGGCCGGAATAGGAGAGCGGGGAGGCGCGAATTTGAATCTAGGATGAAGATCACGCCTGAATAGGCGTGATATGATGAAGAGGGGCAGCCTGGATGAGTGACTATGAATACCATAGTCACTCATTATCAGTAATGAGGTACTATAATAACGTTTTTATTCACTTTGACTATGTGCATTTAGGAGGTAAAAGGAGTGTAGGGAAAGTGTTAATATGCTCTAGGGACAGCTTTTAATAGGTTTAGAGGTGTTTTGGGGGTGACAGGATCCCTTTAATGCTACTACTTGAAGGCATTATAGAAATGGGCACAGAGCTGCCTGTGGGTCTGGGTGCACAGTGGGCCTAACTGGTTCTCTTTAGGGAGCAGTGGTGTATCTACAGTCATATGAACCCCTCTTAATATTACTCTATATTTTTTTTTTTTTTTTTTTTTTTTTTTTTTTGGTTTAAAATTGTTTTTTTTGCAACCGCTATTTCAGTGTGATATATGTAATAATGATGGACACAGTAATATTTAATGTTTGAAAGAAGTTTATTGCACTAACCAAAAATGTGAACTTTCAAACTTTGACAGGTGCCAAAGTATGGGCACCCTTCTGATTTTCATGATTTGAATACTCCTAACTACTTTTTACTGACTTACTGAAGCATTAAATTGGTTTGGTAACCTCATTGAGCTTTGTACTTCATAGCCCGGTGTCTCCAATCATGAGAAAAGCTATTTCAGGTGTCCACTTGCAAGTTGTTCTCCTAGTTGCATCTTCTCTGAGGAGTGGCATCATGGGCTCCTCCAAAACAGCTATCAAATGATCTGAAGAAAAAGATTGTTCAACATAGTTGTTCAGGGGAAGGATACAAAAAGTTGTCTGAGATTTAACCTTTCAGTTTCCACTGTGAGGAACGTACTAAGGAAATGAATAGCATAGAAAAACTAAGAAGTTAAAACTTAACTTTTACTAGCTCTATATTAAAAAGACATAGTTGTCTAGACCAAACAAAACAAAGTGCGCATACGTGACTGTGCAACGTATCAGATGACATGGTGGCTATATGATATTCACTGAGCCCTGAGCAGCCTGGAAAACACTAGCAGAAGGTTATCCGGAGCTATATGGACTCGTTTACATGCGTACAGGTGGACGCAGCTGGGTGAGATCGCTCCCTATAGGAGTATACAAGCTGTTTTTTTCACTAATGCATGTGGCTGGGTTTACCTAATGGGATTGTTTGTTCTGATGACTGCATCCTAGGGGAAACTCTAAACCAAAAAAGCAGGCACCTGCCAGCGTCCCTAGGGTATTTGGACGGGACCTAGCTTGGGTACCTGTGAACCCTGGTAATAAGAGGGGTTCAGTTTAGCACTACACTGACTTGCACAGTCACGTATGCGCACTTTTTTGTTTTGTTTGGTCTAGACAACTGTCTTTTTAATATAGAGCTAGTAAAAGTTAAGTTTTAACTTCTCAGTTTTTCTATGCTATTGGTTTACCACAGCCGTACTTGACTAGACTCCATTGGTCTTAACGGAGGGCAACCTACCTTGCTGTTTAAAGTAGTAAGGAAATGGAAGACCACAGGGACAGTTCTTGTAAAGGCCAGAAGTGGCAGGCCAACAAAAATATCAGAAAGGCAGAGAAGAAGAATGGTGAGAACAGTCAAGAACAATCCACAGACCACCTCCAAAGACCTGCAGCATCATCTTGCTGCAGATGGTGTCACTGTGCATCGGTCAACAATACAGCACACACTGCACAAGGAGAAGCTGTATGGGAGAGTGATGCCAAAGGAGCCGTTTCTGCATGCACGCCACAGTTGCCTGGGGTATGCAAAAGCACATTTGGACAAGCCAGTTTCATTTTGGAAGAAGGTCCTGTGGACTGATGAAACAAAGATTTAGTTGTTTGGTCATACAACAAGGCGTTATGCATGGCGCCACAAAAACACAGCATTCCAAGAAAAACACTTGCTACCCACTGTCAAATTTGGGGGAGGGTCTATCATGCTTTGGGGCTGTGTGGCCAATGACTGCACCGGGATTCTTGTTAACTTTGAGGGTCGCATGGATTCCACTCAGTATCAGCAGATTCTTGAGAATAATGTTCAAGAATTAGTGTTGAAGTTGCTCTGGGGATGGATCTTTCAGCAAGACAATGATCCAAAACACCGCTCCAGATCTATTCATGCAGAGGAATAATTACAATGTTCTGGAATAGCCATCCCAGTCCCCAGACCTGAATATCATTGAACATCTGTGGGATGTTTTGAAGCGGGCTGTCCATGCTCGGCGACCATCAAACTTAACTGAACGAATTGTTTTGTAAAGAGGAATGGTCAAAAATACCTTCATCCCGGATCCAGGAACTCATTAACAGCTACAGGAAGAGACTAGAGGCTGTTATTTTTGCAAAAGGTGGATCTACTAAATATTAATGTCACTGTTCTGTTGAGGTGCCCATACTTTTGCACCTGTCAATTATGGAAATAATGCATATTTCACATTTTCGGTTAGTAAAATAAACCTCATTTCAATCCTGAAATATTACTGTGTTCATCAGTTAGGCTGGGGTCACAGTTGACATGAGTTGTTTTTTTTTTTTTTTTTTTTTTTTTTTAGTGATTTAACAAAACTCACGCGTTTTTTTCATGTCAGCATGAGTTTTGTAAGGTGTGTGTGATGGCTCCCTGCGTTTTTGGCTGCGTTTTTAAATCTGCACCAAAAAATAGTGCATGTACTATTTTTTTGGTGCGTTTTGAAAAATGCATGCGTTTTTATAACATGGCCCCCTATGGAAAATGCATGCAAAAACGCATGTACCTTTTAGTGCCATGCAAAAACGCATGCGTTTTCCATAGGAGCCCATGTTAAAAACACGCGTTTTAGAAAACGCATGCTTTTTTTTTTTTTTTTTTTTTTTTTTTTTTTTAACATGGGCTCCTATGGAAAACGCATGCATTTTTGAATGGCACTAATTGTACATGCGTTTTTGCATGCGTTTCCCATAAGGCCCATATTAAACGCATGCGTTTTTGGAAATGCACCAAAAACGCATTGTACAGTCACACATGTGTTTTTGCTATTGGGGCATGCGGTTTTTAACATGGGGGCCTATGGGTGCGTTTTTGAAAACGCAGGTCTCCAAAAACGCATGTGAAAAATGCAACTGTGACCCCAGCCCAATTACATATATCACACTGAAATAGGTGTTACACTTTTTTTTTTTAAATTGTTTTTTTTGCAAGATTAAGAGGGGTGCTTAAACTTTTTCATGACCAGTGGCGTAACTATCGCGTTTGCAGGGGTCGCGGGTGTGGCGGGGCCCGCTCCACAAGCCGCCCCCTGCTCCTGCCGATCGCAGCGCAAGGTGCCTGCTTCACATGGATATGTGTCCCCGGGGTACACACATCCATGTGACAGCACGACACGTGTGTCAGGGAGAGCCCAGAGAGGAGGGGAGGGGGAGCCTACTTCCTGCTGCTGCTCCCGAGCCTGCCTTCCACTGTGGACCGGTTGGTGCCACCTCCTCCCACTTCCTTCCGGCGGGAGAGCAGAGCACTGATCATACAGGAGAGTGGGGAATAAGGGTAATTATGTGGCAGGGGCCATCAATGTCCTCTGGGAGCTGCGGGTTAATGTGTAACTGATCTTCCAGGAGTGGACGGTGCCTCCTCCAACTGCGAGTCTGAAGTGTATCTTGAACTTTCTTATCTCCCCAGGAGGCTGCAATCACAGGAGTAGAACTGTCACAAGTACAGAGGAGGACTGTGCTGAAACATGGGAGAGAGGACTGTGCTGTGCTGTCACTGTGCTATAAGGAGGGCCATGAGGCGGCATTGTGCTATAATGGATGATCATATCTACCTGGATGAGGGACATTAATACATAATGAAGAGGAGAGGGGTCAATTTGTGAGTCCTTTATAGGATTTAGAACATTACATGGGACCCGTACATCTGACCAATGTGGGCGCCCAGTCGAAGGGTGGGGCCCAGATCCAAATTTCGCATCGGGGCCCCTCGGACTCTACTTATGCCGCTGCATATGACTGTAATTTTCTGTTTTGGGTCACACTTTTTGGCCACAAATAACAATTTCTCCCAGCTCCTCCTACTCGCTGGCGACATTTCCCCTAATCCCGGCCCTCCCCGCCACGCCACATCCCCACAGTCGCCTACACCCCACCCCCACATCCCATCACCAGCTCTCAACCTCACCATCACCCACCCTCGCAAACTGACCAACCTTAGACCCAGCCCCTGGTCCTCTAATCTCCCTGCCAGGCGCACTATGGAATGCCTGCTCAGTCTGTAATAAACTCTCACTCCTTGGCATCACAGAGACCTGGCTCACCCCCTCCGACATGGCCTCCCCTGCTGCACTATCCTACGGCGGATTCAATCTTTCCCACACACCCCCACCCCTATGACAAACACGGCGGAGGTGTCTGCATACTCCTATCCGACACCTGCTCCTTCGCCCATATTCCATTACCTCCCCCCCCCACCCCCTCTGCTACTCTCCCATATTTCAAAGCCCACTATCTGCATCTTCTCCCCTTGCAACCTTCAGTTAGCCGTCATCTACGCCCCCCCCCGCTTCCATCCTCGCAATCGTCGACCACTTCACCACCTGGCTACTTCATTTCCTCTCTACTGACATCCCCACCATCATTATGGGTGATTTCAATATCCCTATTGACACTGCCCACCCAACCGCCTCTCAACTTCTTTCCCTGACCACCTCCTTCGGGCTCGTTCAATGGTCCTCCTCTGCCACCCACAAAGATGGCCACACTCTGGATGTCAACTTTACCCGTCTTTGCTCCCTTACTAACCTCACAAACTCAACCCTTCCCCTGTCTGACCACAATCTGCTGACCACCTCCTCCCTCACCTCCCCTACTACACCACCTCCTCTCCGCAAACTTGATCATCCCTGCAAAAACCTAAAACATTGATCTACACTCACTTAATCCCTCCTCCCTCTCGCCAACATAACATCTATACGTGACACAGACCCTGCCACCACCCTCTACAACACCACATTAACCAAGGCCCTCGACCTAGCCGCCTTCTCACAAACCGCGCTCCACGCACTAACAGGCAACCCTGGCACTCCACCCTCACTAAAGACCTGAGACTGGTATCCAGGGTCGCTGAGAGGCGATGGAAAAAGTCCTGTTCCACTGAGCACTTTGCGCTGTTAAACAGTCCCTCATCGCCTTCAAGACTGCATTTGCTACCGCCAAACAAAGCTTCTTCTTATCCCTAATAACCTCCCTGTCCCGCAATCCCTAACAACTTTTCAAAACCTTCAATTCCTTACTCCGCCTGCTTGCTCCCCCTCCCTCTCCCCTTATCTCTGCAGAAGACATTGCCTCCTTCTTCAAAGAAAAGCTTGACAGAATCAGACAGCTTTGATCCACTGTCTCCACAGCCTTCCCTTTCACCTATACTACCCTCTCCTTCCATCTACTGCTTCCCCCCCCATAACTGAAGACCAGCTCTCCTCCCCCCTGTCAGAATCACACCTCACCACCAGCGCCCACGACCTACTCCCTTCCCACCTCGTTCCCAACCTCACCTCCGTTATCATCCCAGCCCTAAGGGTATGTGCACACTGGGCGGGTTTTCGGCGGTTTACCTGTGTAAACCGCCGTTTTGCATACATTAGTTTTATTTAAATTTATGTTAATCCAAACCGACGTTTGGATTAACATTGAAACTAATGTAACCCGCCCAAGCCTGTGCACATACCGGCGGTTACCTAGCGTCATCCGTTGCTAACCCGCAGGTTTCCCAGCGGGTTAGCAAAGAATGACCATGTTCTAAAAAACGGCCGGTTCTGCAGCGGCTGCAAGCAGAATCATGTGCTGCTTCCAGCCGCTGCAGAATCGCCGCCGAGAACCCGCTGGGCAGCCGCCGGATACCGCCCGCACATACCCGCCAGGAAGCCGGTGCACGGCGCCGGAGCTTCCTGGCGGGACCCGCCAGCTGCCGCCGACAAACACGCCGGGTAAGTGTGAACTTACCCTTACTCATCTTTTCAACCTATCACTTACCACTGGCACCTTCCCCTCAGCCTTCAAACACTCCTTGATCACACCCATCTTCAAAAAACCCTCCCTCGACCCCACAACTGTCTCCAAGTACCACCCTATATCTGTCCTCCCTTTCACCTCTAAACTACTTGAACAGCATGTTCACTCAGAGCTGTCCTCTCACCTCTCCTCCTGCTCCCTCTTTGACCGCCTGCAATCTGGCTTCCGACCCCTCCACTGAAACAGCCCTGACCAAAGTCACAAACGACCTACTGACTGCCAAAAGCAAGCGCCACTACTGTTGTCCTCCTCCTTGATCTGTCCGTCGACACGGTTGACCACTCCCTTCTACTTCAGATCCTGGAATCTCTTGGCATCATGGACCTTGCCCTCTCGTGGATCTCCTCATACTTAACGGACCGTACCTTCAGCGTCACCCACTCCCACACACCCTTCTCTCCCTACCCCCTATCTGTCGGGATCCCTCAGGGGCTCGGTTCTTGGACCGTTACTGTTGTCAGTTTACACTCTCGGCCTAGGGCAACTTATCGAGTCCCATGGCCTCCAGTACCGCCTTTACGCCGAAGACACCCAAATCCACCTGTCTGGTCCTGACATCGCATCCCTTCTATCCAAAAGTCCACACTGCCTGTCCGCCATATCTCCTCCTTCTTCTCTGCTCGCTTCCTTAAGCTAAACATGGACAAAACAGAGTTCATACTTTTTTTTTTTTTTTTTTTTTTTTTTCTCTTCTCCCCCCCCCCCCCCCCCCCCCCCCCCCTCCCCCAAAGACGCTCCCCCTCATTACCTGACCTATCCATTGTCAACGACTGCTCTCTTTCCCCAGTCCCTCACGCCAAGTGCCTCGGGGTTATCCTTGACTCTTCCCTCTCCTTCAAGCCCCACATCCCCAGGCCCTCGCCACCTCCCAACTCCAGCTCAAAAACATGTATAGGATCCGCACTTTCCTTGACAACGACACTGCTGAAACCCTTATTCACGCTCTCATCATCTCCCGCCGCGACTACTGCAACCTCCTGCTCACCGGCCTCCCCAATACCTCCCTTGCACCTCTCCAATCTATCCTGAACTCCGCTGCCCGCCTAATGCATCTCTCCCCCCTCTGCCAAGACCTTCACTGGCTCCCTATTTCCCAGAGATCCCGGTTTAAAACATTAACCATGCCATACAAAGCCATTCACAACCTGTCCCCTCCATACATCTCTGACATGGTCTCCCGATACCTACCCTCACGCAACCTGCGATCCTCCCAAGAGCTCCCCCCTCTACTTCCCCCTTCATCTCTTTGCACAACCGCATACAGGATTTCTCCCGTGCTTCACCTATACTCTGGAACTCGCTGCCCCAACACATCAGACATTCTCCTACCCTGGGAACCTTCAAAAGAAGCCTGAAGACCCACCTGTTCTGCCAAGCCTACCACCTGCAATAAGACCCGGTCCACCACACTGACTCACGACTGGAACGTCCAACCCCCACTGTATCCCCACCCGCCCCTCGTAGACTGAGCCCTCGCTGACAGGATTTCTCCCCTCTTGTATCTGTACGACCGAATTGTTCACATTTATTGTTACTTGTATTGTTACTACCGGTATGTTACTTGTCCTAGTCTGCCCCTTTTAGCATGTAAAGTGCCATGGAATATAATGACGCTATAAATGAATAATAATAATTTTTGTGTTTAAAAATATATATTTTTAAAAGCAAAATGGCATGAAGATGCCTGCATGTGTAAAGTGTTTGGTGCCATTTTCATTATGTGCCAGGTGTGTTAAAGTGAATAGTTTTGGGGGTTAATGGCAATTTAATTTTAGGATTTACTTGTAAAATATTTTTTGGGGTGCAAAATGCTGAGAAATCATTTGCAGGGAAAGGTTACAGCCAAATACACGCAGCTATACACGCCCCATACAACGGGCGAGCTGTTATGGGCACAGCACTGAGCATCTGTATACTTTTGATACCAGGGATTTTTTTGTTCGTTTTCTGTAAAATAAATAATCAAATCTTGTACCATGTTCAATCTGCACCATATTAGAGTTGGTACCTTCTTGATGTGAGAATCCCCTGTGCCGTGTGTTATGCTGGGTCTCCTGCTAATGGGCATACTGAATCATGGCACTATAGGCTGGTCAGCAGGCTGAGTAGAGCGTGATAGGAGTGGCAGTCATAAGGTATTCACAAGATCTTCAGTTTTCCCCAGTCCAGCACATATGTAATGTCATTACAGACTTGTTGGATCTCTTGATTGCTGCATTATTCGCTAAATTTACTATCATTTCTGCTAACTACTTAAGCCGTTATCTTCTATGTATTTACAAGGGGGGTGGACTGACGAGATGATCAACCCCAAATGCTAGGAATTTTCTGAGGCGCTCTGGATCATGTCTCATTAACTTTTTTTGTTTTTCTTGTTCGCTGATTTGTTGTTTTTAAACGTATTAACTTTATTTTTTTTTCTCAGATGTTTTTGACTGTTTCATCAATTGTGACTTTAAGGTTATGTGCCCATGCTGTGTATGTGATGCATAATTTTCTGCGTCCGGTTTTAGCAGCTAATATGCAGCAAAAGCGTTGTGCATTTGTTACATATCTGCGTTTTTGATGCAGAAAATTCTGTATCTGCCCCTGCTGTGCCCGCTCTACTACAGACTGCTTACCTTGTGTACTGGCAAGCAATTCTGGCTTTCGGCCGCATTGCGCACCACATCGGTCACCCGTTCCCTACCCATGTGATGTGGCAGAAACCAGGAATTCCTTGCCGGTAAGCGGCATAAATTAATTGACATGCTGCTTATTTTTACAGCTCAAAACATCCGTAAAAATCTGCATCTTTTGAGCCATGTGTCCATAAGGCTCATTTGTACAGTGCATTAGCAGAAATGTGCATGTTATATTGGCCAGCAACAAAGGCAATGTGACTTTGGCTGTTTCCACATCTGTGCATTTTGCGCAGCATAATAGTTGCACTTTTTTATGGATTTTTGAGCTGAAAAAATAATCTGCATGTCAATTTACACCACTACCTTGTGTACCGTCAGGCACTTTTGGCCGCGTTGTATGTCAAGTGGGTCACCTATCCCCCTACCCAGGTGGTGTGTAATGCGGCTGAACCTAGGAAGTGCCTGCCAGTATGCAAGATAGGCAGGGCGGGCGCACAGGTACGGATGCAGAATTTTCTGCATCAAAACAAATCTTCCGTAGAAAAAGCAACGCTTTTAATGTGTAATAGCTGCTAAAATTGGATTTAAATTTGATTCAGAAAATTCTGCATCACATAAGCAGCCTTATGCTGTACAAAATGCGCAGATGTGGGCACATTTAAACTCGCATTAACTTTGCTGGCTAGCCAATATAACATGCACATGTTTACAAATATGCCGTACAAATGCGCAGCAAATACTCTCTCATGGCCAAATAATCTTTTGCTCAGATTTAGCTACAAATTGGCTGAGCCTTTGACTTTTTGCACTAAACAAGAGCAAAAGGCACATTTTTACTTTTTTTTGCAAAGCTTAACAATTTGATGCCAAATTGTATAAAAGCACAAATGACGAATATAACATTGTCGTCACAATATAATATGGGATCCAATTTCAGAAAATATAAAGGGATGGAGAAGTAAAATGCCTGTCTGGTGCGTTCACACGCTGCGTATTTGCTTTTTATTTTTTTTTCTGTTTTGCACGTGAGCTCATCACAAACCAGCAGTGGGTGATTAAATCCAGAAGTGGAGCACTTGTTTCTATTATACTTTTCCTCTGATTGTTACACTCCTGGTTTGTGATGAGCTCACGCATAGCAAAAAAAAAAAAAAATGTGGCAAATGTGTGGCACCCTTCTGGCGGAACGCCACAGGGAGGTACTGCATCCCAAACAGAAGGTGTAGTGCCTCCACCCTAGCACCAGGGACTGTGTATTCAGTAGGTCCCAGGGGGGTGGAGCTTAGCAGAGTGGGAGACGTGACATAGGTGGCAGTTGACAGCAGTGAGTCAGAGGGTGTGAAGAGAGCAGAACGGATTGATACCCTCCTGTCAGAGCTGCATCTCAAAATTAAAGAGGTAACTCAGACAAGGAACAGGCACTCCAGGACTGGTCGGAGCCGTCTGGAGAGCTCAGGTCAAACTGTACTCCGGAACCGAGGCGGTTTGTTAAGGTTTATTCCAAACTGCTAACCGGAAGGCTGAGGGCCTTATCAAGAAGGTGCCACAGCACCCATCAAAGTAGTCCAACCTCTGTCCCATAGTTGGGTTTAAGACGCTGACAAGTAAGGCGGCCGTCACGCTGAGATATCGATAGCGATATTGTAAGCGATCACGTGCACGCGCAATCGCTTACAATATCGCTCACATCGCTGGTGAGATGTCACACAGACAGACTCACCAGCGATGTGGATCCGCGATCTCGCTGGTAACTATGGTACACATCGGGTTGCTAGGCGCCGCGCGTCGCTTAGTTACCCGACGTGTACCATAGTTACCATCTCCCAGCATAGACTCTGCGCTGGGAAATCGCTCATCGTGGCGTTATACACCACGATGAGACAGATCGTCAAATCGCTCATCGCTAGATCTGAGAACCGGACCTCAGATCAGCGATGTCACGATCAAGCGATTTAACATCGTAAATCGCTTGATTACATGCAACGATTTCTTGCCCGATATCGCTTAAGCGATCAAAAAGGAGATCGCTTAAACGATATCGGGCAAGAAATCGTTCCGTGTGACCGCCGCCTAAGAGAGACTTTAAGCAACAGACCCGGGGATCAGAAACTAGACTTAAGAGTGGGAATGTAAAGAGCCCATAAAGGAATAAGACCAAGAAAGAGTTAGAAAGGCACCTCTGACACTCTGTGGTAACCCCAAAACCTGTGGCAACAAACCCTTGGCAAACTAGACTGTACTGTATACCTATTGATCCATCTGGTACTAGTGAAAACTGTTTGGGCTACTTTGTGTCTGGTATACTTTATTCACCACCGCCACCTGGAGAACTTGCACAGAGCCAAGGACTACTACTCCCCTCATCCACCCCGCTGCCCTGAGGTAGGGAGCTGTACTACCCAAAACTGAATCTGCATCACCATCACCATCACCTCAGCGGCCGGCTGCAGTGCTGGTAACCACATTACCAGGTACCACAGGTGGTGTCACGTATACTAATCCCCTATCCCAAATAATTTTCCCCTCAGCCTTTGAGTGTCCAGGGCACGTTACTGGGCCCCATCCAGCCGTGATCCCCCACTGAAGTAGCAACCTGTCCCGGTATCTAAGTACCCCCTACCCTGTTGACCGACTCGTATGCAGCGTGTGAAAGCACCCTTAGGGCCACGTCACACACATCGATTTCCTGCACGATATCGCTTAAGCGATCTGCTTTTTTGATCGCTTAAGCGATCTCATCGGTGCGTCTCTGCGTGTAACCAAGCAATTTTACAATGTAAAATCGCTTGATTGTTTGATCGCAGATTTGTGAGTAGGAGCTCAAATCAAGCGATAGTCGCTTGATCAATCTGCATCATCGTGGTGTGTGACACTGCAGTGATCCATCTCCCAGCGGCACAGCCTTTGCTGGGAGATGGTAACTAGGGTAAACTTCGTGTTACTAAGTGGCGCCTAGTAACCCGATGTGTACCATGGTTACCAGCGATCTCGCTGGTCCACATCGTTGGTGAGTCTGCCTGTGTGACAGCTCACCAACCATGTGAACAATATTGTTGGCGATCACGCATGCATGTGATCGCTAACAAAATCGTGCAGGAAATTGAAGCGTGTGGACTGCACCCTTAGGGCGGAGGCATGCTAGAAGCATGAAAATCGGAGCGTTTTTGACAGTCATACAAGTGTTTTCCCTATTGTCGTGCGAGAGCAGTGCATGTGGTGCGAGTGTGGTCCGTGTGCAATGCATTAACATGGTCTTTCTCTTGCTGTATAACCTGAGAAAAGAGTAGATTGATTGAATAGTTAGATGGGTCTTAATGGCGCTTTACACGTCCCAACATTGTTCCGATATTGTATACAACGGCAAGGGAGCGTGCACATTTTTGACAGTAATCTAAGATCGCATAGGAGCTGTCACACAGGGAGATATCAGCAGGCAACACAACTGCGATGTATACGCCCTTTTGTCCGAGCGACCCAGGGAACGACCATTTAACATGGGAGTGAATAGGGGAAGTTGTGCTCCAAATCGTTGTTGGGCTGTCATACAGCACGATCCTGCCAGATCGTCCATCCAATATCAGGCAGTTGGAGAGCATGCACAATTCTTCCCAGATAACGTTTTGGCATTGTTCTTGCATCGAATTGCACATTTACACCACACAACGCATGAACGATATTGGCGGCAACGGCCGAACTACGTGACTTTTTAACGTTATTGGACAAAGATATCGGGACGTGTAAAGCGGCCATAAGTCTCCCGCTGCTACTTCCAGGGCCGCCTATTAAGCTAATTGCATATTTGCTGCACTGTCAAACAGCCAATCACAGAAGCTCACACTGAGTGCCTCTGTGATTCTCTTTGCCTTCTTCCAAGAGCCATAACTTTAATTTTTGCATCAGCATAGAGGGCTTGTTTTTGTTTGACGAGTCGTACTTTTGAATGACAGTTTATTTTACCTATAGTGTACTGTAAAACTTTAAAAAAAATTTCAAGTGCAGTGAAACTACGAAAAAAGTGCCATTACCGGATATACTCGAGTTTTTCGGCACAAAAATTGTGCTGAAAAGTGCCCCCTCGGTTTATACTCGAGTCAGTGACTGCTCAGTGTGGGGGGGGGGGGGTGTCCGGGGGCTGGAGGAGGTGGGGGAGGCTGCAATAGGAGCCGTTGGTCACATGCTCCCGCTCATTAGTGCAATGCAATATGCACTGCATCCCCCTGTCCAACAGCGGCAGGGGGAGCGGTGCATATTACACTGCACTATGTCAGCGGCCCCCCCCCCCTCCCCCCCTGTGGTATATACAGGCCCCCCTTGCTGCCGCACACCTGTAAAAGAATAGCTCATTCATAGTTAGCGTATTCACCTCGCTCTTTCACCGCGTGTCCATACGGTCTTCTTCCTGCTTGTACCCGGCGGGCGCAGCAGCAATGACTTCATTGCTTCTGCGCCGGTCACAAGGGGGTGCCTGTATATACACCACTCAAGGGGGGGGTGCCTGTATATACACCACTCAAGGGGGGGGGGCCTGTATATACACCACTCAAGGGGGGGGGGCCTGTATATACACCACTCAAGGGGGGGGGCCTGTATATACACCACTCAAGGGGGGGGGGCCTGTATATACACCACTCAAGGGGGGGGGGCCTGTATATACACCACTCAAGGGGGGGGGGCCTGTATATACACCACTCAAGGGGGGGGGGCCTGTATATACACCACTCAAGGGGGGGGGGGCCTGTATATACACCACTCAAGGGGGGGGGGCCTGTATATACACCACTCAAGGGGGGGGGGCCTGTATATACACCACTCAAGGGGGGGGGGCCTGTATATACACCACTCAAGGGGGGGGGGCCTGTATATACACCACTCAAGGGGGGGGGGCCTGTATATACACCACTCAAGGGGGGGGGGCCTGTATATACACCACTCAAGGGGGGGGGGCCTGTATATACACCACTCAAGGGGGGGGCCTGTATATACACCACTCAAGGGGGGGGGCCTGTATATACACCACTCAAAGGGGGGGGGGGGCCTGTATATACACCACTCAAAGGGGGGGGGGGGCCTGTATATACACCACTCAAGGGGGGGGGGGCCTGTATATACACCACTCAAGGGGGGGGGGGCCTGTATATACACCACTCAAAGGGGGGGGGGGGGCCTGTATATACACCACTCAAGGGGGGGGGGGCCTGTATATACACCACTCAAGGGGGGGGGGGGCCTGTATATACACCACTCAAGGGGGGGGGGGGCCTGTATATACACCACTCAAGGGGGGGGGGGGCCTGTATATACACCACTCAATGGGGGGGGGGGGGGCCTGTATATACACCACTCAAGGGGGGGGGGGGCCTGTATATACACCACTCAAGGGGGGGGGGGGGGCTGTATATACACCACTCAAGGGGGGGGGGGGCCTGTATATACACCATTGAAGAGGGTGGTGGGGGTGAGAACTGTATACCTGTGATGGGGGATTATGTACCAGTAATGGGGGGCCATTTATCATAATGAGGGGCTGTATACCGTGATGAGTCTGCTTCATTTCTTCCCCTAGGCTTATACTCAAGTCAATAAGTTTCCCTAGATTTGGAGGGTAAAATTAGGGGCCTCGGCTTATACTCGAGTATATACGGTACGCGTTGTTTTGTGTGGGTTTTTTTTTTTTCTTTTGTTTTTGTTTATTATGTGACTGCTTATATTTTGTGACTTGAGCTGACATTTCTAATGATACCATTTTTGGGTGGATGCCTGTTTTGATCGCCTATTATTGCAATATTGTGGCGACCATGAAACCTTACAATTTTAGTGTTTGGACTTTTTATTTTTTTCTCATTAGTGTACAGATCTGATTTTATATTTTGAATAGGCCTTTCTGAGTGCTGCAATACCAAAGGCGTCGCTGGCAGGAAGCGAGTAATGACAGTATCAGGGGTCATCAGCTGACCACGCGCTGACCACGCGCTATCATGGCAACACATGGAGGCCCTGTGATCACATCGCAGGGCTGGTGGGGAACGGCACAATCCCTGTCGCAGTGCTTTAGATCTTGCTGTTGAGGTTTAGGGCCGCTTTACACACACCAACTTCTGTGACCAACTTCTGAACAGATCTCTGGTTGCAGTGAAATCATGGACACATTGCTCCATTTTGTACACAACCACAAAATGTAACAATGTGTCCATGATTTCATTGCAACCAGAGATCTGTTCAGAAGTTGGACACAGAAGTTGGTGTGTGTAAAGCGGCCCTTAAAGTGCTGATCTGATCACTGATCCAATCGGTGCTGTCAGTTACGTAAGTCAGTTGATCAGATCAGTTGATA